>JAAONU010000016.1:2807409-3361056 GCA_012932295.1 Cyclina sinensis | reverse complement strand
CACACTGGCAATAGAAAAATCATTTTTTGCAAAAATGTCGAAGTGGGTTTTGGATTTTTTTAACATATCTGAGGGTTCAAATAGAAACTTCCTGTTAGAATTAGCGTGACACCTCGATTTTATCAGAGTTACAGCCCTTTATGGATTCAGCATTTCATTCCCGAACATTTAGAGTAAAGCGCTTGCCCAGATTTTATTCATATTTGTATGTTAATGACTTATGTGTCTGAAGAACTTAAGGTTCCTATCAAAGTTGGTGTGACACCTCCATTTTGATTAGTTATAGACCTATTTCGACTCAATATTTCGTTTCTGCACGTTTAAAGGAAAACGCTTGCATGTATTTCATTCATATTTTGAATGTATATGTGTCTCATGAAACTTCTTTAATCACTAGGCGTGAGATCTCTAATTTATCAGGGAAATGGCCTCTTTTCGACTCAATAGTTTGTTCACAGTGTTTGTTCTGATTCTCTCCCATGTAAGTTTAAAACTGGGTCACATTAATTAAAAAACTAGATAGCCAGTTGAGATCATTGAAAACAAATAATTATCTAGGGGTAACATATTTGGCCTAATCTTAAGTTTATATTGCCCTGAAGCTCTCTCTGAAAATGAAACGTTTTCAACTCAAGTCCAAGAAAAATCTTGATATCACTCTAAAAGCCACATTCCTCTGTAATCTTTTATTTTTTCCCAGAATTTTTGTCTAGATAACATAGCGGAATGTTTCGAAACAGGGTAACATTTGGTAAAAAATCTAGGTCAGCAGCTTTGATTGACAGCATTCTAAAGGCCAAGTGCTCATGAACTTTTATCATATTGTCAGTTCTGGTGACTTATACTGAATTATGAATGGTCGAAACAAGAACACATGAAAACCTTGTGAACACTGAAGAGTCATATTTGTTTTCCCAATGTGTTTCTCTTGATGACCAATTTTTTAGAATAAATCTTGGTCATGAAGGATAAGAAAACAAGGTCACCTGTTCATATCAGTGGAAACCAATAAGAGCACACTAGAGGTCAATTTCGGTATGCTTTTAAGATGAACCCTTTGGAGAGTTTAAAAGCGGGTTCTTTATTGATATCTAGTCACCTGGAATGAAAACTAGCTTGTAAGACAAAACAATCTTACATCTGTATGACAGATATGACGAGGTTCATACAGAAATCATAGGGCCATAATGCGCCCTTCCCTTTAGAAAACTACCTTTCATTGGAATAGGAATTGAATTTCATTTACAGATGTTATAACGTCCGACTTTAAACTTGGCAAATAGATGCATATTAAGTATTAGCGATCCCGGAAAAAACTCAAGTAATCATATTTCAGGTAGTTCTCACTATATTATATTTTAATTGTCAGCAGCCATTAGCTGTATTAATGTATGTGATTACAAACTGCATTATTTTAGTTTTGGGTTCAATCTAAGAGTACTTGGAGATTTGGAATGTTCACCGTACTGCTGCTTAGACATATTAAGCCAGGTGAGGTTAGAAGTTAATACTTGTCATATCTTCTAGATACCTTGATAAAGACTGAAACATACTGTACTGACTTCAATTTTTTGTCTATGAGTTGTTTTGCTAAAAACAGATTAATGATCCGAGTGTTGTAAACATGTCCATCACATACCCAACATCCTTAAGATAAAATTGAACGCTATGGATTATATAACGGAAATTAAACTTGTGATAAAAAGCCTTATCAATAGCTTTCTAACTTCAAATAAGGAAAAACTGTTTTTTTAGTCTAAATAAATGTTTGAGTTTAGATTACAAAAACTTAGCTATGTATTCAAATGTGTTTTATTAGCCCCCAATGGCAGCATTCTGGGTTACAAGGGGTCCATCTTGATTTTGTATCACTAATCTATGTTCCTAATTGTGGAACTAATATGCTCAACAGTATTCAAGATGATCCAAAGAATAGACTTAAGCTTAACTCAGTTGCGCTTGCTCCAGTTATTCAAAAACAGTTTATCAAGTTTTAATAAAATCCAGTTTTCTAAAGAATGTTAAGGATGAATGCACACACAAGCGCACACACACTGTTCTGGATCTACTGGGTGGATACGTAGTGACGCACTGGGCTGTTTATCTAGAGATTGCGATTCGATCACCCTCTCCTCCACTAACAGAAGTTATTTTCTTTCAGGTGAGCCGTTAAACACAGGCCCCCTATATCGAGTCTTTACACTGAACATATGAATTAGTATCTCCAGAATAAGATGCATTCTGTAACTTGCAGTCCCCTCAACCAACTAAAATTTTTTAACTCTTTGAGGTAGTCGGTCATATTGGCAACTACTAGTGAAAAACAAAGCCTAACAGGTAGAAATGCCTCAGGATATAAAGTCTTTAGCGCAGTGGTAATTGTTAAATCATGCAATTTCATGGATTTGGGAATCCCATTAGGGCTAGTATACAACTCAAAATTTGATAGGGATCACTTATAAGAATGTGTATATTTACTACATAAGGTTGAAAGGTTACTTTTTGTTGTGATTCTGAAAATATGTTCATATGACAACAGTTTGGTACCAAAAAATGAGTAAGTCTGTAAACCGTTGAAGCGAGACAGAGGCTAAGCCTAGGGATGGGCACGATTTGGGATAACACAGACTGGAGATGAAATGGAACTTTTTGGAAAAATCAAGTCTATGGCCTGAATTTTGCTTTAATATCGCGTGTGGTGTCCGTTTGCTTGGATTACTGCTTGCACCGCCTTCTCATGCTGCTAATGAGTCTCCAGATGCTTTGTTTTGGGAGTCGAGCCCACTCGCCCAGAAGGGCCTACTGTAGCCCAGGGACCGTGGTTGGCTGGACTGGGCGAGCAGATATTGCGGTCTGCAGCATGTCCCAGGCGTGCTCTATTGGATTGAGGTCTGGTGACCTTGCTGGCCAGTCCATTCTCTCTATGGCTGCTGCCTCCAGGTACTCGTCGGTGACCCTTGCTCTGTGAGGCCGGGCGTTGTCGTCCATTAAAATGAACTCAGGACCTATAGCACCAGCGTACGGACGAACGTACACATCTGAGATCTCATTGACGTATCGTACAGCCGTCAATGTGCCGTTTGAACAATGTGCAGATCCGTTCTTCCCTGCATGCTAATGCCCGCCCACACCATGACCGAGCCCCCGCCATGGGTGCCAAACGCTCACTGGTGAATCTGCATACCCGCACTCGCCTATCAGTGAAGTCCACACAAAATCTAGACTCGTCAGTGAACAGCACTTGGGTCCAGTCATGCAGCGTCCACGCGGCGTGATCGCGGGCCTATTGAAGACGTGCCTGGATGTGGTTTCGCGTCAATGGGATTCGGATTGCTGGCCTTCTAGCCCTCATGCCAGCTGTATGAAGACGGTTCCTGATAGTTTGAGTGGAAAGTCTTACACCAGTGGCATTTTGGAAGTCATTTTGGAAGGCAGTAGCGGTAACAAAGCGCTGACGACGCGCTTGAACGACAATAAACCGGTCCTGTGGACCTCTGACGCCCTCCGCCATGCCTATGACATGCCCGTAAGTTTGAAACCGTCGCCACATCCTGGCAACGGTGTCCTGGGACACCTCAAGGACACCTGCCACGTGTCGTTGGGAACGCCCAGCTTCGAGCACCCCTAACCCCCCCCCCCCCCCCCCCCCCCTCCCCCGCCCTATTCATCTCATCATCGTCAATACGCCGTCTTTGCCGTAGATTTGCCGTGACCAGTGCTAGGTTCGATATAAACGTTACCATGCACAAGCGAAGTCTGAATAAAACGGATGTGTACATGAAGGTACATGCCCTCGGTGCACCACTTTCCAGGGGTATCGCTTTTCCTACAGGTAAACAATCAAAATCTGCTGGACAGGTCGGTTTTGTCATATGAATAAACTTCATGTATGAGAAAAAATCAGTTATCTTGAGGTTATCATTAAAAAGATATTTAAGAAATAAAACGTGATCCCTATCAAATTTTGAGTAGTATATATTCTTTTCTAATGCAGTGCATGTCTGTAACGGACTGAAAGGAAGTGATGATTTCACATTAGTACTACTTTTCTTATATTTAGAATCAAAGTTGACAAAAACTGATGGTTCGACTGTCTTTAAATTTACATTAAAGTTTCATGTGCCGTACACATTGCTTTTTAATCAAACTGTATCGTTGAGTAACTAGGCCAGGTCATGACTGGAACACATGAGTAGGCTAGCCGACGATGAATAACGTATATTCTAAAAATAGAAATGATCTTGTATCACTGAACAACATAGAACTTTAGACAAAAGTTGTAAAATTAAACAGAAAATCAAAAACAACTTTCTCTCAAACCACGGTAATAAGAAAGATATTGAATTACATTATAGATAATTTCTATATTGCTAAATGATCACTGAACTTCTAAGTAGGTAATATTATATTAAATGTTTGAATCAAGAGAACTATTTGTTTTGGTGGTAGGTAGAATATTCTGGCCGTTGGTATATGATTTGTAATAAGCTTGGTACCATTTGTAACATTGGAATCGATCCAACTGATGATCAGAGGTTATTATTCAGCAAATTTCCTTCGATAATTGTAGGATACTTGTAAATAGTGATTTGAAGGGCACTACCAGTGCTAAGAACAATTGACTTTCTTAAAATAGGAACTAAAAACAATAATCGACTATCTCTTGGAGCAGAATCATTAACTGATTAGTGTTAATAAAGTTTCATATCACTCACGTGTAATTGTGAGTTGCTTATGTCAGGTGTGTATTTGTAGCCGACTTGTTTGATGATGCCCTAACCAGTGTGTGACCACGGCACAGATACACTCAATGTGGAAAACGTCTGAAATAAGGACTGTATCTATCATGCTTACTTATAAAGGCATATACAATATAAAAGCGCTCCACTTATCTGGTTATCATTTGGCCTTTAAATTTAGTATTTGAACACTTAACACAGCATACAAAGATATCACGAAGTTTTGATCAGATAGGACAACCAAGGCATGTGTAAGAAGTAGCATTAGTTTAAGATAAAGTAAACTTAGTGCGGGTGTTTAATAGATTGATGACAGGGGAGTGTCTCAAACTTATTAAATATGCTAATCAAAAAGTTTGCAGTACTTGAAGGCTAGAAACTGTTCCATTATAATATAGACAGGCAGGCATACAGTTTATTTCAATTATTCAAAATGAAAGGCTCGTGATGACAACTTAAGCATTGTACAAAATATCAGCTAACAGTGATTACATGATTTCATACAATAACGATTTTATAAAATTGCTACTTATTAACATTATATTTGACATTTCAAATTGTAAAGCCAGCGAACATATTGTTTTGCATTATAAAACATGTATAAATTCGTGTTTGGTCATAGCTGCATACAAGGATTACATGTATATCTTAAAAGGCTCAAAGTTAGCAGCAGTAGATACCTTTGTTTTAAACTCCGTCCTTTGATATTTCTATGAGAGATTAATATTTTCAATCTTTTATGTAGTAATTAATAAACACTGCAAATGAAAATCAGTAGTTAAAAAAAAATATTTACGTTAAACATGGAAGAAGTATCTCTTTTTGTCTTTTTGTCTGTTTTCTAGTTTAGTGTTTAATTTTCATTTTGCGTAAAACATGGGAGAAGTACTTATGTTATATAGATTATTTTTCTATTGTGTTATTGTTCATTTTGCTTACATTTGTTATTTTAATAAAGGACGTTTGAGAAATGCCCCTTTGTCTATTCCTGTTTCCTACTGATAATGTATATCTGTATCTCAAAAGTGAGTTACAGGGCACCTTAAGCTTTTCGTCATATTTAGCAAAACCATGAGGCAGGTGTTAAATAAAAAATTCAAACTGTTTAATTTCAATGATCAAGTTAAACATACTGACTATTTACAGTCTCATGTTCACTTAATTTCCTCATAAATAATTGTGCGTTTTAACTTCATATGTGTTGCTGACAGAATAACAATCTTGAACAAACTGTGATTCAGTGTCATGTGTGAGCAGGAAGGTTTATAATTTAAAAACACAATAATCGGACAGTCATTCAGGATTTACGGATATTGTCCTTCTCTTTCAAAGGAAGCTGTTTTAACTCGAAACAGGAACCTTTTCACATGAATCTGATAGCAGTTGGATCTAAATGATTCTAAAGAATAAATTATTCTGCATAAGTCTCAAAAGCCAGATCATGACCGCTCCTAGGACATTGAGGAGTTTAAAGGACTTGTGTAACATCGAAATATAACAGGAGATAATTGGAGTCCAGGATAACTGATTTCAATGGAACGTAATATGTGCAGGGTATTTATTGTCGAGATTGGAAGCTAAAGCATTCGATACATGAAAATAAACGGCATTCCAAGCAGTAAAATAGCTTCAAAACATTTCCTGTGCAACCGCTGATTGCCAAAAAATAAAAAAAAAAATTAAAAATAAAAAAAAATACAAAAGACAGATGAATGGTGTAGAAAATAATAAAGACAAACAGCGGACAGTGTCGCTGTTTTACTCTTCCACTGGCATGAAGTACTACGCACGTCTTGCAGTTTCTTTATACCTGATCCTTTTTAGTTTCACGTTGCTTTGGTGGAGAAAAGGAAAGATAATTGTGACACTAGAAGCTTACGACGAATCGCCTGTGAAGTTTTATAAAAGATATAATTTTGACAGTGTAGCAAATATTTTAGGGCAGGATGTCATAATGGGAAAACGCACTCAAGAGTATTTAAAAACTACTGATCCGTACATTTCATATCTGACAGAAGGTCACTCATCGCAGTGCCATAGACATTTCGTCGGATTCAAAAACCTGTTTGCAAAGTTAGCTCATGTTCTCGTTGACCCTAAGTTTGGGAAAGAAGAAAAGGTGGCGAAAATATATCTGATGTCATTTATCAGGAAGAACAAGAAGAATTTTATGTTTTAAAAAAAGGATTTTTTAAATTGCCATGTACAGAGAAAGTGAGATACGAATTTGGGCCAGATAGTCATCTTAATAAATGGGTACATGTTTTAGACTCATACACCCATAGTGAAAATCATTACGAAATACCTGAGTGGACGATAGCTGTACAAAGATACGAATATGTTAATATGTACCACACGATCACGGACTGGTATAGCGCATTTTTGGTTACGAAAGTTTTCCAACTAGACCCCAAAAATATATCAATCTTATGGATAGACGGACATCCTAAAGGTGGACTTGATAGTACTTGGAGTCAGCTTTTCGGAAGAGTCATCCGAATAGGAGATATCCGAAATCCAACAATGTTTACAAACATGATTTGGGGTATTGTGGGATATGATAGTCCTTTAGATGAACACTATTTACCGGAAGTACCATATCTTGAAGATTTTAGAAATTTTTTCTTATCAAAATATAACATTTTCCCTGAAGACGAACTAAACTGTAGACAACTTAATGTTTTAATCATATGGAGAAGGGATTATGTTGCCCATCCCAGGAACCCCACTGGGTTGGTTTCCAGGAAAATTAAAAATGAAGACGAACTTTTGAATAAAATAATGTTTGTGTTCAAAGGCCACAATGTGAAAGGTTTACAGATAGACAAACTGTCAATGCAGAAACAATTAGCAATCATATCTAAAACAGATATTCTTATAGGGATGCATGGGGCAGGTCTAAGTCATACATTATTTCTACCGAGACATGCAGGATTAATTGAAATGTTTCCGGTGTATCATCCAGCTGAAAATATACACTTCCGGTCTATGGCCGAATGGCGTCATCTATATTACATGTTGTGGAGTAACTTTGATATGGAACGAGAATTAGATAATCACTTAACTATAGTAAACGCTGATGAAGTTGCTATTCTAGCTGAAGAAATGAAACTGAAAATTTGTGAAAATCGTGATGGCTAACTCATAATTTTAATTATCATATGTATGATGATAATCCTAGCTAAATTGTCAACTGTTATGATATTAGGAACACAGCTTTATAACGAATTTCACACGAACTATTTCCTTATTCTATGCACATAAACGTGCCTGAATGTATTCAGATTAACAATACAATATCAAAATGTACATTTTACTCTTGGAAATAAACGCTTTTTAATGCAAGCTTGTCCCCACACCACGTTCAATTTTTATAAGCCTGAAGGGAAGACCATGAATTAATGAAATATATATGTAAACACTGTATCGCAATTATTGATTATGCAACAAAATAATATCAACATTCAAGTTTTTTTTCTCTCAGGTTTACGAGACATACTCTGATATATACAACATGACTTTGTATAAACAGTATAACAAAATTTCAATGTTTTCATTTACTATATTCATAAAGAACGGTCAAGCGTATGTAATGAACGGGAGATTAATCCAAATTGCTCGAAAGATTCGGTATCAAACACACACAAATACGCGCACGCACACACGCACACTCACTGCAGGTCCAATACCGTTTCGTAGAATCACGTTCAAACATGTAAACACGACATGAATTTTATAAAACCGTGATCTGAAATATAGATTTACAAACATCGTTGATTATACGAGGAAGAATATTACAATGTTATAATTAGCACATAATAAATGTTATGTTAGTTTTAAATATTTCAGTAGATTTACACAGTATGCAGACAAACGAAAAAGACAGAACAATAGAAGACCGAACAAAAGGTTTGTACTAAACTTCCCTGTTTAGAAGATTGCACGCGATTTTGGTCATTTTGGCAGATAGATTTAGTTTTCAAATTTATATAATTGTGTAGTTTTAGATCAGACAGACTGAAAGTTAGGTAGATCTTAAACTGAACGATTTAATGAAAGTTTTAGCTATCTGTCGAAATGACCAAAAACAGACGTCCCACTTAATGTGTTGCGTTGTCGATGATATATGCGAATATAAGGTGAGGGGGGAGGGGGAAGGGTCAAGTACAGTGATAACATTACTGTACCAGTGCCACTATCAGAGACAGAAATAAATGGTATGCTTGAAGTAAGCGTAATAAACAATAAATTTTAATCGCGCCAAGTAGTGTGAAGGGAGACAACTCATAAAACAAATATATCTTTACTCATTGCTAGCCTCCACATCTGAAGGACTTATGTTTCCTTAGTTCTGACAACTGAATGAACTATACATAACCTAATGGAAATGTCCATTTTATGGTTAAATGTACTTTTTCATCTGCGAATATCAAAAACCAATGGATACAGCGCAAGCAAACACTTTTTAGCTACAATAATTTGCGGAAAATATTTCGACCCGGCATTACACATTGCTGGTAGAAAAATTGTCCAGAAAGTGTACAAGGAATTGAAAGAAAAGTTATCAAATGTGTGTAATAAAGTTAATAACAATTATCAAATTATCCAGGGTTTTACAGCTGACATGATACTGCTTCAAAAAAATTTTATTAGAAGACTGTATATCTCTTCCTATTTCATTTTTCATCACGACTTTCTAACTTTGTTATGCAGTGTCAGCTGATGTAAATAACGATTGCATCACTGTGCAGAGGAGCACCATCTTACTTTAAAAAGGGCCCTGTTAGAATCCACAATGATTTATAATCAAGTAAGAATTGAGATCGAGAAATTAAACATGTTGCACGTGCAAACATGTTGCACGTGTATTAAACACATTGAAAGAACATTTGCGGTAAAGTTCATGCATTTGGTCTGTCTAGTTCAATTTGCAATTACACAATTTCGTTTCTTTTCACGTCTTATTCCCTTATCTCGGATTTCCAAATTGTATATATTCAGGCGTGTGTAAATAAAAAATTACCAAAACTGATTCATATGTCCTGCAATATTTTTAGTTTGCACTGAAAATTTGCTCTACAGAATAAAAATCTTTCTCCTTCTCTAAAAGGGCTTATTTCAACATTTTGCTGTGGACTCAAAGTTTGTTAATACTCTTGGTACAGTTCTAAGAATATTATCACGATTACTTTTCATTTAGACTTGTGGTCTTTAGTAGCATAACACTACCTCTTTCGCGCGTCAAATACCCTGGTGATGAAGATTAATCATTCTAAGATCACAGTTTTATGATTCATTTTGTTCAAAGACATTTAACATTGTAAAATACACTTTCTTCTTTTCGGCTAATGCTTAAGTTTATTATAACAATCAAACATGAAAAGCTATACTTAATTAAACAATTATAAATGGCAAAGAAATATGTGTTAAGGTTTTACTAGTTGTACTGGCCTAAAAATATGATGAAATGATTCCGTACACATGACTTGTATACTATTTTAATACATGTCAGTGAAAACAGACTTTGGACCACATTGATAAATCAACCCGAAAATAATGTATATAAAAAACGAAGACCTGCCTGCTGTAGATCGTCAGTCCTTAAAAAACAATATCACGTACGCGAGCAGCAGTATCGATCATGACATTAGAACTATTTTTTTTAAAGACATTGACATTATCTGTAACAGACTTTTCACGTTTTCATGAAACTGTAATAATCTCCATAAAAGGAATGAGAACGCGTCAAGTCACGTGATACGGACATCTTAAGAGTAACGCGACTGTAGAAATTAATTTTCATAAAGAACTCATCGAGACGAAACAATAGTAAACATTTGTTCTTCCATCCTCAGTGTGTATCACAGATTACAGGACCTCAGTTTAATGTCTCATCCGAAAGACGGTTTTGACAGCAGAGAAACCAGAGATCGAACTGGCGACCCTGGATTACCAGACCAATACTTTACCAGTGGATCACATATTCGCCCAATAAATAAAGGTTATATTTCATTATAAAAATGATCAATCTATAAAATGCGAAGCTCTTTCAATGGTTGCTGGCATTCGACAATGTTAAAACTTCAGGCATATTACAAGTGAGTATCTAAAGTGTGTTAATATGAACTTAAAATAATAATAACGTCCATAACTTTCACAGTGAGGTGCGGGATTTTACCTTTTAGAACTGAAACTGGACGATATATTGTCGAGCTTGTAGATGTTAGAATTTACAGACTTTGTTCAAGTAATGCTATTAAGAATGAAAAACATTTCTTGACTAAATGTAAATTTTATGATAATATAAGAAGTCTTTATTTTGTAGACATCCATTTGCTAACAAATTATTATTCTACTTTTTACGTTTGATAATTAGTTAGCGTTTTTCTTAAACTCTCTTAGTTTGCTAAGGTCATTATATCAGCTTTTTAAAAAAGAATAACATTTTCATAATCAGTTAGTAAACTGACATTCGTAAATGTGCATTCACATTTCGGTAACTGTTGTCATAAAATCAATTTGTCAGCTCATTTCAATTCTAATCCGTTGATAGATTATTACTGCAAATGTCATATCATATTTTCCTTTAAAACAAATGTGTTACTCTCTCTCTCTCTCTCTCTCTCTCTCTCTCTATCTATCTATCTACACATAAATATATATAGTCTTTATTTTCGTCTTATTTGTACATGTAGATAAATGCGCATTTATATGTATGACATATGTATTCATGTAAAACCAATCATAATGTGATTGACAGGAAACGTTTAAAAATTAAATGTTCTAATTCACATACCAGAATATTTACATATCATAAAGATAAAAGCTAACATATCCTTGTTAATCATATGCAGTGGGTTTTCCCCAAAATAAGACAACGAAAAGCCTACTTGACAAAAAGTTAACGTAAACGATATTCTGTTTGTTCATTATGTAAAAGTTGGTTTTCTTTCCAGCACAGGTTTTCATCCAGGTAAAAAGGGGTCTTTTAAACAAACAAAACAAGTTTCTACATACTACATACAAATTCCAGTTGTAGAAGTAAATAATGAAATAAGTGAAAATATAAATGCACGTGCAACGGTATTGATAAATTCAGTTTCGGGTACGTCGCTTGTAACATTTGGTAGTGTTCTAGAGACATACAACTTGTAGCATATCAAAATTGCTGGTTTCTCGTTGTGGTTACTGGTTTGAATAATGTATTCACCGGGATAAAAAGACGCGTTGTTTGCAACAACAATACCACCTTTTAAGACCTTGTATCTTTTAACAACAGTGGTCTCACAAAACTGCATTTTGGACAGGGCGATAGACTCTCCGCATGCAACAGACAAAACTGTGGCCGCGTAAACTGCCAGATTAACATATTCGGCATGTATCGGTTTAAACGGCGCTACGTCCAATTCGACGCCGTATTGTGAATAACCCATCGCTTGTTTTTTTATTATGAATTCTTATTTTCCCCTGAAGCATTTCAAATTCTGCTTTTAAATCATGATTCCTTTTTGAATTGACTTTTATCATTTGAATCCGAACAGCCATTCGATCACCTTGTTTCCTTACCCCTAATACGTTCTCGGCGCATATTAATTCATCTTCGTTGTTTATTATGACTGGATGAAGACTTGCTAACAAGTCTGAATTAGAAGTAAGTAGGAAAGTGTCAAACGGGAAAAGCAGTTTGAGGCGAACTTCCAGGCTCACACCCTGAACCCTCTGCATAACTTCAAGGCACCTCTGTCCCACCTTCATCTCACTGATTGCACAAGATTTCTGAAGACATGTTTTCTGGAAATAGATAGCACCCATTTATTAAGGGGACGTGTACCTTCCAAATCAGTAAAAGGGGTAAAAGATCAGTTAGATAATTACAGTAAAAATCATACGGAAAGAAAAACAAAGGCGTCATGTTTAAAGTTTACAATAAAGACCAACAGCAATCTATCTTACCAAATTGTTGTCATATGTTAGCCCTGTCTGGCAAGTCCCGGACTTGGTGTCTGATGAAGGTCCGGGTACATCAACGTATGTTTCCGGTCTAAGAATTGTTGCAAATCGATTTAAACCTGTATTTAAACCTGCATTTTTGCACGAACTTCTAGCAGCTATATCGTTGCATTTCATACAAAACACATTTTTGTAGATTCCCATTTCCCCAATAACCGGAGAATAGGAATGTGGTTGAAGACAAAGGTTCCTCAGTTCAGGGGTATAATATAATGCTTGTTCAGAACAGTCTGATAGAATTTCGTTTTCCTCTACACAATATTTAGCTTTTAGATTAGACGGTTTGAATTGCAGTAGACATTCATCGTTGCTTCTCATCATCTTTAAAAAATCTTTGTTATCACCAGCATTTGGAAGTAACGTCATCGCCTTCTCTAACGAATAACACATAACGTGACTTTCCCAGGGTACAGTTCCATTGGTATCATTGTTACATACAGCACAGAAGATATTTCTATAATTCCTTGCGCTTATTTTACTGTATACGGGTAAAACTTCGTTTAGTATGTTCTCGTCTGGCCGTAGACATTTTTTTATGTCATCCGATAGTTGCTCTTCTTCTGGACAAGACTGTACTAGCATGTAAGTGTTTAAGTCCTTTACGCCAAGTTGGACATTCGCTCTACCGGCAAAGGTCTGTACACACTTTTCCTTTAAATCTTTGGGCTTGTACAATGGTTTCAAACCTTGACCTCGAGTTGTATTGACGTCAGCACAACATGTACCAGCAACGGAGCATATTTCGGAGCAATCACAAGGGATACAGCAAATATTGTTAAGATCTTTTGAAGAACTTTCATTCCCATTTATCGGACAGAGAGTCGTATGCGGGCAAAATTCAAGGACATCCTTGGGTAACGTTGAAAAGTAAGCGAACTTTGTCGTATTTTCTTCAGGTGAGACACTCACCAGAAGGACCGTGAAAAAATATAGCGTCGGCAATCGAAATAGACTGTAAAATGCTTTCAGAAGAAATGGCTTCATCTTGTAGGATAAGCCTGTAAAATATACATTTGAAAAGAAAAAATCATATTTATGCTTTGTAAAATAATAAAGTATAATAGTTTAAACGAAAGAGTGATACATGTTTCACTTATCATGAAGGACTTATTCGTATTCTTTTCATATGCAGCATGATTTTTTTTAATTGTTATCAAACAACAGAATAGCAAACGAAGTGAGTGAAGAATAAAATAAATATGAAGTACGGCATCTTCTTTAAGCATATGTTTTCTATCATTATACCAATCAATATCAGTGTGGTATTTCTTGAAATTTATTTTAACTCCCGTGATGTAATGGAATAATTTTTAAAGCAGTTAGATGATAATCTTGCATAAATACAAGTAAGTATTGCAGTCACGCTGGTAGAAACGCACCTTGGTGTCTTTTTTTCCCAAACACTGTATAAATAATTATATCCTATGAAATCTAAGTACTTTTCATTCATTCATTTGCCTTTCCTGTCCTATTTATACAGTTTCCCTTTCCTATCATATCTTGAACAGCTTCTTAAAAATAAATTTCAAAATCTACACATAAATGCTGTTTAAAAGTCACGTCCCAGAACTCTGCCAATCGTATTTCAAGAGTCATACCTCTTGGTAACCTTTGACATTTCAGCAGGATTTGGTCGGTGCTACTTCAACATCACTTTTCAAATTGTACATATGACATATTATGTTAAACACGAAACACTACCTTCATCTCATTATCCCTGACATTTTCAGTTTTAGAATTATGCTGAAAAGTTAAGATATTTTAGAAGTTTTCGTCACTTTTGCCAGAACTTCAATACTTCAAGAATTAATGTATTGATAATGTGACATTATTACAAACAAAGCGTCCATTCAAAATGAAAATTGATTGTAAGTAAACAGTAAGACGAATATAAAACTATATTTACAAGTAGCTAGAACTTCAGACCGTTACAGCTGTTACTAGGCTTTACGACTGCCAGGCCGCTATAGCCATGCCACAATAAATCTTCTGTTAATTGGTATAATTGATAGCAGTTTTGTTGACACCCGTGGTCTTAAATGTACAGAAATCACAAAAATAAGCTGTGCCCTTTTCGGTAACACAAAAACATTTTGACTGTTCCTTTCAAGTCACAGGAAAGCAGAGGATTTGATTACGCTTTTTTTTAAAATGTAGAAAGCGGAATACTGGATCTTTACTGGATTTTGGGATAAGACCATTCGTTCTACATCCGTAATCAGAATCATGCGACCAACTAAAATAGATAAATAAATAGATAAATGAAAGTTAATCGTATTTGAAATAAAACATTAATATATAAACATACTATATAATACATTCTTTTCGTCAATTTTTACAGGACTATATTTTTTCATTCGTCCGTACTATTTTATAAAAGAATTTCGTCTAACCCATTAAAAAAATTTTTTTTTCCCTGACTCGCTTTGTTTGAAAAAAAAGATAAACCGGATATGTATAACAAAATTATTAATATTGGATTTTAAATGCCTACGTACCTTACTGGAAATATCCGTTACAAATTAAGAGCAGAATCTGCAGTGACAGATCGACGCACAATAGTTTAGAAATGAAAAATGAGATAAATTTCGTGCATTTGTTTGAATTCATAAGCCCACATCTTTGGCTTGTAAACTTTGAACCGTTAGCAACAAAGTTATAAATTTGGTTTGCCTTTTATCAAAGGTGCTGGAGAGTGGAGACACCTGTCTAAACCGTAGTGAAGCTGTGACATTTTCAACTTTACATAGCAAGATAGGTTCCTATTTTTCACAATAGATAATCAAAGCCTTTTGTAAATTTCACAAGTGTTTCACGTAATATTTGTACCAGTATCACGATTTGTCAGCTTCGTTGTTCTTATTTAATTGGTTTAGAAGAGTTTTCAAAAAGGAGGGATATTTTTCGAAGATCAATAATACAGACTATCACAACAAGCGCCGTCACGGACTTTCCGTGATCCGGCAAAAACACATCAAAATAGCGGAAGCAAACAATGACAGGATGTAAGGTTTTTGCATTTGAATCGTGTTTCACTTTGTGAAGTTCATTTTATTCTAAAATCGAGTTAAAGCTTTAACGAAAAACCTTTCTCCGCATGCTCCAATGTGCCGTTCTATCTTTATTTTGATGAAAAAGTTCGCGCCTTCTTAGCGTTTTAGGATATTAAACCACGAATAAAACCGAGCCATGGTCGCATCAAATGTAACGATTAGACTTGAAT
This sequence comes from Cyclina sinensis, assembly GCA_012932295.1. Taxonomy (NCBI): domain Eukaryota; kingdom Metazoa; phylum Mollusca; class Bivalvia; order Venerida; family Veneridae; genus Cyclina; species Cyclina sinensis. Next base: position 3,345,084 of record JAAONU010000016.1, on the reverse strand, counting down.
ATTATAATTTATATGCTAGAAAAATAATAGTCCTGTCAGAATGAAGTAGAAAGTTGCGACAGTTTTTGGTATAAGAACGTGTGTACGATACGATCATATCTGCGATTGTCAAAACACAAAAAATAAAGAACACAAGGCAATAGCGGCATTAGGGTCATCGTCGGATACCCACAGTTGATTATTACATAAAATCAAACCGTGGGAAAAAAGAATCCATTTGCGTCGAGAGATAGCAACATGTGCCTAAAATATCGACGAATGAAATCGCGTGTAACAAAATTGATGGAGAGGGTAGAAAACTATCAGAAACAAAATGGCTGCACCAACAAGCTTTTCACAAACTGAATGAAACATGTCGCTTGCAGCCATATTGTCTGTTGTATCGAACGTCGTCTAGAACGAGCGTTTTGACTGGTTTTAATCACCTCAGTCATGAGGGAACCAATGAAATAGCTGTCTTTGACACACCTCTTATCGACTAGATATCGTCCAAAATCCCACGGCTGATAAATGTTAATGGATCTGCTGTGGGTATCCTACGATTCATTAGAGTTAGCAACATCAATTTCAAAGTACACTTTATTGTTCTGCCGATTGTTCATTCAAATTATGTTATTCTGTACTTTTTCTAACCAGAAGGTTTTGATCTGAAAGCAGCAAGATCATACTGTACAAATACACTAGGGAAAGAGGTTGCCTTATTCAACGAGTATGGAACAGAATTACTGCATGTGTTCCATCTTGCTTGGTGACATCGGTACTTACATTATGCTTTATTCCATGATGCTGTATTTCATTGGAACTTGCGTTATGCTTAATTCTATCATTCTATCATTGATTGTTGACCTTTGAACTTGCATAACTCTTCATTCAATCTTGCTTTGTACTATTTCATCGTCTTTTGTACTGTGTTGGAATAATCAAAATGTGATGTCATGTAGCTTAATGTATCATCCAACTTTCTTCATGCTCTATTCAAACTATTCAGGGATAAATGCTTTTTGCATGTTGGTCATTTCATGATTTGGAGTTTTTTTTTCTTGTCAAGCGTTGTCATTAATCCAACTATTTAGCATCGTCGGAGCCCACGGTACACATTCCGTACAAACTACATTGTACCGTATTTATCAGGTATGATAAATAACCTGGGTTACCGAGGATGCTCAGGTAAAATAAACACTAAAGTAAAATCGTTCTCTTGATTGTAGCGTTTAATGATATTCCGTTTATGATTTAGTCGAAATTTTTGGTATGCAAACAAAGTATTGAAATAAACATAAAACCTCGCGGAATAGCGAGACTATCCAGAAAATAACGGAATGTACCGACAAAGCGCCATCTGTTGTCATAGTATGAACACAAATAAATACTTTGTTATTGATATCGTTGCTGTTAGGTGATAGTGCATTCAGTTACCATAAAGCATGATGTTATTCGGCAAAATACAGGTTTCCAATGCTATAAAGCAAGATGGAATCAAGTGTTATGTAAGTTCTAATGTCACCAAGCAAGATGGAATAAATGCAGTAATTCTTTGCCGAAAGAAATCTACTGTTCCTAAGCTATAGTGATTTTGTAACACGACAACAGTTGTATAGAAGCTTGATAGATTTCGTTACAAGACAACAGTTGTATAGAAGCTTGATTCATTTTGTTACATGACAACATTTATATAAGAGGTTCATATATTTTGTTACATGAGAACAGTTTAGAAGCTTGATACATATACCGTTGTAACTTCAAGGAGACAATATAGTGTCGCCAAGATGCAACCCGAGCACTAGCTAAAACGCTATGCCAGGGCACACCGAGGTGCCACAAAGCATGATGGTCTCAAGGTCATGCTATTGTAGGGTTATTGTCAACCAAAGAAATTAATTATCGAATGGGTAGGGTGGTTACTTCCCTAGGTTCGTACGCTGGGTATATCAAGTTCAGTGGGTCAAGTCATCACAACTCCGAGTCACGGTTTTCCATATATTTATTACTTGCCCTTAACAAAGTTTATACTTGTCATAAAAAACTATTTGATAAGCATTTTCTAGCCTACGTTATGTGACACCCGTATAATTACTTAAGAATTCTAGACTTGTTAAATTACTGAAACAGGACTACGTCAATATGTGCTTTAGAAAACTGAGGGAGAGATGCGACAGGAACAGCTGTCCGTTCTCTAGGCAGTAGAAGTCCGACAGAAAGAGCTGTCCGTAATCTACTATCTTAACAATCCTAAGTAATAAATATGGGATCCACTGAGGGAACCTCCCAAGGCTTAGAACAGGAGAAGCTGTCTAGGCCGTTTTGTGAATCACGCACCAGACGTAGGGTCAGATTGCTGACCCCGACCAAATGAATTCTTAAGCATTTATACTCAAGGAGTTACAGCAAAACCTTGACTTTTGAGGATATAATAACTACAAATAATTAGTGCCAATATATTCAGCTACATAGATAATATTACGACGGCACTATCAAAATATTAATTTGTTAAGTTTTAAACATGATCTTTACTGACAATTATGAAAATGTAAATTTGTAACGATTAGACAACGCATTACAAGGGGAACAATTCGTGTGGTACTACTTGAACTAAAGAATAACATCCCTTTACCGGAAGTAACCATATACGGCATACTTCGGCTAAAGATGTGCGTTTCCAAAAACGAAAGCAGAAACTGTAATTTAATTTTGAAGAAAATAAATGTCTAAACGGCAGCAAAGTTGACATAAGTTATAAGCATCAAGTAACAAGTTGTCAGGTACAAATTATAAACCAAAACCGTTTCAAGAAGCTTGATACATTTTGTTACATGACAAAAATTAAATAGAAGCTTGTAACATTTTGTTACACGACAACTAACTTACAGCAGCTTGACACCTTTTGTTACATAACAACAGTTGTAAAGAAGCTTGATACATTCTGTTACATGACAACAGTTGTATAGAAGCTTGATACATTCTGTTACAAGACAACAGTTGTACAGAAGCTTGATACATTCTGTTACAAGACAACAGTTGTACAGAAGCTTGACACCTTTTGTTACATAACAACAGTTGTACAGAAGCTTGATACATTCTGTTAGAAGACAACAGTTGTATAGAAGCTTGATAGATTTCGTTACATGACAACACTTGTAAAGAAGCTTGATACATTTTGTTACAAGACAACAGTTGTATAGAAGCTTGATTCATTTTGTTACATGACAATATTTGTATAAGAGGTTCATATATTTTGTTACATGAGAACAGTTTAGAAGCTTGATACACTTTGTTACATGACAACAATTAAATAGAAGTTTGTAACATTTTGTTACACGACAACTAACTTTTACAGCAGCTTGACACCTTTTGTTACATAACAACAGTTGTATAGAAGCTTGATACATTCTGTTACATGACAACAGTTGTATAGAAGCTTGATACATTTTGTTACATGAGAACAGTTGTATAGAAGCTTGATACATTCTGTTACATGACGACAGTTGTATAGAAGCTTGATACATTTTGTTACATGAGAACAGTTGTACAGAAGCTTGATATGTTTTGTTACACGACGACGCTATATAAAAGCTTGATACATTTTGTAACATGACAACAGTCTTACAGAAGCTTGATAAATTCTGTTACATGACAAGGGTTGTATAGAAGCTTGATAAATTTTGTTACCTTTCGAAAGAAAAGAAAGAAAACTATCAATGATTGGTGTTGTAAACTTTGGTTCGCCAGACCGCTCGTTCGAACCCCTTCCAGAGCGCGATGTCCCTTTTGCCTTTTGTATGCGCGTACAACCAATAACAATTATTGGCTGATCTTTCAAGTGATCGGATCTTTAATCAAAAGTATATCTGTATAGCGACCGAGCCCAAAGAAAAAATGATAGAATTTTTTTTTTATCTAACTAGTAGATTCTTCGCCGTGGACACAGGCCCCCGCGAAATGCTGTTAAGCCATTATTGCAGTGCATCGTTTCGCACAAGGAATTGATATATAAAGATGATATTTAAAAATTGAAAATATATTTAAGACTTTCAGTTTTCAACGAGGACCTGTCATGATTTAGTCATATCGATATAGGGCCATTCTGGTTTTGGGCCTTCCAGTTATTTTGTCGTGAGGGAAGAAATTACTAGTAAACTCCTATATATTCCTCCAGATATAACCAAATTAAACTAAAAGCATAATCACTGAGGGTGTTTAGAAAATATTTGTACACTACCCGTTCGGACAAATCCCGTTTACATCGTTTGTACATTTGCATACGATTTATTGTTCCGGAAAAACTGATGGTCGACTTCAACAGCGTGAAAAAGAAAACAGTTTGTGGGAATTATAAATGTTCAGTATATATTTTCTGGAAGGCAAAACACTTTGCCGAACATTTTCCTGCTACAATATTTTCTAGTCAGTATTTGTTTGAAAATTGTCACCAGATTTCTGTATTATATGTTATTTGGGTTTTTGAGTGATATATGTGGATATATTACCTGCCAAGATCTTATATCACCCGAGCCGTAAGGCAAAAGGTGTTATTTTATCTTGGCAGGTAATATATCCACATATATCACTCAAAAACCCAAATAATAATTTTATTGCCCTTCCATGCCGAGTAAGACGATTTTAAAATAAATCATTGCTGTTTCAAATGAAACGTCGAAATAAGATTCCCTTTAGGGTACCCCTTCACCGCAAAATGACGTAATCACTTACTGTTTTCTACAAGTTATTTCGTGTGTATAATTTTGAATATTAAATTTAGATCTTTAATGAAAGCAATAAATTTGGGTTAATATTTCCGCGCATTCAGTACAGATTATTTTCTTTTATTTTTTTTATTTTAATTTCAATAGTTCGTCTGTAGATCTATTTGCTTTTGTACCTAACGAATGTAAACAAGAGAAAAGGAGTAGTCTGTTGAAGACACTTCTTTGTGATTAATATCAAGGTTTGACGAGGTCATATTTGTTTCAAATACTGATGAGAATATTTATCATTACTCTGCCTTGGTAAATATTTTCTATTTGACAGTTAAAAAGTGCTTGTATATCGGAATTAACACTTTACAACATCGAACCATACGCGCATCGTCACAGCGCATGTTGTTTACAACGTGGGGTACCCAAAGGGGAAATTCAATGTGTATATTACCCGTCTGCCTCGGTTATATCAATTTCTTTCGGCGGATCAATAGCCAATCAAAAAGGAGAAAAAAATCTGGAAGGGTAACAAATATTATTATCAATGCTACATATTCCAAGAAACCTGTAACACTACTGTTACATCCCATTTAAGGTCGTACCGTTATCGTGCTTTTAGCCTGTTGTTCGAAATTACTATCTGGTAGATATAATCAAGGTCATTTTTATATGTTTATAAGCATACTATGTTGCAAACACAATGTGGACTTTGCAGAGGTCTATATTCATGAAAGTTCCCCTGAAATAAAAATAAATGCTTTAATCCACTTTTCACAGAGAGAGCTGGATATCAGTCTATAGAAGGTTGTTACTTTAGTAGGTTGTTAGCATTTTTCTCCTTCAACACTGTTAGGAAGAGTAAGATAGGGATAGGCATTTGCAAGAATACCGTTTCATTTTTCACAAATCTTTGAAACAATTTGAATATACATTTAGCAATCAACATATTCTTAAAAAGGTTGAGAAATGGGTATATATTTTCCAATTTTTTACATACAGGAAAAGACAGCTACATAGAACAAATCGTATAGCACACTTGTTGTATTACAAAAACTGTGTCTCAATTATATACAAATCAGCGGTTGTGTCCCGGTCGTTGCTAGTTTTATCGAAATATTTAATGTAAAGTCCTAGCCAGAGTGTGGTGTCCGTCCCAGCTCCTCATAAAATCGAAGAAAATGCAGTTGGAGCATGCGCTGAAAGGTTTTGTGTTAAAGCTTTAATTCGGTTTTAGAAAAAGAATTACTTCGCAGAGTAAAACACGATTTAAAATGCAAGACCTTACTTCCTGTCATTGTTTTCATCCGCCATATTGATGTATCTTTGCCGGATTACTGAAAGTCAGTACAGGTGCACGTATACGATGCCAATTAGAGGAACAGATCAAGAATCAAAACACTGAAGGTGCTGATGTGGCAATTGTCACTGAAGTGCATGTCCGATTTAGTTAAAACAACACATTATTAATCTCACTCTGACTACATGACAGTCATTTGAAAGCAATGAATTTCAAATCTCCATTTTCATGGAGAGTTCATTACATGTTCAAAGTTCAAGGTCACGACAGCTTAATACCTCGTATGTCCACCACGAGCGTCAATAACAGCCTGACAGCTCCGCCCATTGACGAAATCAAATTCCGGATGCTGTTCCACTCATCTTGTAACGCATGAACAAGTTGCTGCAACGACTGAGGCTGTGGTTGTCGTTGCCGGACACGTCTGTCTAAGTCGTCCAAAGATGCTAAATGGGGCTGAGAACATGTGATTTGGACGGCAAAGGAAGCACTGCAACGTTGTTACCTGTGAGGAATGCAGTTGTTATTCTTGCAGTGTTGGGTCGGGCATTGTCATGTTGAAATGCTGCGACATTCTGCTGCATTAACGACAGAACGTGTGGCTGCAGGATTTTATCACAATATCGCCTGGATGTCAGATTTCCTTGAATGTGTACCAACGCTGTCTTTCCAGTATGCGATATTGCAGCCCACATCATTACACTCCAACCACAAAATATGTCGACTTCTTGAATGCAGTTATCGGCAAAGCGTTCATTTCGTCGTCTGTATACCCTCGCTCTACCATCGTCTCGTTGCAACAGCTACCGCGACTCGTCGCTGAACCAAACTGTTCTCCAGCGTTGATGTGGCCATACCCTGTGTGTCTGAGCCCATTGAAGTCGGATTTGACGGTGTCGGCGTGTCAAAACAACAGCTCTAATGGGACGTCTGGCTCGTATTCCAGCGTCACGTAGTTGTTAGCGGACTGTCTGGTCTGACAACCTACGCCGTCCGGGAATTGCTGCTGCAGTAGAGGTTGCTGCTGTAAACCGTTCCTGCAAATGACGTGACCGGATGTAACGATCCTGGGCAGGTGTAGTCACTCTTGGTCGGCCTGAGCATGGGCGATCACGTGTTGAACCTCGCTGTCGGTACCTATCCCAAAGGCGAGAGATTCATTCAGGGAAACATTCGGCAGCGTGGCTACTTTTGTTTGGGATTCACCTGCTTGTAACCGATCGATAGCTTAATTGCGTTGGTCTTCGTGCAGATGTGGCATCACTTGGCTCGATGAGTGTCTACATGTGCAACTGAATTTGAAACCGAGAACCCCTGGATTTTAAAGCCTTAGATTCGGGTTGCACGTGGAATCCGTGCGACTTTAATAAAGTCGTGTGTCTTGGTGCAATCAAACGAAAACGAATGTTAGCCAAACAAATGACCAGGCCCTATTAGTGACCCGTGATTAATATTTTTTTGTTCTTACATAATGACATCAAAAACATGTAAGATTCATAGAAAGAACGGTCTCGTTTTTTTAATGATGAAATGATGGTCTATGCGTTTCTTTTTTTGAGAGTATATATTTAAACGTACGAATATAGTAAAATCGTTTTTCTTTTTCTTTACAATAGATTTGGACGTTTCATCGGAACAGATAGCGACTTTTGTGTTTACACTGTCACTAACTTTAACTGCTTTATTGACAGTTCATAACAACTGTTCATTATGTTATTTCGTTACATATCACCTGATAGAATATTCGCTATCAAGGCTTTATACCACAATCACTGTTGAGGAGGTGTTCTGAGATGTGGAAGGTTGATTTTACAGATTTTAGAACATCGCTTTTTGCATGATAAATTATAATGAAAGTAGGGCTTAAAATTACTTCGATACATTTAAAACTTGAATAAATAAATCTTCATTTAAAATATTTATAAGATTTTATAGTTTAGTTTTAACTTATTTTTGCACCGATCGATTGAAAGTTCTTGCAACTTACCCCTGTTGAGATTCAAACAATTGACAGCCGAACTGGGCCACTTTTACCTCTCAACCACTTCTACTCTTAGTGAATATATAAGAGAACATTCGAGACTGCTGAAAAACTTCGCTCCATCAAAATGTTGTATTTATTGGCGGTCGATATATAAAAGTTATACCGTATTGGTTACCAAAGTCTCCTTTTTGGATTAGTTCGCAAGATTTTCATTGAACTAGAAAAATGTTCCTTATGTTCTATAATATACCCAGTTTACCATAATAAAACACTCTTTAAGAAACACAAAGAGATTTGAATGACTTTACCAAAAGGCAGAACTCTTCATGACAAAAATTGTAATGCCCTAGCACCTGTATTTGTTTGCTTCTTTACTTTTCTTCAACTATTTTTATTTTTGCATTGTTGATTTTCACTTGCTACACCACATATGCTTGGTCTTATGTCAAGTAAGGTCAAAGTTGAAATCTACATGTAAAATTATAAGTGATATCAAATTTCTATAATGTAGCTGCAAAACTCAAAGTAGGTCGGAAGGTCAAGATCAATGTTAGCTAAAATTAAAGTAGAATTCAAATTTCCATACTGTAGCTGCAAAAAAAGGAAGCAGGTCAGTAGGTCAAGAAGCAGGTCAGAAGGTCAAGGTCAATATAAAAAAAGATAAAAGTTGAAATCAACATGCAAAATAATAAGTGTAGTTCAAATATCTATTCTGTAGCTTCAAAATCAAAAGTGGGTCAGTATGTCAAGTTCAACGTTGGCAAAGGTCAAAGTTGAAATTTAAATGGAAATTGTAAGTATAGCTCAAATTTCTATACTGTAGCTGCAAAACAAGAAAGTAGGTCAGTAGGTAAGATTAAAGCCAATATCTTATAAAAGTCAAAGGACCAGGTTCAATATCAGTATATGAATATTCCTTTAAATCATTAGGTATTATTTGCTTTACTAAATAATTCTATATAAATTAAGTGACCCCGCCCTAGGGTGATAATATGAACAGTCTTTATTGAGGTCAACATTACAATACTACTTTACAGATATCTAATTTATTCGGCCTTCAATTTCTGACAAGAAGATTTCCAAAGATTTAATTTCTTACCAATATAGGACCCCCGGGGCAGAGCCAAATTCGTCTCCAGGGAATTAGACCGCTATGTTCATGTCACGATATATCGTCTGTTAATTGTTATAATGTATAGCGGTTTTGTTGACACCTGTGATCTTAAATGTACAGAAATCACGAAAGTAAGTTTGCCCTTTTCGGTAATAAAATGTTCCGACTGTTCCCTTCAAGTCACGAGAAAACAGGGGATTTGGTTAAGCCCTTTTCAATGTAGGAAACGGAATACCATAAAGACATTTCGACTGTTCCCTTCAGGTCACTAGAAAGCAGGTGATTTGATTAGGCCTTTTAAATGTAGGAAACGGAATACTGAACTTCAATGTCGGAAACGGAATACTGGATCTTATCTGGATTTTTGGACAAGACAAGTCTTCCTACAACAGAATATCGGATTAATAGACTGCAGGCAATACTTCGAGGTCTTTAGCAAAATATGTTATACATGATCGACCACTCAGATATAATTACGATCTCTCTGGATAAAATTTAAACAATGCTTTCTCTACAACAATTTTATTTCTAAATCTAAAACACAAAGAGCTTTTAGCTATGTAACTTGATTATTTGATCTTAATATCTTATACAAGACAACTCTGAGAAAGATTGGTTGTGCACTTAATTTGTGAGATGAGCTTGCTTATTGATTCTATACGTTCTTTTTTATTATGGTTTTTTCTTGTTATCGTTGTACAGTGTAGTTTGTGTGTATAAACACATCTAGACAAGCAAAACTCCTTCAATCATATAAAAAGCATAAACAGCAGCAAGTGCAGAATTTATAAACGAATGCACACCCTTGGTGTTTGAGGAAACAACACCTGAAGCGGCCATCATCTTTGTCACATAATGGTCGTAGCACACCATCACCGTCTCTCCGTCCTTTAAACGCTGTACGTATTCTCCAGGTAAGAATTTTACTCCATTGCTCAGATAGACATTTCCGTCATCACATGTGGCCTCGAACAGCAAAACCAGTTCACAAAATATCATACTCGACATTGCAATCGATTCAAAACATCCATTGTCTGGCTGAAAATCAGTGTAATATGTAAAAGAGAGAAAACCGCCAATATTTGCCATGAGTGGCGAATTGCTTATTTTTACGTTAAAATCCAACTCTCCCCTCAAAGTCCTTTCGTTCATAGCCTCTATCTTGTCTGTAAACATATCGAAGTCGTCGAAAGGTGTAGTTGGTGTTGTTATACGTTTAGTCAGCTGTAACGTTACAACAAAGTGTTCTTGCTCGGCCGCAACACTGTGGATCTTTTCCACACATAAACTGTTTGTGTCGTTACCATGTAGGACTAAAGGCCTAATATCGGCAAATATTTTATCATATGACGGGAGGCTTAGTACAGTCTTTGGGTATAGAACTTCCAAACGATAGTCAAACGCTGCTCCAGTCCATTTTCCAAGTATCGGCATGCAGGTGTTTCCTTCTTTAACTTGCGTTAATGGACACATTTTCATTATGCACTGGTTCTGAAATAAAATCACAATTATGACAATGTATTTTTTTTCTAGAAAAACAAACATGTTATCAGTAGCAGTCTTGTTATACAACAGACATTAAAACAGCGCGCTGATAAACATTTTGAAAGAGACACCTTGGTGCTGTTATATCTGTTTTGAATACAAAAGCTGGAAGGTTCCAACATCGATAACAAATTTGGGCCGCACAACCTTTCGACTTCAGTGTTGGTCAGATGTCCTTGTGAGCTGGCCAATTAAAATGATAGGTTTGTTCATTTAAACTTAAATAAATCTAGATAGATCTTTATGTAGTTATTCTTACAAGTTACCGCATTCTAAATTCAAATAAATGAAACTTTAAATAAAATTTTGAAACGAATGGAAAAGTCTTACCAGTGAACTATCGTAAACTAAATCGCCAGTACATTGTCCACTACTTTCCTGAATATCTTGCGTTTCATACTTGCCAGTCGCGTAAACTTCTGATTTAAACTCTACTGAAGTATGTATTGGCCAAAGGTTTAGACGAGTATGACATTTATCAATATCTTCATTACAGGCTAAGCAAAATACATTCTTGTATATGGTTTGATGAACTTTTGAAGGTGCATATATTTCAGAACAAAGAGTTTTGAATTTTTCAAAATTTTGATGTGCGAGGTTGCAGTTTGAAATTACCGAGTTCTGATCGATGCAAAGTGTTGCAGTACCTAGTTCTGGTTCCCACTTCAAAATGCAGCTTTTGAGAAAATATCGAATACTATGAAGGAAAAGTGATGCTCTATCTCTTGTTGACGGAAAGAGTACAAACATATCTAAAATGGATTGGCATATGACCCGACTCTTCCAAGCCTTAACACCGAAATCCTTGTTACAGATAGCACAGTAAATGTTTCTGTAGTTTTTCTTTGTTGTTGTACTGTACACAGGTGTTATCTCGTCAATCTTCTTTTCATTCGGCTGCAGGCATTTTCCTATGTCTGTTCTACTCACACTGCCATTTTTGTCTGCAGGACATGACTGTACTACGAGAAATTCGTCTGTATCTTCAATAAAGGAGCCAGAACCAGAAACTGATGTTTTCACGCATATTTCATTGTGAGTTTGTCCATCAACATCACGTTTGTCCATTTCGTCTGCAATACCTGTTTTATGAAACACTTGGCATGACGTCGAACAATCGCACGGAACACAACAAGTGTTTTCAAAGTCGAATGAATGACGCATTGTTTCATTGGAGAAGCAAAAGGAGGCAGGGCAAAATGATTGGATTGTCCTCATAGGTTCATCTGCTTCAAGTTTAAAATCCTTTGAATGCGTATACTGATCAACTCCGCCAATTAATAAACCATTTGCTAGACCGACAGTTATGAATATTAAAATCACAGGTAAAACTTTCTTCTCGAAAAATAAAAAAATCATGGTCGTTTATGAATGCTGACAGACACGCACAAGTAGAAATGACCTATTCAAAAGCCCTTGTGTATTCTTGAAACTGTTTGAGTATTTAATCCTTAAACGGATCAGAGAAAATAATTCCCAGATATAACCAAACAAATAAATAACTATGGAACTTATCATGTATTGGTAACAGTACTGAATGCTGTTGGAATAGGAGTTCCTGTTAGTAAAGTTGTTCGCACTTAATTAAAAATTAACACCGTTGAACATTGAGGTGTTATTTTCACATCAAATATATGGAGTGTTCTCTTGCGTGTAAAATTTCGCAAAACATTTCATTATAATGTAGCGAGTCTACATCTGTTTTGTTAGACAATGAATTACCCGTGATTCTCTATGCGTTTGAATAGAAATATAATTTAAATGCCTTTGAAACCGGTATTCTGGAATAAAGAAAATAGAAGCCTTTCGTCAGTGCCGGGGAAACTGTGACAGCAATTTCACGATTGACTTTGAAAAAGTGATATGAAATCACCACTCTGAAATCAGAGCGAGATTACAATGAACAAGTCTCGGCATTAAAGAAATAGAGACAAAATGCATACTGCACATCGCACAGAATAAATGAAAAGAAAAATCTCAATAGTTAAGAAGATTTTTACATAAACCATCCTAAAAATAGTTTTTAAATGGGTAACTGCTTAAAGTTTCAGGCCCAAATCAATACTCCTTTCACGTTGGGATGTGAGTTAACATTACGATGCCTATTTCAGAGCTTTTTATAATTTCTAGGCTGGTAACTAGCGACGGGGAGTGGTGGGAGGGGTCATGTCCACATGCTCCATGTGCTCCACCCCCTCTGGATTCATATGTCTTATTCCACTGGAAAAACGGAGACTTACATTTCAAGGATATTCTTATATGTTGTTCACATATCCTAGCTGCCCTTCAGGCAGACAGGTAACAATTCTTTGTGACAAGTTTTCGTCTCGGTCTGCATCAGAATATGTTTCAAGTGAGGTTTGTTTGTTCAACATTACAATCAGCCAGCAAACCATTTGGCCACATTACGGTCGGATGATATGCACGAATATAATTATGAAAGTAGTATTCTACAGTACATAGTGTGTCAAAGAAGAAACCACACATAAAGTCTGTCGTTCTTTACATATTTGTAAACATTTGTTTTGATGCCTGATTAATGATTAATTTCAGGTTGCCATTTTAGCCGAAAAATATCAAAATAACTCAAACGGTTATCGAAATCATAAAAAGCAGGTAACTAAACGTACCAATGTTACTTTTTAAAAAAGGAGTTGTCGCACCATTCAGGTTGAGGCATAGCCATTTATTACAAAAAGCACATTTATCTAGTTGCTATATGCTTTAAGAAAACATTTTGAACACATATCCGTCGTTGAATTACCAATTACTTTTCATATTAAAGAGAATTAGCCGATAAAATATAATGCCGCATATCATCTTGAAATTTCATGATACAACCAAAGCAAAATCGATCCTTAGACTGTTTTCTTAAACAAGAATAAAATAACTCAAAATGTATTGACAAAGCTTTAATTTAATTTACTGGTATTAATTCAATGAGAAAATCTAAAGTGGAAAATTAGAGATATGGTATGCTAAAAATTGAATTAAAACTTTATTGAAATTTATATGTTCCTCTAGAAAAAAGAGAAAATTTTATACTTTGTGTAACAAAAGCAAGATTAATTTAATAAACAATAAAGAAATTAGAATGACAAAAAATGGAAACTTTCTTGCTTCCAACAGTTGTTAATGCCCACTTAACGCGTCTTATTGATATCTGAAAATAAGTAATCATAACACAGTTTTAATAAACCTGCAGTACTTTGATTTGATAAAACAAAATTTAGTCCAACAACAAACTTTTCACAATGAAATAATAATGACTTATAATGTGATATTTACTAATCCAAAATAACCTATTGTCATTTTCTCCATTCACAGAATCCTTTTAAATTGAAATATTATTCTAGCTGTGAATATATTCTGACAAATACACTGTAAGACAAATCACTCAATATCACTACCATAGGTTTACCCAAAAATAAGACTACAAACAACTTACTAGACAGTAAGCCACTGTATTCACGTAAACGATATAATGTTTCTTCTATATATAATATGCAGAAATGTTCGAAAACGTTTGTTTTATTTCTTTATGACTGTAGATGTTTAGCAAAGGTTTTCCTACATTTAAACTATCAAAAGAGTTTCTACACACTCAATTTTCAGACCTATAAATTGTCTTTTGGGAATCGCTCTAGTATCTCTGAGAGTATACGGATGGCTTATTTTTCTTTGTGTCTACTGGTTTGAAGTATGTTTTAACCGGGATGAAAAGAAGGGTTGTTTACAACAATACCACCTTTTAAGACTTGTATCTTTGTACGACAGGGGGTCTCACAAAACTTCATTTTGGACAGGGCGATAGAATCTCCGCATGCAAAAGACCAAACTGAGGTCGCGTGTATCGGTTGACGCTACGTTCTACTCGACGCTGTATTGTTTATTACCAGTTGCCTCTTGTTTGATGTATTCTTACTTTTCTCTGAAGCATTTCAAATTCTTTTTTGAAACAATGATTCACTGTACTGTGGAAAAAAGTGAAAAACGCATATCAGTAAAAAAACATAGCCTTCCTGCACAGACAAAAAGTAAAGAAAAAGATACCATAAATTTATATATGGATCAATTAAACAAAGACACCACTAACAATGAAAATGAGAACCCGATGGGTAACTGCCTTAGAACCGTCAGTGGCAAATATTTGCCACGTGGAGTTTAAAACCAGGTTCTAGGGGGCACCAGCCTCACGCCCTGACAGGTTTTCATAAGAACAAACAAAAACAAGTTCCCTTGTTGAATAACTCCAACACACCATGCTGCATGCAAAAGCTGTGGAGTTTTATTATTCGACTCTTAACATCCATATGATCAAAGTGTTTCACTACCGGCGCAAATCAAGTTGCAATCGTTGTTAATTATGATTGCACAAGTCTAAATGGGAATGGGAATAAGTAAGAAAGTGTAAAAAGGGAGAAGTTGAGGCGAAATTCCAGGTTCACATCCTGTACCCTCTGCATAACGTCTAGTCATCTGTCCAACTTTCATTTCACTGATTGGACAAGAGTTTTGAAGACAATTTTTCTGGAAACAGACATCACAAAATTGATGCCTACCTTAGAAAACGGTCGAAAACACTCGGCATGAAAATTAATTACAGTAAAATTCATATGCACAGAAAAGCAAAGTCGTCGCGTTTAAACTTTATAACAAAGAATAAGGTAATTTGTCTTACCAAATTATTATCATAAGTTCCTACCTGGCAATTTTCAGATTCGGTTTCGGACGAACTTCTGGGTTTATCTACGTATGTTTCCGGTCCAAGTGTTATCGCAATTCGACTTAAACCTGAATTTACAGCTGCATTATGGCACATGCCGCTGGCAGATTTTATTCAACGATTTTTTTTAAATTTTATTCCTCCAACAGCTGGTGAATCTAAAGGT
The DNA here is from genome assembly GCA_012932295.1 of Cyclina sinensis. Lineage (NCBI taxonomy): Eukaryota > Metazoa > Mollusca > Bivalvia > Venerida > Veneridae > Cyclina > Cyclina sinensis. The sequence continues at coordinate 3,329,558 of JAAONU010000016.1, read as the reverse complement.
GTCTGAGGATAAACGTTCCTCAGTTAAGAGGTAAAAAGGAATGTCGTTTCAGAACAGTTTGGTTAAATTTTCGCTTTTATCTAAAGGAGTTAAATAATACTCTTGCATAAATGCAAGAGCTTCATTCATGCTTATAAGAACCCACTTTAGGCTGTGTTTTCATGCGCTGTTTAAAAAAAGGATCATATGAAGGCTCTACAATTTTTTCGGATACCATTCATCTGTCTGCCTTGTCCTTTTACGAAAGTTTCCTTTTCATTCATAACTTTAACAGCATCTCATAGCTACACATCTGTGCTTTCATGACCCAGAATTCCTCATTTGGTATCTGAAGGGTCATACCACTTGGTGACCTTTGAAGGAGCGGATGTGGTCCAGTGGTAAAACGCTGGACTGGTAAACCAGGGGTCCAGATTTTGATCCCCCGCTCCTTATAATATTCTTTCAGATGAGACGTTAAACCGAGGTCCCATGTATCAGTGCTATACACTGAGCATGCAAAAGAACCAGCGGTGTCTCTTGGATGGGATGCTTCCTTTATCTTGCACTACCCTCGCAACATAAAATAACTAACCTCTTCAGGGGCGTCGGTCATATGGGCAACCGGTACCGACGATAAATGAGCTCAAATAAATAGACAGATAGGTAACCTTTCACTTGTTAAACTGTACATATATTATGTTAAACACGAAACGCTGCATTCACAGAGACATATCTATTAAATGATCGCTGACATTTTCAGTTTTAGAATTATGCACTTAAAGTTTTGATACTTCAGTTTTGAATAATACATATTCTGTATATATATTAATAATGTGACAATTACAAAAAAAAGTGTTCATTCAAATATAGAAATAGTATGTTGAATATTATCATATTGATGCGTCCAATTTAGAAGTACTTACGAACGCCACCATATATATCCGTTACATACTAAGAGCAAAATCTGCAATGACAAATGTAAAATAAAAAAAATTCAAGCGTTATTTTGAACTAGCAAATAATTTTGTTTGCTCATTTTTTTAGCCGTTTGCCTCAGAGTTACTATCTTAGTTTGATTATTACTAAAGGTGTAAGAGACACTTGTCAAAGTTGAAATGAAGCTGTGAGATTTTCACATGTAGGGAAGATAGGTTCGTTTTGTTTTCACAACAGAGAATCTAAGTCTTTCATAAGTTTCCACAAATGGTTCACGTAAATACATCAATAATCAGAGCACTGAAAGTGCTCATGTGGTATTTGTCGCAAGAAGCATATAGGAATTCGAAAATGCAGCTGTCCGACTTAGTTGCAACATCCGACACATTATAAATCTCACTCTAACAATATGGGACTCCTTTGAAACCGATGCATTCAGGTCAAGGCATTTGGTACATACAGTGGATCAGTTAAATTAGTAATGGAAAAGATGTTCATTTACCCTTTATCACACTACTTTGTTTGTAATAAAAGTAAACAAGTACACGTTATTTATATTCATATGCATTTCTGGTTGAAAATTATTAAAATACTAATTTTCACCAAATACGTATAACAAAGACACAAATTAACTATAATATAGTTGGATATATTCAAATGCACGAATATGGTCGAATCGTTTTCACATTCTATGCAATAAATTCGGACATTTCTTCTATTGAGTTTACACAAACTCCTATTTACTGCTTTTATACATTGTTTTTAATTGGACATCTAGCTAACAGTTCATCATGTTTATTCTTTACATGTCACCTGACTGAATATTCACTATCAAGGCTTTATCTCACAATCACTGTTGAATAGGTGTTGTGGGAAGTGGTGGTTGTTTTTACAGATCTTAGAACATCGATTTATATAAAGTAAATCATTATAAGAACGACCGTAGGGCCTAAAAATTACTTCGATAGATTAGAAACTTGAATAAATAAAACTTCATTTTCAATACAGGTAAGATTTAACAGTTTACTTTGAATGTATTTTTACATCGATTAAGAAGCAAGTGCATGCAACTTACCCTGGAGGGATGTGAACCAGTGACAGCCAGACTGGGTCATTCTTACCACTCGACCACTTCTCTTACAGCCAGACTGGGTCATTCTTACCACTCGACCACTTCTCTTACAGCTAGACTGGGTCATTCTTACCACTCGGCCACTTCTCTTCCTCGTAAATTTATTAACCGTGGAAAATTTGTTACTGCAGAAATACTTCAAAACAACGAAAAATTGGTTTCTTTGGAATTCGATACACAAAAGTTATGCTGTATTGATTAACTACATTACCAAGGGATCTCTTTTTGATTAGTATACTTTATTTTCTACAACTGTAACGGTCATGTGACCAAGTGTCCTGACAGGATATATCAGGATAAAAACGATCATTTCAAGCAACAAACAAAGGGTTTAGATACGATTTTTCCATATATGAAAGTGTAGTTTTTCTATGGTGTACCACAACAAAATGCTGTTTTGGTCCTCAACCTATAAGAAAAAAAAAGACTTTTAAGAACTGAATTCTTCATGAATAAAAGTATTTGCTTTTATAAGTCGATAGCGGCCAAGTGGCCTAAATAAACCATTGTATGTATCACACTTATGTTTCTATTTTTCAGATCAGTTTAAATAAAATTATTTGGTAAGTATTTCAACTAAACCAAATTAAAACAAACAACAAAAAAACAAAAGTAAGTGGTGTCTTGAGGCTGCAAGCGGCCTTATTGAGTGATGTTGATCACTTCAACTCTTTAATTGTCTGTCTATGTTCCAACAGGGCCTAAACTGAGAGGGAATGAACACTCGAAAATTGCGAAAATATGGTGTCGCGCGCATGCGCAGTCAGTTCTTTATAAATACCTCATATAGTATATATGTTGTTGGTTATACGATAGTAAAATCAAATGCTAAAAAAAACAACTTACAGTAAGAAGTTACAGTATTAATTTTAGCCGAATTAGTGAAATGAATATTCCCATATAATTTTGATTATCTGTTTTGTTATTTTTCAACGCAACTTTTGTTTGAAAAACAATGAAAAGGATGCTAAAATATCATCGTTGTTTTCCAAAATGGTGGAAAGTATCTACAAATTCTTGTTTTCTGGTCAACTTTCGTGGGGGGGGATTATCAGACGAAAATGGAGTTACGAAATAAGTTGGCATCAGATCGAGGTTGATAAGTGGACATGGAACAAAGATTTGCAATGTACTCTATTGCTATATCTGTATTGTTTATGAAATACAGCACCGTAAACATAGCAGTTTTGACGTAAATACAGTAATTCAGTGATCTTCAACGTACCGAATTTCAGGTGGCATCAGTGCTAAAATACTTGATAGAAACACTGAACATGAACTGCATCGCACTCTACCTGGACGATATTGGGATCTGGATATAAAGTTTCTGACCTTCTCTTAATACTAACTTCAAAATGGACGGTTAAATATTGTGCTCATCAAATCGAGAAAGATTTTTTACAAAAAAAGAAAATAAAAGAAAAACGTATTCAGTTGTTGTCTTTTACTCGTCCGCTTGCAAAGAAAACTTCTGTTGCTGAAGTAAAAATTTGAATATTATAAAAGATGAATATTTCTTCTTTCTTGCAAATTTTTATTTTAAAAATCAACCCAGTTTTTGACAAAACAATACCGATGTTTTTGTAACTAGGTGCGAGCATTGCATGCAAGCTTACCGCTAACCAACGATAGATTTACAAAAAAAGAGTGAAACGTATTGAATTGTCATCTTTTACTCGTCGGCTTCTTGCAAGAAAAACTTTCGTAATGGAAGTAAAACAATAGAAATAAAAAAGGTCACTGTTTCTTCTTTCTTGCAAATTTGAAGTTTTGAAAATCAGCCCATTATTGAAAAAAATACCGATGTTTTTTTTCTAAACTAGATGCGAGCATTACATGCCAACTTTCCGCTATGCATTCGATATAGAAAATTACCGATCGATTAAACAGGTGAACGCGCGACAGCATATTTTGGTTATTCTTGCGATAGATAAGGAGTGTCCATTCCCTCTCAATTAAGGCCCTGGTTCAAACAAACAACAAAAGCAAGGGAGGTCTGAGGTCTGAGCAAAATGTTCAGGATGAGCTATTGTGATCCCATCCCGTCCGCCACCGGGTATCCTTCGATATCCATTTGATTTTATTGTTTGTTTGAAAAATAATGATCCGCATCGTTTATAATAGATCAATATACTGTTGGGCCGCTTGCAATCTAGAATAAAACGAAAAAAAAATCGTTTCCCTTCTTCGGTTTAGTCATTCCAAACCCAAGTTTTAAGTTATAGAACAGCAGCAACATTGTTTAATTAATGAAATTCTCTAAGTATATATTTTGAGAAAAAAAGTCGCCCCAAACTCCTTCGTCGCTTGGTCACTAGGCATCCGTCCATCTGTCAGGCCGCTACGGTTATGCCATAATTAACTTTTTGTAAAATGTAAAGCGGTTTTCTTGAAATGCACCGAAATTCCAGAAGTGAGCTGTGCTCTACTTTTTAGTAACACAAAACTATTTCGACTGTTCCATTCAAGTCACAAGAATGCAGTGGATTTTATTAGGCCCATTTAAATTAAGGAAACGGAATGCTGGATCTTTAAATATCTATCATTTGAGAGAATTGGATTTCAAGATCAAAATCTCTCAAATCGAATAATCGGATTGTTTAGCTGATGGCAATTCATCCTGCAAAGTTTTTAATAAAAAAGCTGATCGACCAAATAAATATATTAACGATATCTGTGGATATAATATAAGCAATGTTATCACTACAAGAATTTTATTTTTTAATCTTTAACACAAGTAGTTTCAAGCAATATAATTTGGTCTGAATATTTTGTACAAAATAACTGATAAAGACTGGTTGCGCACTTGTTATGTATTACATCGTGATACAATGATCATCATTCAATGCGCACTTGTTATGTATTACTTCGTGATACAATGATCATCATTCAACGCGCACTTGTTATGTATTACTTCGTGATACAGTGAGCATCATTCAATGCGCACTTGTTATGTATTACTTCGTGATACAGTGATCATCATTCAATGCGCACTTGTTATGTATTACTTCGTGATACAATGATCATCATTCAATGCGCACTTGTTATGTATTACTTCGTGATACAATGATCATCATTCAATGCGCACTTGTTATGTATTACATCGTGATACAATGATCATCATTCAATGCGCACTTGTTATGTATTACTTCGTGATACAGTGATCATCATTCAATGCGCACTTGTTATGTATTACATCGTGATACAGTGATCATCATTCAATGCGCACTTGTTATGTATTACATCGTGATACAGTGAGCATCATTCAATGCGCACTTGTTATGTATTACTTCGTGATACAATGATCATCATTCAATGCGCACTTGTTATGTATTACATCGTGATACAGTGATCATCATTCAAAGTTGAAACTAAAGATGACATAAGCTTACTTGGTTTTTTTTATTCAACTATTTTCTTCATCTAGTTCACTCTGCATTTTTTTCTTGTTTTACAACATAGTTTTTTTTCTATGAACACATTCTTATTGCTTCGTACAAGAACAAAATTTAATATTTGTCTGTTAGACAATTCGAACTTCCTTTCAGAATATAAAACGAATAAACAACAGCATGACGAGTGCAGAATTTATAAATGAATGCACTCCGTGAGCGTTTGAGAAAGCAAGACTTGAAGCGGCCATCATCCTTATCACATACAGGTCGTAGCACACAACAATCGTCTCTCCGTCCTTTAAACGCTGAACGTATTCTCCAGGTAAGAATTTGACTCCATTGCTCAGATAGACATTTCCGTCATCGCAAGCTGCCTCGAATAACAAAACTAGTTCACAGAATATCATACCAGACATTGCAATCGATTCAAAACATCCATTGTCTGGCTGAAAATCAGTGTAAGACGAAAAAGAGAGAAAGTCGCCAAGAATTGTTTTCAGCGGCGAATTGCTTATTTCTACGGTAAAAGCTATCTCTCCCCTCAAATGCCTTTCGTTCATTTTGTCTATCTTGTCTGCAAACATTTTGAAGTCGTCGAAAGGTGTAGTTGGTGTTGATATGCGTTTAGTCAGCTGTAACGTTACAACGAAGTGCTCTTGCTCGGCCGTAACACTGTGGATCTTTTCCACACATAAACTGTTTGTGTCGTTACTATGCTGAACTAAAGGCCTAACATCGGCAAATATTTCATCATATGACGGGAGGTTTAGTACACTCTTTTGGTAGAGTACTTTCAATCGATAATCGAACGATATACCGTTCAATTCCTCGAGAATCGGTACGCAGGTGCTACCTACTTTAACTTGCGTTAATGGACAGGTTTTCATTATGCACTGGTTCTGAAATAAAATCTCAGTTGAAATATTGCAAGTTAAAAGTGATAAGTAATAAGTCATGCTTTAAGGAAAATATATAGGTAATCAGTAACAAGTTCGTAATATACAGCATACATTTTAAAAGAGGCACATTGGTGCTGTGGTAGCTTGTTTTATTCTAAAGCTGGAAAGTTCGAATCCCGATAACAGAATTAAACCGTTCAACCTTCCGACGTGAGTGTGGTTCATAAATCCTCGAGATCTGCCCAAAAAAAATTGAAAGAACGTTTGTTCACTGTCGACCTTAATTCATATAGGTAGATTTTTATGTGGTTTATTCCTACATATTAAAGATACCATATTCTTAATTTTAACGAATAAATCTATATAAAAAAGACTGAAACGTCTTGAAAAGTCTTACCAGTGAATTGTCGTAAACTAAATCGTCAGTACATTGTCTGCTACTTTCCTGAACACCTTGCGTTTCATACTTGTCCATCGCATAAATTTCCGATATAAACTTGACTGATGTTTGCATTGGCCAAATGTTTCGAACATTCTGACATTTACCAATGTCATCGTTGCAAGCTAAGCAAAATACATTATTGTATATGGTTTGATCAACTCTTATAGGCGCATATATTTCAGGACAAAGAGTTTTGAATGTTTCAAAAGTTTTATGCGCAGGTTTGCAGTTTGAGATTACCGATTTCTGATCGATGCAAAGTGTTGCAGTACCTAGTTCTGGTTCCCACTTCAAAATGCAGTTTTTAAAAATAGTTCGAATACTATGAAGGAAAAGTGATGCTGCCTCTGTTGTCCTAGGAAAAAGTAGAAACAACTGTAAACTGGGTTGGCATATAACCCGACTCTTCCAAGCCTTAACACCGAAATCCTTGTTACAGGTAGCACAGTAAATATTTCTGTAGTTTTTCTTTGTCATTGTACTGGAAACAGGTATTAGCTCGTCAATCTTTTTTTTCATTCGGCTGCAGGCATTTTCCTATGGCTGTTCTATTTATACTGTCATTTTTGTCTGCAGGACATGACTGTACTACGAGATATTCGTCTGTATCTTCAATAAAGGAGCCAGAACCTGAAACTGATGCTTTCACGCATTTTTCAATTGGAGTTTGACCATCATCATCACGTTCGTCCATTTCGTTTGCAATACCCGTTTTAGGAAACACTTGACATGACCTTGTACAATCGCACGGAATACAACAAGTATTTTCAAATTTGTATAAATGACGCATTGTTTCATTGGAGGAGCAAAAAGAGGCAGGGCAAAATGATTGGATTGTCCTCATTGGTTCATCTGCTTCAAGTTTAAAATCCATTAATAGCGCGTACTGATCAACTCCAGCAATTGATAAACCATTTGGTTGACCGGCATATACGAATATAAAAATTGCAGGTAAAACTGTCATCTTGAAAAATAGAAATTCCATGATCGTTTATGAATTACATACATGTACTGAGTATAATCTGTTCTAAATGCAGATTTCCATTTTAAAGCCTTTGTGTACGCAGAAAAGTTTTTTGAGTATTTTATCCTGAATCTGATCACAATAAAGGAGATAAAAACTTAGCTTTCTCAATATAAACAAGCATATAAATAATTACGGATGACAACAACAACAATCTTTTATTGAAGGCTGTTGCAATATGAGATCCCGTTAGTAAAGCTGGTGTCACCTAAATCAAAAACAAGCACCGTTCAACGTAGAAGTGTTATTCTTCCATAAAGTACTTTAATTAAAACATCCAGTTTAATTTGCAGGTAGACACCAAAGATCTCATGTTTTTTCACGTAATTTGAAACGAATTTTCATATTAAAATGTGACGATTCGACATCTGTTTTGTCAGGTAACGAATTACACGTGACTCCAGCTGTGCCTCTGAATAGAAATTTAATAATGAATGCCTTAAATATTCATTGTATTGTATTGAACAAAGAATATAAAATCTGATCGACTCTGTTGTGTAAACTGTGAAAGCAATATCACGATTCATTTTGACAAAGTGGTTAGAATTCGTCTGTCTGCAGTCACTGGGAAATAACATTGAAAAAGTCTCAGCTGGGATATAAAAACAACAACAACAACAACCACAATGTTTATTCGGCGTTAAATTATACAGTACAATTCTCGAAGCGGATCAGAGATCAGTGCTCATCGCTGGACTGGTAACCCAGGGGCCCAGATATCGATTCCCCGCTCCTCCATTTATATTGCTACAATGTAATAGTATCTCGGATGAGACGTTAACCGAGGTCCAATAAACAGTGCTGTACACTGAGCATGCAAAAAAACTAGTGGTGTCTCTGGAATGGGATGCTTATTGTATCTTGCTTTATCCCCCACAACATAAAATAAGTAATCCCTGCAGTGGGCGTCGGTGATATGGGCAACCAGTACCGACGATAAATAAACTCAGATCTAGACAGACATTACAATTATAGCCGATAGAAACTCGTATTAAATATACGTAGAGTGCAAGACATAAAGGTGTTGAATAATTCAATTTACAGAGACAGACAATATATATGAATTATAATGGTATGAGTTAACAATATCGTGTTGGTATTTGAATCTCGTTCTTCAAAGGCAAAGTACACATGCTTAACTAGATTAATAAGAGTTTTGAGTTCCTTGAGCTCATTAGATTTTCAAAGTTTTGCAATGTTAGCCATCTATAATAATATTGATTCAAGTACTGTTTTCGTAAACTATAATATTTTGGACAAATCAAAAGGAAATGAAACTCGTTTTCAATTACGTTCATACAACAATTTAAACATTTTTTCGGTCGTGTTTAGGTAAATACTATGTCTACCATTTTTAATTGCTAGATTATGAGAAGAAAGCCTGGATTTTGTCAGCAATATTCTGTATTTACTTAATGCTACATGCTTTAAGTAATATTCTGCCTCAATTTCATGTTTATACAAACTGTACGTTGACCTGTTGGAGTTATTTATGTTTGTATACCATATTTGTTTATAAAAAATCAAGTATCCGATTTCTTATTATTTCATAATTATACTGACTGTTTATATCCTTTGGTTTATCCAAATATCTGACATTACGATTTCATGTAGGATTTTTTTTATTGGAATTCCCAATGATTTTCTTTATAGCAAAAATTATTTTTCAGCATTACACAGATGAGTAAACAATTATCATTTAGCTGTACATTTTAAACCAGTATTTTATAATTTATATGAGACGAACGATGGGAAGCAGAGAAATTATAACTAAAATACAAAAGATTTTGACGAAATATATTGTCTTTGAATATGTCATGGGGTAAATTAAAACGTATGCGCACTGTATGGTTTTTACATGAATTAATACATTAATTAATATACATGAACATAAATAACTCCTGTACTATTATATAAATAACACACATCAGCGAACGTGATAGAGGATATTGACAACCCGAAAAACAATAACACCCGAGGCGACAGCCGAGGGTGTTATTGTTTTTTGAGGGTTATCAATATCTTCTATCACTCTCGCTGTCGCCTCGGGTGTTATTGTTTTTCGGGGTGTCAATATCCTCTATCACCCTCGCTGATGTGTGTAATTTATTTTACTATACCGAACCATACATGTGATCATGTTATATATACCTAAGGACTGTTTTCGTTTGGTAACGAGTCGAATCAAACTCAGCTAAACGCTTACAGTCAATATATTCAATTAGCGCCTTCGACGTCATCAGACGCTTGAATTTTCTGCAGGGTGTGCAAAAAATCAATAACACCCGGAGGATTTTTGAAAAAAAATGTTACCCTCTGAGCTGATGCAAAATGTAACATTAGTTCTAAAAGCCCGATCGCCTATGGGAATTTAGTATTGGCAGTTTACGTGAGGTATAATAAATAAAAATGAACGCAAGTACTGACACCAGTATTAGTGCAGACGTAGGCCGTAACTTATCTTGAAGACATTGCAAATGTGAGCTTCATATAATGTATCAGTTGTAAAGGTACACTTATATCCTGGTACGCAAACCATGGCTGTACACATTTCTTTGAAATTGAGTTGTCCAGGACAACTGACTGTGGCAAAATAGAGTTGTCTCAAAAACAGTCAGATGTCCAAGTGACAAGTACAACGTTTTCGATAAGCATTATTAGTTAACTGGGCTTTTTATTTTACAAAGTCGATTTAAAAAAGAATTAGAAACACTTTTAAAATGAAAGATTCTTTCATAGATCTTTAAAAAAATACCCCAAACTTCTCATCTGAAACTGAGTTCACTTTAAACGACTATGACAGACAGCAAATAGGTGGACTGGTTGTTATTCAACTTATTTTTTAAAACTAATGTACTCCTGGCATCAAAATTTAGTGACTTTTTGGTGGAATGTCTGGTTACCTAGGGGATGTGTTTCCAGTTTCACCAGAGTTTTGTGTGAAAAAGTTACAAAATTTTTAAGATGTAAAGTATGTTGATTCATTTTAATTGTTGCTTTCAAAAGTAAATACGACAGAAATATTCAAGTCTTAGAGAAAAGGACCATTTTTCATTGAAAAAGAAAAAAACTGGTACTTATAATAAAATCATGACCACTTATCTTAATCAGTCATTTGAATGTTGTAAGCTTGCCTTGTAAAAGTCTCCAAAACACTGTTTACTATGAATGATAAAATACGACGGGGTCGCGGAAATATATGACATGCGGAATTTTATACGAGATTTTCACTCGCTGCTTCCTGTTTAATGAGATAAATATTTGCTAGACTTGGTTGCCTTCATTTTGTTAAGCTTGGCAAGCATGAACATTGTTTTGTCCCTCTATTTATCAATTCTTTCATCACGGGAAAATGTATTTTTCTTTTCAGAAATAGACATTAAACCAGAATGAACAACACTATCCTTCGCCGAAGACCTGCGTCCATGGTCTAGAGGTTAATGGCCAAGTGTAGGTTTCCCGTATCGGGGGAAAAAAGTGGATTACAGGAACCGGGATCAAATTTTATCTATGAAATAAAAACATGAAATAGTTATAAAGTCAGGTAAGAATATCAAAGATAGAAGTCTTGACACACAGATTTCATCTGTCTAATCTCCAAAAAATCTGGAAGACAAGCGACTCATGACATGCACTTGTTACCTTTTTTTATTTTCGTCTGTCTACTGGAAATTCGTGTCAAGAACTGTTTTGCAAAACTTACGGTTATTCCGTAAAATTCTTAAATATTAGACAGTTTCTGGTTCTTAAAATAAATAAATAAATAAAAGACTTTATTAAATAAAAGCATTTTAGATGGTAACCGTTTAATTCTACGTCAGCACCATCAATTCTTATAAATCAGACAATACGAAAAGATACATGTATATTGATAACTTTACTTAATCTAAGGGAGACAAACAGTACAGTTGACTCCGTAGAATTAACTTGAGTTGCTTACCTTTCAAAAAACAGTAACAACTGATTGTGCCGTAATATCAATTGATAAAGTATCAGTATGTTTTTTTTTTTTGTTTTTTTGTTTTTTTGTTTTTTTTTTAATGGTGAGTCTTTGGTAATACACACTCGTTGTTTAAAGATAATTGTTTGAAATGTCAGTTAACACTTGTAAATTCTGTCTTTTATCGTCCATTCAACGCTGAACCATTTATCGCTTAAATTAAGATAACACACTTGACTACCGACTGATACTACCGACTTGAACAAAAAAAATTATTGCCGTTCGATTTAGCCGACGAATTGTCAAAGATTAAACGTTGTGCATCAACAAGGAAGAACAGTAGGTAATGAAAATTCCGAAAAAGTGACATTTAACTGGAGTGGCCAAGTGTCAGTGGATCAAACTATGCTGATGCCATCCCACAATGTATACAATCTTCTTTTTCTATAGTATGAACGTGTATGCTCTTATTTTGTTACCGTTTGACAAATGCATGCCGAAAAATTATCTCGTTCAGTTGGCGTATGTGAACTGCGATTACGCTGATGTCAGTTTTAAAATTACATTTTGTTGACAAGGACTTAAGCATATTTATTATACCTCACGTAACTTGGCTGTTTAATATACATGGAATGAGCCAGTCCTTACTATCACCCTGGGGTAAAACATTTTTACCCTCTGACATAACGAAGGTACCCTGAAAATGGACTGGAATTTCCATTGTATATATGCGTTTATGTTTCTTGGAATACTGGAAAAAAAATCTTTATCATCCCCTACACCGGGCTGTCACTTCATTTCAAACAACAACAAAAATATCCAAATCTGCAATAACACCTAAAAGACAGGGGACTAGAGAGAATGCAATGGTTTTGGCTCCAGAAAACTAAATGTTTTTCATTTATGAATTTTTCTAGGTTGCAAGCCCCCAAATCCTCTCGTAAATGAGACCTGCACTTGAGTAAGTTATACGTTGACAATTTTTATAATCATATGGAAGCTTTAAACGGATTTGTATATTACTTTTCATAAACCTCTTGAAGAAACTGATGTCTCTAAATCTAATTTTGGACGCATGAGACCCTACCTTTCTTTTATGTGGATTTAGCGCTCTAATCACAGCGTTGGAGAAGGTCATCATATCTTAATTTCATTGCTTAGTAGACTAATGAATGTATGATATAGTTTCAGATTCATAACCATCCAATTTCATGGTCAAAGTAATTTGTTTTCGCTCTTGTGAGGGACATTTATATATTCTTATTAATAAGTATGATAAAAACCTTGTGTCACGGGTTAGTCTGGATATAGTTTGTTCCGACACAAAGTCAGTATTTCTTAAACAATTAATTTAATGGCGTAAAACAGAGTTTTACTTTCAATTCTTTTAAAGTTATAATGTCGACAAAATAGGTAAGATGCAGGACAGTCGAGATCACTGCTAAAACAGTGAATGTTCAGAAAACATTTAAACTAGAAGTAACAAATAATTTTTGCACTTCAAATATATAATAATTATAGGAATATAATTAAGAAAAGGTACACACCGCTGACATTATAGTGACCAACCATCAAGCCCCTGATGAAATATAGCTGATTTCTTTTTTCTTTTTTGGTTGTTTGTCTGGTTTTTTTTCTGCCACGTTGTGAGAATTTCATAACAACTGTCTGTTACATTACATGAATATAGAACAAGAGTATCTCGTTACATGAAACCTGATACGTAATGATATTTATTTCTGTCCATGAAAATGTACCTTCTAGTATATTCTAGTATATGTCTATGCCATTTGGCCAGTTATATAGCTTTAATAAATATGATGCGAATAAGACCTCACTAGAACGATGTTCATGCTTGTTTCTAGCATGTGTAAATTATCAATGGTTTGCGTGTCTGCCATGCCACCGTCTGGGCCAGAAAAAAAGGAGGCGTTTGAGTCTGTTTCTTTCTAACTGTTTTTCATGCTTGATTTGAACGAGGTGTCAGACTTAAACCTCATAAATCTTTTTGTCACACTTTTTTCTACTAAACAATCTTTAGTAGTTCCTACCTAAATTAATCGTACCATAGGAACGACATGCCATGTCGAACATAAATTTGAAAATATCATAGTGGTTACTGGCATATAAAATGAATAAGATGAGCGATATTAAAAAATAATGTGATTACAATTGTAATTAATATCATGATGATGATCACGATGAGAACTTGAGATACGTGACGGGTGGCTATTAATTGATCTTCTGTCAACTTGCTGTTTCTTTGATTCGATGGTGATATTGTTGTCGTTGAAGTGATAATAAGTGATGAGCATGATGACAGACATTGTCAAATGCACTTCATAGGGGCCGTGTTGCCTTGTCACCGTAGAATATAGTCTTTCACACTTCGATATATGGAGCACATTATACAGAACCAAGACGCGTTTTAATTTAGTTGGTGTGTTTATTTAGCGGTTTACCTAGCTATTTAAATGACTAGATTGAGCGTTTTCAGCAACTGGTTTCTAAATTAAAAAAACAAACAAACAAAAAAACAACAAAAAACATATATATCTTACTAAAAATCATTATTTCAGTTATTAAAAAGCATGTAATTAATAAATGTGTTCTTGGGGAATTATTAACACTTATTTAGATACATCTTTCATCCTAGTTCTTCACCGCAAATTGCTGGCCATCTTTAAAGGCACCAATCTAAATAAGAAATGGAATCTGATATCCAATACTGTATACAGCGTGCTATAGAATAACAAGTTCAAACTCTTATCACGGACAAAAATCAATATCATGCCACATCTTTGACAGTTTTACAGTTGTTTCTAGACTGCAGCAATATTTGGAAAGCTTCACATTTGTTTTGCGCACGCGCAGGACGTCCGAGATTTCACGTTGAATTATCGGGATTTACGAGACAAATAATTAATGAATCAGTTGTCAAGCAGCAGCAGTTTCGATACTGCTAATTAACTGATAATGACTTTCTTCATTCATTCTTCTGACTTTACTGAAATGCTGCAATATAAAACAGTGTTAGTGTTTTCCGGTAAATTTTGTTCAGAAGAAATAAGTGATATTGTAATCTTCATAATTGATTCAAAGATTTATGATTGAAATTCATTTGATGGACTCAAAATATGACCTTTTGTCAGTGTCAGCCATCATAAGATATTCAACAGCATTCGTCTACTATTGATAATACTATTTTGAAAGCCATCAGATGTTAAACCTTCCTTGTTGTGAAAATAGTGCTAAAGAATGTAGGCCATCTGGTGGGCAAGATCACACTTACAATCCTTCCGAGAAGTATGTAGGCCCCTAATATCTTTCCGAGAATATCATGCTGGTGTTTTCGTAACAGATCAGCGTAATAGAAACTGTTATCATCTGTTTTACGACCTGTGAGAGGCACTGTCCTTTCATTGATTGCCACTGTTATAAATGAACCACCCTTTTCACGCAAACACAGTAAAAAAAAAAAGAAAAGAAAATTGGCCATCATCTCCATTTAATTAAGCAACACTTACTATTACAAGTATGTGTGATATGCTCCTTACATATTTATAATGAGCAAACTAATCTTTCCTAGGTGCTTCTAATAATTAAATTGCACATTTCTCATTATTTCTGTTTCTAACAAACCTGATTTCACTCACCTATCCAAGAATTACAAGCAGTTTATGTAAACGTATTCATATCTTGAAATAAAGAATGACAAGTACGTAGAGTGCCGGTTGGTTTTTGTTCTAGATTTTACAAATTCTGTCATAGACTGAGTGGAAACAAGTTTGATTTGCATAGATTCCGTTTCTTGTTATGCCAAACATAAATAACGAATGGTATTGTCAAACATTTCTGACACGGAAGTGAGATAATTTGGCTCAGACAAATGACTCTTATACACGTTCATCACTGATCTATTTGCTTTGTACATTAGCTAGTTGCTTGGCAGTAACACTAGAGATGGCAACGGTTACTGATTTTCTATCTATCTATTTGAGCTTATTTATCGTCGGTACCGGTTGCCCATATGACCGACGTCCCTGAAGAGATTAGTTATTTCATGTTGTGGGGGGTAGTGCAAGATACAGAAAGCCTCCAATTCCAGAGACACCTCTGGTTCTTTTGCATGATCAGTGTATAGCACTGATACATGGGACCTCGGTTTAACGTCTCATCCAAAAGACTACTAGTAATGTTAGTGGAGGAGCGGGGGATCGAACTCGGGACCTCTGGTTTACCAGTCTAGCGAGTTACCATTTGACAACATCCGCTGCTCCGTTACTGATTTTGCTAACCGGTTCATCGTAAGAAAATGTGACTAGCACATGATGCTTGACACTGATTATTATTATGGTGGTCAAGGATGACTTTCAATTATTCTTGTTGACCTCTGTTAACGGACCGTTCCAAATTCACATTATTGAAGTAATTTCACAAAAAGCTCGTGCACGAAATTAACAGTTTATAGAACTAACATAACTTTACACTGAGATCGAAGTTGTTTACAGCAAAATCTCACATTTATATTCAGAGATTCTTTATTGTTAAAATTTAACGTGCTTTAATTTATATAATTTGACCATAAACATGAGCAATATTGCATTTTTTTCTTGTAAGACTAACAACTACTATTTTGGGTAAAATACTTATTTTCTATGAATAACATTTTTTACTTAAATGAGATGTAGAACATTTTCAATTGACGTAATAATGCAAGAACATTTTAAGTACAGTTGATGCTAGTACAATGTCGTTACCTCACACCTTAATGGGAACTACTATATAAGGTCATAATTATTTTCTGTTAAGCATGATGATTTTAAAAACTGTAAGTAGTCAAATTCCTTTTGCTGACAATAATGCTTTCTCCAAAATAGCCTCATAAAAAGGTAATATCAGGCACAGTAACTTTGAATTATTGATGGTTAAGGACAAATTTACTGTTCTGTATGCACGCCTATCCTATCTTTGCATCTATCAATGCCAAAGTCTCTAGAATCTCAAGGGGGTCCTCAATATTGAGTAAATTTTAAAGAACGGTAACTCCACACGGAGCCGCCACTTATTTGTTACAGATATATCTCCTGGTTTGTGTTGGTGAAATATTCCGGTGACAAAAATAAAGGCCATGCGAGAAAACTGATAGAGAAAGCTAATGCGGAGTCATTTAATTAAAGAAAGTAATCGATAGAAAGCTGCCCTCTGTAGATTGATGGATTGGATGAACCGTGCATTCAAATCAGGCGAGGCAGCGTGTGGCTCTCAGATCGATACATTCAGCTGTGTTTGTTATGAACATAAACAGCCAGTATTAGGTCAAATTGTGAAAAATAAAGACTTTGTGTTATTTAGAGTATCATGAGTGAATGTTATTTTTAACCTCTTTGGTGTGCAGGATGTATAAAACTGTGTACTTTTAAGAGAGTAAAAACTCCTTCATATATGTATTGATTATCTCGAGGGAAAACTAAAAGAAAGACGTCATTTGTTTCTAATATTCTCTGCCTTAAATAGTCGATAGCAGCTGTACAAAGAAAAAATGTGGAAGCGTAAAAATTGCCTGCATATACTTTGGACTATATTTATGCACTATTCTCACAACAGAAATTTGAATTGTATTTTAGCCAGTGTTATCTAATAGTTCAAAGGAATATTTGTCAGGAGCCTTATAATAAGCTAGCAATATGATGGAACGTTGTGCCACTCACCATGGAAACGTCATTAAGAAATACTGTGCGGATCATGACGTCGTTTGTTGTGAGACGTGTAACGTTGTTCGCCATCGGTAAGATTAGTTCTTTTCCTCCTCTTCTTCTTCTATTATTATTTTTCTTCAATTTGAAGACCAATATAAGTTATCATTATTTTAATGAAACTTTTACTGGAAATTGTGCATGTAAGTTTAATTCGTATTAATTCAAATTCAATTCAAATTTTATTCGCAAATTGGCAGTACAATGCCCTTGGCAATACATTATGGCAAACATTATTTTCAAACAGTACAGTAAATATATTAATAAAGTAAAAGAAAGAAACGTATCAAATTAAACATTGGTCAAATATGGGTCAGGATATTTCCTTTCTATTAGTGGAATACCTACAGATATTTGAAAGCGTCCATTTCTATCTATCAGTGATATGTTAGAGTTATTTTACTAACGATACCTCAAGACACTGACCAGGGAGGGAGGGAAAAGAAGATAACTAGAAATGTTGTAAAATGGCCATTAAATCATCCTTTTTTTTCATTTTAGATTAAAACGTCTAACACTGATTACCTCACATTATATATAAACCCTAATACTACTATGAAGCATATGTCATTTCATAAAAGACGTTTGTACCATAATATTTCATGTATATGCCCGTAGATGTATGTTACTATTCCTATACGTACATTTTAATTCATCAAGATATTTGTTTTTACACTTCGATTGTTTATTTCTTTTTTTAAGACAATGTCCTCATGTTGACAAACTTCGACATGTTGGGAAGGGTATCAAGACGAGTGTCGAGTATAAGACGTCAAAGGAAGCCCTTGATGAAATCATAACACGTATGAAACAAGAAAAAGAGATCCGAAGTAAAAATCTAACCAGTATTCACCAACAGAAAGAGAAACTCATGAAAGACGTAGACAAATTTCAAGACGAAGTGATTGACAGAATTAAAGATCTCGCCAAAATCTCAAAACAACAAATTCGCTCAAAACACGAGGAGTACAAGAAGGCTATTGAGACGGACGAAGCTGCCTTAGGGACTGTAATCTCATCAGCAACAAAAACACTAGCTAAACTCTCAGCATTCAACGATTCTCGCGTGTTTGTTAATGTGAAGGCGTGTGAAAATGCTGTCAAAGAAGGTGAATCTTTGCTGGAAGATATGTCCAGTGAATGGATAAGGAAAGAGTTAAGATTTTCCTTCAATCAAGGACTTAAAGATAAGCTAGTCAGCCTGGGTCATATTGTTGACAGTGTGAAGGAATACAAAGCAGAACTGTACGGACAGTTCAAAATAAACAAGGATCACTGTAACGTTACTGGTGTTTGCGTCATGGAGAACGGCACAATACTGATAGCCGAACACTCAACCTCACTGCTGAAAAGACTTAATGAAAACTTTACTGTGAGAGATCTTATTCCATTAAATGGACAGCCGGATGATTTGTGCAAGGCAGGGCATTCCGAGGTAGCAGTCTGCTTGGGTAATTCAGAGAAAATTCAGTTTGTTACCGTAGGACATGTTATGGAACCGTCCCACTGCTTTGAAGTAGGCAAAGGGAGCAACGGAATATCATACAATGAAGATAACGGAGAAACGTACGTGTGTTACAGCACAAGGGTAAGTGTATATAGTAAAGCGGGGGTTGTGTTAAGATCATTTGAAAAAGATGAAAATGACAAACCAATGTTTTGCTCTTTGAGAAAAATCGCCCTAAGTGCTATGAAAGAACTAATATTTGTGACAGATAAAGTTAATGGGCTGATAGTGTTGAATAAAGATGGGAAGAAAGTCTGGAGTTTTTCTGATCCTGAGCTTAAAGAAGCACGCGGTATCTGTGTATTGCCCGGAGATCTCGTGTTTGTCAGCGGGGCAAGCTCCAGTAACATTTTACAGATAGATAATATTGGAAGAAAGGAAGGAATGCTTGTAGGATCTTCTAATGGTCTCACTAAACCTTTAGCCATGGCTTATGACGAGGAACACTCCAGAATAATTGTTGGATGTGGTTCAAATGAGATATCTGTATATTCAATATCAAGAAAATAAAAGCTTAATAAAGTGAATATTAGTGTGTGCACCAAACAAAAGTTTTGATGTTTGTGTTATGAATTAAGACAATAACCGTCCTCTGTTGAGAAAAATTGATTTCGATATAATTAGGGAGTTTGTAATTGAGGAATTTTATTCTGTTGCCAAATATGACATTGTTGTATGACTGGAGATGATTAAGAAAAAAAAAACTGTACCGTGAAAACATCGAAGCTCAGTTTGTATCATTTCACAGTCAACTGTCGACACTTAAGGACTAAGTCTAGCGAAAATCACTAAACATGTCTGCCTGTTTTAAAACATAATTCAGATATTCATTAAGGAGGTTTAACACTAATTTTCCAATAAATATACAACTGTTGACAACATGAAATTTAAGGGTAAACCTAAGGACATGCTTTTTTTCTCCAACGTTTAAGATAAAGATTTCATAAAAGTGTAAAGGTAACGTTTTACATTTTGTGAAAACAAATGAAATTGAACAAATGTATGTTCTTATGGTGAACATTTTCAACATTATATTATGAATATTGAAGTAGAGAATAAACAGATTTTATGTAAATAATAATCTATAACCCCCCAAAACACGGGTAAAATTTAAAGGCAGCCTTTATCTGGTGCATATTTATTATGTCTACACGTAAATTTGTTGTACATTTATGATGAAAGGCTAGGTGTTCAATTGCTTCTCTTACCATATTTCGTTTTTACAACACCTCTTTAGTTGTGCAGTGTTAGAGTTTAGCATCGCTGCAATGTTCAATAAAACTTGTTCACTTGAACTCAAACATACATCTCTTTGTACTATGAAAATCTAATTTTGGTTGTACTGGGTCAAAAAAGTTAAGAATATCGATTAGATTAGAGAAACTGTCCGACTGGTAACATATATAATGAACACTGAACATAATACACTGCCTATATGGGCAGAGCCTAAATTATTTGACAGAATTGTCCAAATAGAATTAATTCAATGTACATATTTTGAGATTCTGGAAGATAGAATTACTTTAATAACTTGCTGAATATCATTTAACAATGAGCTTGGTTTAATATTAAAAAGAAACCAATGAGTGCCCGGTTAGATGTATTTTAGAACTGACAATAAGAGAAACTATAAGTAGACTTATTTAACTGAATAAGAACGAAAAGTACATATATATAATTCTGTGTATATTATACAGATATGGACTTTTTAGCTGGTGAATATGATGTGATAAGTATCTTAAAAATTAATATTGACCTAGGCGATTATATAATCTATAAATAGCTTTTATATAGCACATTTTGTTCTAAGGATATCGCTGTCAAACGGACGAATCGGAAACGTCATAATTCACAACATCCTGTAAGGTGGCGCATTCGACGGACTTTGCCGAAACGGCCTTTGTCATTTGTCGAAAATGAGTCGTTTCGCCGGAAATGTCCGAATTATGAATTGATGTGGGGGATTTCCAGGAAATCTATTTTTGAAAAAAAAAAAACGGTCAATATACTCTGTTATTTACCTTTTTTTTATAAAAAGTTACGCCTGCACCAATCAGAGAAAGGCAGTTCAAAGCTATTTATAGGTTATATAACAAAGTCATTAATCTTATATACAGTATTTGAGTTACAAAGGCATCTATTCTCTACTTGTTAGTTCGCAATGTTCAGTAAAAGTTTACCGGCTCATTTATGTTAATAGCGAGTTTTTTTTACTGGTGATATTAAAACATGTCAAACGGAATATTCTATTACACGATTCTTAAAAACATCCCATGTGTCCGGAAAGGTGACGGAACTTCGCTAATTTGAACAGTTTTTATCTCTGCTTAAATTAAAACAGTCTCCGAGAGTTGCGTCAAAAGTATTCAGGGACTTTTCAGATCAATACTGCCTCGTTTGTTCTATGTTACTGGTACATGAACTATTTACGTCGTATTGGATTGAAAACTCATTTTACTCCCATGCCTATTGGTAGTATTGATCCGGTTCTGTGAAAAAAATCACTATTCATAGAAAATGTATCAGTTTCCTTTGTTTACTATGTTGTTAGGCGCCATTAGATATAGTAATTGATTTCTTTTTTGTACAAGTTGGAAAATCCTTAACCCTTTTCTTCGAAACATGTTTAACGGGCAAGACGAGGCAAGCAAAATAGGCTATGTTACTAGACAAAAACATGGATGTATCGTAACATGTATTCACATATATTAAAAGTTGTTTTAACAGAACAAAGGAAAGTCATTAAGTGACATATAGTTATTTCATGGTAACACTATCATTTAATTTACCCTGAAACTTCATATGAAATAGTATCTTAAAACAAAGTCGTTGATTTTATATTTTCATTGGGTAAAGGTTCCTACAGATTTATAACAGCAAATTAGAGTTTAGATACGATTTAACAACAATGGAGACAAAACATGTTTTTTATATTGATTTTTGATTGTTCCTTGTTTTCATCCCCTTACTTACATATATCAAGAAGGTAATTCAAAACTTGAATTAGTAATTATGAACCGCATGAGTTGTCGTTGTTTCTAGGTTGTCTTAGAAAATGTTGTAATTTAGAAAAAAAAACTGTAGCATCATTTTTCGTTAACTGCCTGATGTTTCAAATTTCCCCAGAACATCTGCTTTTTGTAATTTTAACTTGATCAGTATAGTAATGTAAATGCTTATAGCTGCCGAAGATTTTTAATCAACTGTAACTGTGTTTCAGGTATGCTGTCTTGTAGTTAAAATACGAAACTCAAGGGCATCTATAAAAATTATCAGGGAAACTTGTAGAATCATATTATTTATTTTTTTTAGTTTTGTTTGGTAAAGAGAAAAAAAGTGCTTCAGTTTCATTGGATTCATTGTATTTTTACATTGGCGATTGTTACATTCAATCATGTAAGTTTACTCAGTGATTCCTTTTCAAAAAATGTAAGATAACATGAACAGTTAACCAAAGTTTTGAAAATTGTATTTCTTTGTAATTGATACTGTTTTGTCTGATTTGAGACACATCGTATCGGCAACAATATGATTCTATCAACTAGGACTTGGATTCTTTCATTGAAGAAAATTAAATATGTTGTGCCTCAGTAATTAAGAATTTATCGTAGATATAGAGGATTTATTTTAGAATTTGTTGACATTACATACAAAGTGTACTAAAGATATATAGAATTATGAATATATGTTAAAAATATCAAATTGAAATAAATGTTGCACTACAATATAACTCAGACTTGCTATATGAATGCCCTTTCCACCTTAAACATTTAAGCATTATCAACAATTACCGTGGTATGGTTTTAAATCCCCTAATAATATTAGCAAACGCATGCGATGATTTCAAAATCTACGATCAAAGTAGCAATATCTAAGCTCGGTTAATGTTGATCTTATTCCAGCAGATCTAGAAATGAATTCCAAAACCTTGTAGTCGATTATGACAGTGTTCTCGTCGGTTGTTTATGAACTACACCTAAACCACGAGATTTTATTGAGTAACTGCTCAACCTAAAACACGAGAGTCGACTGAGTAACTGCTTAACCTAATAAACGAGGGTTTATTAAGTAACTACTCAACCTAAAACATAAGATTTTATTGAGTAACTACTCAACCTAAATCACGAGAGTTTATTAAGTAACTACTAAACCTAAAAATACGAGAGTTTATTGAGTAACAGCTCAACCTAAAACACGAGAATTTATTGAGTAACTGCCAATCAACCTTAAACACGAGTGTTAATTGGGTAACTGCTCAACCTAAAACACGAGAGTTTATTGGGTAACTGCTCAACCTAAAACACGAGAGTTTATTGAGTAATACTCAACTTTAAACATGATATTTTATTGAGTAACTGCTCAACCTAAAAGACGAGAGTTTATTGAGTAACTCAAGCTACAACTGAATTAGAAATATATACATTCTCATGGCTTCACAGAGGAGCTATTAACACCAGATATAATTATTGAAATAAAGTTTCATTTGAAATGTAAAAAAGGTTTCTAGATACTTTTTTTCGATAAACCTTTATATTATGTTTTTTTTCTCACAAATATGATATTTGCAAACAATTAAAAACAGATATTTTCAAATACTTATGCGAACATATGATTTCCTTACAGAACTGATTCCGAAAATAAATAAATTAAAAATACTTTATTGTTAAAGAATAAATAATATATATGCCGCCATATATCTTTCCACTTATTATGTTTATGAATAATTTAAATAGTTGTATAACATGCCATGATGATTTATATGGATATAAATTATGAAACTCAAAGATTGCAAGAAATTATCTGATCAATGTAGTATCACTGTAGTATCATACAAGTATTAGCATTTCCAAAAATGCTTGAAATCGCCGTTCAGCCATGTATGACGTCTTATCCATAGATGAATGTATTTCATGTTCGCTACTCATTGATTTGATAATTTTATAACATGATTTGCAGTGAAAAGCGAAGTTATATTTGATAATTTTCACACAGAAATAATAAAGGAGATGAAGTATACATTGTAGTTTTTATTGTAGCTGGGCTATTTTTGAAAGCGGATGATTTGGCTTCTTTATGAAAAGCATGTCAATATCTTTATACATCATGTTAAATTTTGCAGCATTAAAAACTGTTTAAATATTGCTTTGTTGTAAACCAGTCTACGCATAATTAATTAGCTATTTGCGTAGTTTTTTACTTTATTTATTACTAAAAAAATGTATACTTAACAAAAGCTAGATACTATTCTTCAATATCATAAAATATTACATGTACAATTTAAACAGAATAAATTTTAGGTAAAAAGTGCCCTGACCCTAAACAAGCATATATAAAACACGGAAACTCCTCGCACCGGGTACGTCACGCTTTGCTACCTTTACTGTACTGAAGAGGGGAAGTAACCGCTGCGGCGAGTTTGTATCCTGATTAGAATCGCCCGGAAGCAAGCATCTATTTTTTTTCTTTAAGTGCAAGTTTTGGAAAAAACAAACAAAACATACTCTTATTTAGACTACATTATCTAGTTAGAAATGACAAGTAGCAAAGATATTGCGATAATTCTGTGTTATCCTGCAAGAGCCTGAAGACTGGTACTGAGTTCGTACATTGATGATGGAATTTTTTAGTTGTAAGAATAAGTAACCCGACAAACATGGCGATTGGGCGAGTCCATTTACGCATCCCTTACTGAAGATTTTTGACGTCCATTTTGTTATCATGTGATATGAAATTATTCGCTTTGATTGGCTAAAGGCAGGCGGTGTACAGGCAAAACTGTTCAAATCTTGTTAAATGTATATATCGCCGTCCAGGAACGGCGATAATAAGATGCAACATCATATGTATTATTTGAAGAAAACAATTCTTCTATTGCTGTTTTTGTTTTGTATCAAAATTGGAAAATACTGTTTTGTTCTCATAATTGTAGAGATTATTTCCAGACTCTCATTTTGTCGATACACAGTGAGTTAAATGTTCCATTTCACACATTAAATTTTGTACACAGATTGTTGTTATTTTTATGTTTCACTTTACAACTTTTGTTCAACAATCGTGACCAAAACCTCGTAAGTCATAATGTAAACATACTTTTTCAATTTACAGTGAACTGTTTAGCAATTTACAGTGAACTGTTTAGCAATTTACAGTGAACTGTTTAGCAATTTCTTTTCAGTGAGACAGTTTAGCGGAAGTTGTGGGGACAATGAATTATTTTATGAAGTTCAAGGCATTCGGTGCAAAAGTGCCTCTTCATTCTTTTTACGCCTTGCGAAAACAAAACTTAATTTTGCTCCTGAGAAAATAAACGCTGCTACAGATGCACACTTTAAAATAACATTTGTCGTCATTATACATTTCAGGAGCTGTTTTAAAAGCTCTCTTGACGTTTCCTGTTATCTTCCAGAGTATAAACATAACAATGACAAAAACAAGACCCTTTCAAACACATATCTGTTATCAATACGGAATTCTTCAAACATGAAAAGCTTAAAAGCTTTCCTTTTGTTAACCAGCTTTATTTGATCAAATCTTCGATAGGAAATGCAACCGTAATGTATCGTCATAACCAGATTTTTCCTGTGCTTCAATCAGCTTTGTTTTTGCTTGCTCTTAACGGCAACATTTTCCATATTCGTCTAGGTACTCAATCATAAACCAATTGTGGGAACATGCAATGTTCTTGCAGCTCGTCTCAAATGTCTCAAGTTTTGCACTTTTCTAAACTTAAGGCAGGGTAACATGATAAACAATGATACGTAATGGAAATGATTTGACAATTCATTTACATGTATATTGTTCTATAAATGATCTATTTCAAATTATGTTGTTTTTTTTAAATTCATATGCATGAAGTAAAGTAAATCTAAAAATCTGTAATCTTTTTTTTTTTGCCCTTTCCGTAATATTAAATGATTCAATTAAAGGAAAAGTGAAGCAATGGAAAAGATCGAAACAAACTTTCCCAATTACGTATTTTTTTCTTAATTTACTGGCCATGAAAATATAGCATTTGATTTAGTTCTAACTCATCGGTTACCGTCATTTTGTCAACGTTTTAAAGTGAATGAAGGGTGAAAAAACAGAAATGTGTCCGCTGGACACGAGTGTTCCAAAATTCATGTGATTTGAATAGAATGACCATTTGCCCTATCTCTCACTGTTTAATGGAAATTCTCAAACACCGAATAAGAATTCGCATATATGACACTTTCTTTATACACATATACTGGTAAAATCTATAAAAAAAACACAATATGCAATTACTGTCTACTCTTCCAGTTTGATCGTCTGTGAAAGTTCAAAGCATATCCTCAAAACATGTTCTCAAAACAATAAGGAGTTCAAAACACACAATTTTCTCAACTCCCAAAATAGTAAAAATACAAAGGACCAAACCTCCGATAAGTATAGTCTTACGAACATGAAAGTCTGTAACAGAAAGATGCAATGCATTTTAAAATACACAACCCAGAGCGGGATTCGAACTCTGATTTCCCGCTTGACAGGCCAACACTCTAACCACTGAGCCAAATAATCGATTCCCTGACGCATTTTGTCAGAGGTTGCATTCATACAATTATAGAAAGGTGTGCACTAGATCGTAACAACAGGCCTAACAAAGTTTTCTTTTTTATTATTTTCTTAGCATTGTTGTTTATCTGAAAGTTTGAAAGAAATCGTCTTAAAGATTAATAAGTACTTCTACATACAATGTGGTCTCTATACACCATAAAGTGAAGAAATACAGTGGCTTAATATTCTAATAAAAGCCAAACAAAAATTCCTTCCCTAACGACCACAGACCGAATTTGTTCATCGGTGAAAGTTCGAAACAAATCTCCCGATAGATGATAGAAGAAGTCGACACAAATTATATTCTCTCTATCTTGAATTGTGAATAATATTAAGTAAAACTAGGTGCAAATGAAATTTCTTCTTTTTTACTATCTACACATCTTGACTATTTATTTGAAAACGTTTTACGACAATCGTCTGTAAGAGAAATGAGAAGTTCGACACATAAGATTTTGAGACAGACGTACCAACACAAGCAACACTGTATGCCCTCCAATAGTGGTGACATATCACATTATTCGACCTTCTGAAGATAGAAATGGTCATCTGACTTTTTATTTTTTTCTACAGAATTATTTAAGTAGGTCTTATTGCCTTAGATTTGTCCTAAGATTTTGTTAATAATGATTAATGTTGTCCCATTAAAATTATATGACATAGATTGTTATTCATTAATACAGATTTGTCAATTTCTTTAATATTTCTTCTAAAACATTCTGACACACATGTGCCTCTGAATTCCTACGTACTAGACGCTATGCTACAATCTCTGAGACGTTTCTAGTAATCCCCCAAAATACCTTAAGCTCATACGTATGAATACTCATTTTTCATGTTAGCTTGCCTACGAAGATCAATAGTTCCATAAATCTTTCTTCTTTGGATTGTTGTTTATATTAAAAAAACAAGAGAAACTAATATTCGGAATTTGGAGCTTGTGTTTAACTGATCTTCAAGAAAGGAAATACGTTCTTTTTTAATGCAGAGAAACATGGTCATCATATGTGTCTTTTTTCTTTTCTTTTCCTGAAAGATACTTATGTTCTATGTCTTACATTTAAAAATCTATTCTGCTCTGTTCTCTTCAACTGAACTATAAATCTGCCACTGAAATGCAATTATCAATTTTAACCATTTCTTTACACTTGAAATGGTCCATTAAAACACTTATTTTTATCATCACCCACAGCAAATGGATACTCGAAATGTATGTTTTGTTGTTGAATTATTCTATATAACTCAAGTTTTGCTCGCATATTTGCAAATAATGTAGCCATACGAAATGGTAAAATACAAATAGAGACGGTAACAATATCCTTTTGCTCTTGACGTTTCTCACTAAGGGGACTTCAGAGAACGGATAATAACCACAGTAAGGATGCTATTGTTACTACTTTGCCATCTCACCAGTTTGTCATTTTATTGAGAAAATGTAAATGGCAGTTTTTTTTTTTTCATATGTCATAATGGCCTTCTACAAGTAAAGCGTGTTTTCTTCTTCTTTTTTACAAAACTTGCACTCACTACTTACACACATTAGACAAAATACGAAAGAATGTTAATCAAATGTATGTCTTAGCTTCTACAATTACATCATTTAAAAATTATAACTGAAATTGGGAAATGCTCTTTCATATATCTGCTTATTTCGAAATTACATATTCAAGCATGCTTTTACCAAGAGTAGTAGATTTGAAATAACGATTAACTAGAACATGTAATACGGTCACCGTTGCCCCAGATGCGACTCACATAATAACACTTTGCCATGGCAAACCGAGAAAATACAGCCACTTTATTATTCGGTCATTATTAAGTCAGATTTTGTTGTAAGCCATTTATGTTGTACTCATAGTTAAGTTTTCATATAAAAATAACTTGCAGCATGAAACACATAGACTAGCTAAATATGTAGAACATTACAAACCACTGTTTGTGAGCGGCAGTAACCTTGAATAACCGCACAGTCATATTTCTTGTCATTTGTCAAACCATAAATAAAACTCACTTATTTCAAGTAATGAGCATCTGTTGGCCTTTTCACAGATACTCAAATAGTACAAAAAGCTTTTAGTATTTCTAGACAAAATTTGAGCTGAGATTGAATGCTACAAAACAAGCACATCGTCGGTGACCCCAGGTACATATTCCGCACAACTACATTATGTACCGTGGGATAATTGACTGCTCATTATTCGTTTTCATGAATATTTATTAGCAAAGGGATGTAACTCTTCGTCGAATGAGATGCCGCATTACAAATAGACACTCTGCAGTGTGGAGAGTAGGCATAATGACAAGTTACTTAAAATAGACGTATTTCCCAGGATTTATAGGCGCGGAAGGTAAATTGTAACAAGTAATTTCAGTGGCTGAGATTCCGCAAGGGAAATCTTACGGAAACCAATGAAAGTAGGTAATGAATTATTCATGAGTACGAAATTTTACCAGCCAATTGTCCCACGGTAGATAGAGTTAAACGGAATGGATCGAACGTGGGTTTCCGACGATGAACAAGCAGGGCTTGGCAGATATACCTATTTCACTGAACCGATATCCAGCACATAAATGCAACCCATTGTCTTGTAAATGGCAATGATTGCCATTCTCAGAATACTGAAAAGATGATAAGTCATTGAAATCCTTAAGAAAACTTTGAATACCTCTGAAGATAAGCATTGACAGAGCTCTGATGTGCTACTCCTAAGCTACCGGTATGGTTTCTTTTGACAATTATTACAGGTTTCGTATGGCTACTAAGATGTTTCTACTAATATCACAAAATGCCCTTGGCTCGGCCAAATTGAAATTTATTTAAGTACATTGTATAATATACATATTGTTTCATCAACGCTTATCAATAATTCAAAATTTTGTCTGTGAGTTAAAATCTTTATACACGAGAAATGGGAATTAAATGTCGCTACTTTTATTGTTGTATTTCCAAAAATTGTCTTACTTTCAAGTTATCGTTTTCAGAAAATGAAAAAAATGGTCAAAGCATTGGCTTATTCACTGATTGATATTAATCACGTTTGCTTTCATGTAACGATCAATGTCAAGATCACGTGTTGTAATCGTCGTTATTTTTTCAAGCATAAAAATCACAAACTGTAAAGAGCCATCTCAGTTTACATCAGTGTGTTAAGCAATCTAATATGTTCATATTGATAAATGCAGATTTATTCGAACGAATTATAAGCTGAGATCCTCGTACAAAAAAGGAACAGGTCTAAATGGCCTTTAATTTGTAAAAATACGTTAAAAATAAAGATATCATTTTAAATGACACACACAAAAAACTACAAAGTCATGACAGAAAATTCTTCAATTAGATCGTCTAAAAACACGAATAACATGTCCCAGGTCTTCCAGTACAATCACCTATCAAAGCACGAATCAAAGATCTTCTAAAGCAAATAATAATAATATCAATTCTAGATCTCTTAAAAACAAACATCGATTACCGATTCCAGATCGTCTTAAAACAAACATTTATAACGAATTCCAGGTCATCTTAAACAGCCATTAATGGCGAATTTCAGTTTTATTTTTCTCAAAATGGGCAGAATTACGAATTTCTATTCTTCTAAATATAGACATTAATTACGAATTCCAGAACATTTAAACACAAACATCATTGACGTATTCCAGATTATCTGTCTTGCCTGTTCTGTTCTGTTCTTGTCATACATTTTAGTTAGTATGTCTCAGAAATGTAAGATTAGTGCTTTCGTGCTTTTCTGACGTAAGTTTCAGATTTCAGTATAAATTCATTCATATAAAAAGCTTAGGTTCTTAAATGACGGGCTTAGGATAGATTTTGTATTGCATTTAAAGGGATAGTAATACAGGGTTTTCAGAGAAACATTACCTCAAATACATCTGATGTATGTATAGTGAGTATAGAATAACATTTTTTGAATATTCACCTGCTTTTACAGATGTTTTTCTACAGATTCCTAAATGTTTCTAAGATGATTCTGAGATCTGTATGAAATAATTATATCAGTTTCTCAGAACTATAACAATGTTATATTCTATCTAATTTTGTGAATATGCCAAGGCGTCAACAATGCAAATTGCTCTGAACTAATTACTGGAGAATAATTTTACACAACGTCTGTCAGTTGTTTATTGTCTTTTCTTTAGATTTCATATATATGCATGAAAACATAAGAAATTGACATTTTGAAAAAGAAAGTTTGTATTTCTTACAAATCTTATAAAATTTCTTGTACACTTTTTTCATGACAATAAGCTGAGCGGTACTTCAGTTCGGATAAATCTTAACCTCCAACAATTCCGGCCAGGATTCGAGTCCTAGAAACGTTGATTTTTACATACTAGTTCTACTACTTACGTACTAGCGTAGTCATGCCTCAGCGGGCATGAGTTCGAATCCTTAAAAAACGGTTGTCTTTTTTTCCAATAACTTGCATCTCCTTGTTACAGACGGAACGTCGTACGAGTGCAATAGTTTCATTCAACAAAACCCTTCTTCGGACCTTTGAGCTATTGCTTCTAGGAAATTCTGCACTGAAACGTTAACTGGTGACTGCCATTTGCACACTTGCATCAATTTAATCAAAATTATAGTCAAATAATAATGCTCATACAACACACCATTTGTTTTGATTATAAAATCTTGAATAAAATCTTGAATCTTGATTATCTTTAATTCTTTCAAACGTGCAATTATACTGGATATCACAGACAGCGTTATTTGTTAAAGTGTGTATAATTATCTAAATCTGTTGAAAACAGTTTTCTGTTTTATACTGATAAATGATTCACAAAAACTTTGCAAAGCTGGCTAATTCGCTCAAATCTGAGAAGAAACATTTGACGAAAATGTTTCTTGAAATAAACGTGAAAAAGAATTCGACTTAAAAATGAATAAACTCAATACTAATTAAATGTGTATGACTCTTTAATGTTCACGCATCTAACAAATAGCATTACATTTTCGAGTATAAAAACACAATCCATAATTATGATTGTGCTGAAAACGATATTGACTGTAAAAACGTTTTAAAGATATATTCTTACAAAATGGAAAATACGTGCATATATAGGGCAAGAAAACGATATTTTCAGTAACTTGTATTTATTCCTAAATGAGGTCTCTAGTTAACATTTTTAAAGCTTGAAATTGTTGTTCTTAAAAAAATGAAGGTATTTCCTATCAGGCGCATTAATATGCAACTGTAATGTTAACGTATATACCTTCACATAGTTTTAACTATTTTTTTACCAAGTTACAAAGCTCATTATTAATTTTAAGGACTATATACCATTATCTGAAATCTTGTGAAACATTTATGAAACATGTTAGAAAACCGTGTCTTAAAAAAAAAAAAAACACCCGTAGAACTATTACAACTATTACATTTGTTCGTTGTTGAAATGGTGTTTAAATTTCACGATACTGTAAAAAATGTATGATTTAAAAAGTTGTAAATACGTTTAACATTCACGGTTTTAAGTGGTCACGTTGCTTAGAAAAACTTTCAAGACCATCGAGTAAATTTTGGGGAAATGGTGAATACTAAGATGACAAAGAAACTTTATTGATTGAAACATCAATAAAACGATAATTTACAAAATCTTAGATGAATTCTCGTTTTCATTAAGTTACATATCGTCATGGAGAGATAGCATTGCAATATGAACTGTATTCGGTTTTTGAAATCCGAAACCGTCTTTAGGGACCAGCTGGAAATTGTTACGTTCAGTTTGTTTGATTTGTGTAGACTTGAGACATAACAGCAGAAAAAAATAAAGGCTTAAAGAAAAGGTTGCATGATATCATTTTATAAGCCTTTAGTTAGTTCTAACACTGTTTAACACTGATAGGTAGGACTGTAGGTCCATTAGTACCTTTGCTTGCACACTTTTATATACCGTATGACCATGTACTTTTATCAAAATCATTATCTTAATTCGAAAACAATTCGACCATAAACGAATACAAGTACTTTCAGAATGTGTATTTCACAAGTTATCTACAAGACAACGGTATGCCACTTCAACAGAAATTGTATTTTGTTTCGTATATTAGATAGCTGTACGATAAAAGCAACCATTTCTCATTGACCAATAAAATTATCGTATTACTGGTGATCTAAACCCAGTTAAATTTAACTTCAGTAGATTATTCGACATTTCTACATTTTTTTCCTGTTGAACGCTATCTTTTCTATAAAGTGTAGTGTAATGTCAGATTTATGAACTAATATTACTTTCCAAGTATATCCTATAAATCTACAGAATCACCTTAAATTTGAATCAGTAGAATTTTGCTTTATTGATACACGCGTGTTTATGGTGAAAATGGAATACTTTAATAGAAATAAAATTGATGTAATCAAAATGTTTATCATAATTTTCTTTACGAGGCTCATGAAGTCTGCCTTAGTATATTGAATTTTGTGCTAAGCACAATAATAACTGTTACATACCAAGAAAGGTTGTCATTGATTAGAATAAAATTGCTGATACCATGTATAGGAACTTAATAGTTACCTTAATAATTGGTCTAACACAATATAAAATTATTATTTGTTAAATTCACTTAGATAATGTACATAGTCTTTTATGCGATTTCTTCGAAAACTCTGGGACATTTCATCATATATAGTGACAGCTCGTTGCCAGCCTAACAGTTTTTACTGGTAAGAGAGACCAAGCTCTGCTTACATTCAGAAAAAAAATCAAAGATAATGGGAAAACTGCAACAAGTGGACCAAGATATTGTGTGCATACATATTACACAATTACGCATTTCTGAAATCATATAATTAGAAAGGAAATCGATAGTTTACCTAGTGAAATAAATTTATTTTTAGTACATTCATACAACGTTGAGAAGAAATCTTTGAATGTTAGTCGATTGTTAAAGCATCACGTTCATTTAAAATCTATATCAAGTGGGTGCAAATTATTCTATTCTGTTTACAAGAGCTCTCAACCTCTTTTCAGATGGTAATCATTCTCAGTATATACTTAATGACGCATCAGAACCAAACAACAATACCATTGTTGCTTAAACACTTCTGTACAGATACTCTATTTATATTTCAAATTAAAAATTGAAATTCCATATATTTTAAATAGATTATTTGATAATTTTGAGAAAAAAAATGATCAAAAGAAAAGAAGCACGTGGCTCACCAGGCTCGGTATCAGGATACTATTTATGTACAAAATCAGCAATTGCCTCAATTGATTTTGTTTTATAGTTTGGTAAAATTAGTTCAAGGACATTTTTAACTTGGTTCAAGAACAATTTTCACTAAGTTTTCAGTTGGTTAAAGGACATTTTTCGATTTGTTCGAAGACATTTTTTTTCAAATTGTTCAATGACTTTTAAAAAAAAAAATTTTCATGAAATATTTTCAATTTGTTCAAGATTAATTGTTCAGTTGGTTCAAGGAATTTCATTTTTTTCAGAGAAGTTTTTTTTTAGCTGGTTTAAGGACATTTTTTGATTGGTTTAAGGCCAGTTTTTTAACTGGTCCAAGGACATTTTTCAACTTGCTAAAGGACTTTTTTCAGCTGATTCAAAGACATTTTTCAACTTGCTAAGGGTCATTTTTTTCAACTGGTTCAAGAACATTTTTCAACTTGCTAAAGAACTTTTTTTTTCAATGTGATGAACGGCATTTTTTCACTTTGTTCAAGGACATTTTTCAGTTGGTTCATGGGCATTTTCCTTTTCTTTAAGGATAGTTTTTAGCTCACCTGAGCAATGCTCAGTGTGAGCTTTTGGGATGATTGATTGTCCGTCGTCCGTCGGCGTGCGTCGTGCGAAGTGCGTCGTCAACAATTTGACTTGAACAACATCTCCTCCTAAACCGTTTAACCAACATTGACAAAACATGCCTGGAATATTCCTTGCATGAAGCGCTACCAAAGTTGTTCAAAGAATTCAATTCCACAAAGAACTCTGGTTGCTATGGCAACTGAAAGGAAAAACTTTGAAAATCTTCCTGTCTGAAACCACAAGGTCCTGAGCCCTAAGATTTGGTCTGTAGCATTGTCTAGTAGACCTCTAACAAGTTTGTTCAAATTATGCCCCTGGGGTCAAATTTGGCCCTGCCCCGGGGGTCAATTGATTTTACATAGGCTTATATAGTGAAATTTTAAAAAATCTTCTCGTCTGAAACCACAAGCGCCTGAGCCTTAAAATTTGGTATGTAGCATTGTCTAGTGAACCTCTAACAAGTTTATTCAAATTATGCCCTTGGGGTCAAATTTGGCCCTGTCCCGGGGGTCAATTGATTTTACCTAGGCTTAATTTACATAGCGTTTGACAAAGAAAATTGCATTGCCCAAGAAGCATAACTCTACCTTATCCAGTTTTAAGTTATGCACGCACGTTTTTTTTTTTAAATGAAGTTTTATCCAGGACATAACTTGATCATTATGAAAGGGATTGAAATGGAACTTAAAATAAAGATATGTGGTAAAAAGTGGAAGTGCAATGTGCAAGAAATATATTTATGTCAGGTCTCATTTTTAATCCACCTCTTAAAATATTTTTGGTTTATATATATTTTATGATATATTGATAAGAGTCGTTTAGTGTCGTTTCAACACAGAGTTGTAAAAATTTTCTTGCTGAATATGATAATTTCCAAATATTTGTGCAGTGCCATGTGAAATGTCTGGCACGATCAATTGGCAACCTAGGCTGACGGGCGTATTTTGCATCTGTTCTGGGGATGGTCTTTTCTTGTTTTTTATTTTAATGATGAACTCCAAGAACCATGTTAATTGCTGACACTGCATCTTACAAAATATGCTGTTGATTGGTTGCTCTTCACAAAGTTACACATTCTTTAGGATATTACAGAGAGAGGTAACATTCGGATATATTTAATGTTTTCGATGCAAATGATACGATAGATGAACAGTTAAAACCTTTTTGTAGATTATCAACTCAGTAAAAGCACATTTTAAATGATTTTTCTCGTTTCACTCATGTAGTAAACACGCAGATTGCCTTATGTTTAAATGCACGAAATCCGATTAGCCTGTATCTAAGTTTATGTGAAGCCGTGTAAAACCCCCAGTTCTATTTTTTGGGTCATTCGATGACGGTGATAGAAAAAAACACAAAACACCTTTCAGTATACTGTATTAACAGCCATAAAGAAAAGGGTTTTATTTCATTCAATACGACAAGTTCATAGTCTGAATGTTTTTTTTTTTCAAGGAAATCTGCCGTACTTTATGCCCGGAAGTGATTTTACAAAAGGGCAATACTGTATTTCAAAAGCTCTCATTTTATAAGCTGATCAAATTTCCTGGGAATAACGGCTACATTTGAATCCCTACAGATAAGCACGGAAACAGATCTAAGAACCCTTTTTCACATGGAATTATACTTTTATCCAATTAGGAAGAAACAATTATTTCAAACGTACATTGAAATGTAATTTTCTCTAGATTATGTGTCAATCTGTCAATCCAAGTTAAAATGGTTTTAGATTTATTTAAATTTTCAGTCAGGATTGTACAATGATCGAAACTAAAGCAAACTATTAACCAGCCAACAAATTGTCGAGGTTGTCAATAGGAAAATCACGTAAAAACATCAAATTTAATTATATATGTCTTAATACAAAATACGATTGTATTATTTTCAGGAAAGTCAGTTATAATATAAAATGCAATTTGTCAAGAGATCAAGAAAAGTCTAAATTACGAACATTTATACCAAAGACAACAAGGACATTTCTGTTTCAGCATTTGATGTACTTAGCCTGGTCCAGCGACTGCCTCCATTCAGACTTTCAGCATTTGATGTACTTAGCCTGGTCAAGCGACTGGCTCCATTCAGACTTTCAGCATTTGATGTACTTAGCCTGGTCAAGCGACTGGCTCCATTCAGATTTTCAGCATTTGATGTACTTAGCCTGGTCAAGCGACTGGCTCCATTCAGACTTTCAGCATTTGATGTACTTAGCCTGGTCCAGCGACTGACTCTATTCAGACTTTCAGCATTTGATGTACTTAGCCTGGTCCAGCGACTGGCTCCATTAAGACTTTCAGCATTTGATGTACTTAGCCTGGTCCAGCGACTGGCTCCATTCAGACTTTCAGCATTTGATGTACTTAGCCTGGTCAAGCGACTGGCTCCATTCAGACTTTCAGCATTTGATGTACTTAGCCTGGTCCAGCGACTGACTCCATTCAGACTTTCAGCATTTGATGTACTTAGCCTGGTCCAGCGACTGACTCCATTCAGACTTTCAGCATTTGATGTACTGAGCCTGGTCCAGCGACTGACTCCATTCAGACTTTCAGCATTTGATGTACTGAGCCTGGTCCAGCGACTGGCTCCATTCAGACTTTCAGCATTTGATGTACTTAGCCTGGTCCAGCGACTGGCTCAATTCAGACTTTCAGCATTTGATGTACTTAGCTTGGTCCAGCGACTGGCTCAATTCAGACTTTCAGCATTTGATGTACTTAGCCTGGTCCAGCGACTGGCTTCATTCAGACTTTCAGCATTTGATGTACTTAGCCTGGTCAAGCGACCTGCTCCATTCAGACTTTCAGCATTTGATGTACTTAGCCTGGTCCAGCGACTGGCCCCATTCAGATTTTCAGCATTTGATGTACTTAGCCTGGTCCAGCGACTGGCTCCATTCAGACTTTCAGCATTTGATGTACTTAGCCTGGTCCAGAGACTGGCTCCATTCAGACTTTCAGCATTTGATGTACTTAGCCTGGTCAAGCGACTTGCTCCATTCAGATTTTTAGCATTTGATGTACTTAGCCTGGTCAAGCGACTGGCTCCATTCAGACTTTCAGCATTTGATGTACTTAGCCTGGTCAAGCGACTGGCTCCATTCAGATTTTCAGCATTTGATGTACTTAGCCTGGTCAAGCGACTGGCTCCATTCAGACTTTCAGCATTTGATGTACTTAGCCTGGTCCAGCGACTTGCTCCATTCAGATTTTCAGCATTTGATGTACTTATCCTGGTCAAGCGACTTGCTCCATTCAGATTTTCAGCATTTGATGTACTTAGCCTGGTCAAGCGACTGGCTCCATTCAGACTTTTAAGTGCTTCATAATTTTCTGGAAGGGAAATACTATTAACAAAATATCGGTAGTGACATTCCTTTTTTTACAAGAAAAAGTTCATACTTCTCACTTCATGGTTAATACTTATTATTATGGTTAAATACCACAATTCTTACTTCAAGTCCTAGTTCTCACTCTTCAAATTTCAAGGTTTATTTTTAGAATCAGTTTTTTTAAAAGAAACATTTTGGAACGTTTCTCTTTCAAAATTCATGTAAACATTCATGTATCTATGTTTGATCTGAATCTGTTGAAGTAATAGTATAGACATGTTTAAAAGAGAATCATCTGTTCTCACCCTTTGTGTAATTAAATTCGATAAGTAAGTCTGACATTTGGAGAGTAAAGTCTGAAATCTGAACTTCAAACTATGCCGTATGAAAGATGAAATTTCAATATTGTACTTGTCTTTCGTAATTATTTTAAGGCTGCTTGAAATTTCAAAGTTAAACAAATATTCATTCGAGTTCGAAAACCCGATATCATTATTACAGTTTGCACTTTGTCTCAAAGAGTGTCTAATGTAATTTTCTTTTTTTTATTGAAATTATATGCGTCACAAAGCAGATTGGAGGAAAATTTTACTTTTTGAAAACAAAATATTTCTTGTATACAGAAACTGATTTCCGTAAAGTACAAGCAATGTTTAGTTCTCGATATGCAATGCCTTGCAATATACCTTTTACAGAATAAGATCTTAAAGGCTTCTTAAATAAAGATTATAGAGGTGTTTGGTCTTCTTTCTTTTAGAAGAAATAAGTCTGTCGAAGGAATATCTGTGTTATGTATTAAACAAAGCACATACAAAATGAATTACATATTGAAACTTGTTGTAGTCCCAAAATGTAAGACTCCTTTTTGTGAATTTATCGAACTGACAGTAAGTAGAGACATATTTATTTCATGTTTTGCACCTTTGGATATATAAACCCAGTACTGGACACTATGATTATAAGAGAAAGCTCATAGGTTACAATGTGCTTAATAAGGGACAAATTCACCGCTATAGGCAAGAGTATCCTTCAAGTTTTGAAAACTGTATTAAATATCTTACTGGTTTGTCTTATAAAAGCCGTGTAAACAATAGATGGAGACACGTATATGTAAAACGTTCATACTTCTATACTATTGAAATGCTATTTGTTATTAATATTGTCGAATGGGGAAGGGATTCGTTGCCTGTGTCTTTGGCAGTACGCGGGGCGATTCAATGGATCTTTTAGAGTGCTGTGTGCCCGGGCATGTTGCGGGTCTCTTCTGCATTAGCTAATCTTAATGCCTCGGTTATGCAGAAAAATGTATAATTTCAAAAACAATTTTATGAACATAATTATGTATTCTGATTGTTCTCTGTAACTATGATCTACTATGTACTGCAGTTTGATAATAATTATTGTATATACATTATATTTATAGCTTTGTATCATGTATGATGCACTTAGTGAATAAATTTAATCTGAATTATATTTTTTTCACATAATTATGTATAATTCATGACATTTGCTTAAAGGATATTGATCAAAATTTGTCTCGGTTTTGTTTATTCGAGTCTACATGTATTTTGCATAGACAGAATCAATAAAGAAACATTTAAATTGCTAAACAATAAAGTTTTCATAAACTTTTGAGTCAGGAGCTGATTATAAAGTGAAAGAGAGCTTATGAAATAGAAACAGTGGTGTCTCTTGAACTGGTGTACTTTTTTTATTTTTATTTTCTCTATCAAACCTCCGAAGTAGTTTATCTTTTTTATTTGGACATTTTGTTACACCAAAGAATAAACTAAATACCTTAACAGTTTTGAGTCAGACGAGTAATTATTAGTAAAATAGCAGCTTTACAATTGTTATGTAGTCTGTCATGCTGTTAAAAAAACAACAACAAAAAATAACAACAAAAACTGCCATCTAGTTCTGTTGTTAAAGAACAGACATCAATTGGTCTTAGGCAGGATAGTTTTATTAAAGTTGTTCGTACCTATCACCAACCTACACATATTTTTACGATGTAATTTGAGAGTCGATTTTCCAAGTAATTTCATACCGTGCCAGTCTTTCTTATTCAATTTCGTTGTCTTGGAGAATGTCAAGTTAACTTTACAATTTAAAGTACTGTAATGTTCTGAATAAATTCCTTTTTATTAAATCACAAATATTGTTTGTTATCACAAAGATGTCCTATTTCAAAGAGACGACTTCTACGTTCAGTATTACGACATATTTTAACATCTTCATTTGGAACTATTTTCTTGGCGGATGTTTTGTAACAGCGTTTTTTCAGTATAGTTCAAATCAATATAGCTACAGTAAGCCCCATAATTTATAGTTGTTTTGGTAATGTGATGAAAAGAATCTGACACTTGTTTTCAATTCATACATAAACTTTTATTCAACTTGTCCAGGAATAATTTCATTAAGCTTGCCAAAGCTCGTTAATTACTTCTGCCTGAGCTCGTTGAATATAATTTTAATATATATAATAAAAATATATGTCTAAATATTGACTAATTTCAAATTTTTAATATCATTTGGATAACATGCATTTCTTCGTCAGATAGAGATACCACACTGAAAAACTAATGAATAAAAATAACTTAATGCAAATTACGCAGTCCAAATTGTATGGACACTTTTGCCTTTAAATAGATGGGCAATTCCTCTATCGCATATATTTCCAGCGCTGTAGCAAAACGTCAATAAGTCGTTGTTTATATCCAGTTTTCAGGACTAAACTTATTTACAATACGTCGTATTTCTTGTGACATAGTTATAATACTGCTCAGGAACAAAAATATAACGTTATCGCCAGTTTTGAAAAAATTTCACATCAATGCATACATACTTTGCTAGAATGAAAAAATACCGCTTAATTTCACTTATATCGCGATCGGCTTCGCGGATGTAAACAGATATAAAAACGTCAATTTTCGTTTTCTATACCTTCACCGCCATTCCTCGGATGCTTCCGAATTTAGTCGGAAGATGCTAATTTGCATACGTAAGTTATTTTAAGAAACAGACACCACGCACTCTGTCGTTTGTCTCGGATGATATTGAATGTTGAGGGTGGGGTACGTCTTGTCAACTGCTGATAAACCGAGCAGGCAAATAAACACAAAATCGATCATGATGTGTATAACGAGTACATGGAACTAATTTGACAACGACCTGCACTATTTTTTGTTTTCCTTTGTATTTGTCGCCTCTTTCTCTCGGAATCTGTAAGAAACGGGCGACCACGTTTTTCCCAGTTTGTTTTGGTTGATCCGTTATTGTTGTTTATATCGTTCATTCAGATTTGATCACGTGATATTGACGGCTTGTTTTACAGAAATCGACGAAGTGTGTTCGGCATTTCCAAAGCGAATTAATGGCCGGCGGGTTATTAAATAATTTGATAATTTTATCCTTTTGTATCTCGAACACATCTTGCCATCCGCGAAAAATAATCATGCAGATTGAGAGTTGATAATGTTTTTAAACGTACCATTGTTCTTATTTGGTTTATTCTTATAACGATTTTGGGCAGTATTATAACTTTAAAGCTTTTTATCATTTCCTTCCCTGCGTCCAACACTCACACATGTACACATGAATACACATTTTACATGTAATTTTGACAGACATAAGCAATACATCATAGGAACAAAAATCGCAAACATGATAATATTATATAAACATTTGGAGATAACCACCCTTTTTCTGGCAATGTTTAACAAGCCACTGACTTTTTTTCAAATTTTCTGTTGACTAAATTATTTATGTATGAAAAACTGAAATTTTCCTTTTTAAAGCTAAGATTTCATTCTTTTTGGAGTTCAGAACTCGCCATGGAAGGCTAACTAATTGATGTAGCAAGAGTAGCTGTTTCCCATAAAACAGCGAGGTATAGTAACATTCTCGTATTTTTACTTTTCAAAGTCAGGCATTCGAATTCACATTTATCTCTCAAAAGCTAAAAAGAGGTAAAAAAATTCAATACACCCTTTTGTCTTAAAAATTACGAGTTAAATCAACTCTAGAAAAAAATTATCATGGGAAACTTAATCAGACCAACATTATTATTGTAATGACGAAATCCAATAATATTGTTAATGGTTCTGCCTTCATCGTGTAAATTGTCTGGTTAAATGTCTTCATTATTGACTTTTTCCATCATGGAAATACATTTATTAATAGGTTATTACCGAGAGAGTTTATTTTCATAATAATTACATGTTGTTTCAGTACATAGAAGATAACTGGTTTCAAGGTCGTGTTTACTTAAAAAAGAATTTAGTCATTAGACGAATTACAAGAACTTAGATACAGTTTAAACGGTATTTTTCTGCGTGTTATATAACGCTTTTTTATCAGAAACTGTATATTTAAAATTCTTTATGAAGTGTTCATTATGATAATATCTTTTCAAGGTATTACGTTTAGCCTGTAATCAGCGTATACTTTGAGAACAACATACATCACGAGAAGACGTGTATAAAAACAAACTGGACAAATTGCTGTTATTTGACTTTTTACTGACACAGATGAAAATTACAGTAACATCTCTCGGCATTAACTGTAATTAAAAAAGCTTTACATTGAAATCGCCTTAACTATTCCACATTTATTACCTTGATGACGTCATTACAGTTTTCTCCAGATCACGTGAATATATGTCTTTCGCATAGAAACAAATTGTCTTGGAGTAGTTTTACAAAAGGGCAATGAAATTCATTTTCAGTCAATCTCTCACAATGATAACGATTTATTGTAATGCAGTAATAAGGGTGAAAAGTGTGTAAAAAATAAACATATGAAATTATAATCACATTATAAAGAAATGTAACTAAACGTAAGTTTGATGAAAATGTCTTTGCAGAAAATTTCACTTTAATTAAATGATCACGAAGTAAAATGTCTAAACTTAATTGAAAAATGTAATTTTCTCAAGATTATGTGTCAGTCTCTTCTTCCTAATCTGACGTTCTTCAATTTGCTTGAAATTCCGGTTTCTAATTGACAACGAAATGATGAAACTCAGACATGCGACCTTTTTATAGGTTCTGTCGGCATCTATAGATCCCTGAGAAAATCCGACATTTTATACTATTGCTTGCCTCCCACAGTAACTTAGACATTGCCGATAATCTTACACAAACTCTCTCCAGCACTCTCATATGAATAGATTTATCACGCCGTTCCATAGGCTTGATACTATAACTGTTGCTCTTCTCCGAGAAGTTTAAGTATGCGTAAGATAAAGGATATTAAACACGATTGAATACTTTTTCATATATTTGTCATAGGCTATTTGATGGAAATGTCTTTTCTTTGAACAATTCACTATCATAACAAATTATCGTTATTACATATCATTTCCAAGAGCATGTTATACAAATATTGTACTTGTTGGTGTCGGGAAAACAACAAATTAAATATTAGATATCCATTTAAAAACATAATAGAAGGCTGTTTTAAGAGACATTGTTATATTTTCTGTACTATTCATCATAAAAGGAAACGGTTATGCAACAAAATCACTAAAATGTATTGTTGTCCCGCTAAATCGAATCGCATTTACGATTCCAAAGTAAGATACAGTTTATTTATTTCAGGGTTTCTTTGGCGTTACAGAAGAAATCATTCGTCGCAGTTTGTTATATTCTAAAATCATACGGTCGAAAGCATTCCGAAAAGTAGCAATGATTTGTTCAAATAACTCTACTTCCAATGCATTCTTCACTTCAGCCAGTTCTGTAAAATTCTTTCTTTCTCTTTGTGGTTCGAGATAATACAAATAAATACTACTCGTGTTTCTGGAAGTAGCAATGGTTTCTACAGCCTATAAAATGTCTTGTAAATTGTCTTTTTAATAGATTTTTTATTATGAAATCACACGACATGGAGACACTACTGAGTAATGAATTTCGTAAATATGAAAAGATGACCAGTAAAACTTTTGCGTGTATCAACACCTTTTTTCAAAATACAATGTAGCAAGGTGTATTTATGTTTTACGGATTGCTTCTATGAAAAAAGTTATTTATAAACTTAACATCAGTGGTCAAAGCGGACACCTAAATGTAAACAATTTCTCTTTGCACAAGTAGAAAAAAATCTCATTCTTTTCAATATTAAAACAATCAATGTAAAATAAGGAATGCAGTTGAGTTGTTTAGATTTACAACTAAACTGGAAGGATATATTTTCATTAATATCTATCTTAAATGAAACTTCTAATTTTCACTATTTCTAAACTTTCCTTGTGTTTTTAGCATTTACCCTGACTGTCATGCATCTTAGACATTTTGACCACTAACCTAGCATTATCACGTTTCTATTTTGACCATCTGTTGACATTATCTATAACAAAAATGCAACGATTATTTTTAGCTGAAAATTTAAATGAAAGCGTGTATTATCATGTTGACTGTATCTGGAAAGTCGTTCATACACAACTAAGGCAATGTTTAATATGTCTTGAAGAAACTGTGTGAAAAGGCAATGACTTCAGTTCTATCATATAATCCAAGGATCTATCTCGGAATAATTGCAATATTTGAATCCCTATGGATAAAAGTCTGTGAGATTTAATAATCTGAAATTGCTTTTCGAGTTAGCAAGAAATTGTCTTACCAAAAACGTACGTGAAAGTATAATTTTCTCAAGATTTTGTCAGTATCAAAACCTTTTCATATTTCTTTTAATTGTTTTGCAACTTTAGTAAAAATTACAAACATATTCATCATTAAAATGCAGGTTACCATTCAACTCGAATTTAATGCTGACAGTAATGTTGATGCAATCTATCTAAAATATCAGTGTCTACATTACCGACCCTATCTAAGTGATTGACCTTTAGCTTTAGATACCCGGCGTTGCTCGTGATTTAAGAAACTGAAATATTACAGTTCATCTTGTTGAATTAAGTAGTTAAGTGTTTGCATTGGTGAAAGCATGAATGCTATTTTTCAACACTTGACTTTAAAA
Source organism: Cyclina sinensis (assembly GCA_012932295.1). NCBI lineage: Eukaryota > Metazoa > Mollusca > Bivalvia > Venerida > Veneridae > Cyclina > Cyclina sinensis. The sequence continues at coordinate 3,284,893 of JAAONU010000016.1, read as the reverse complement.
AAATGAAAACATACTTAAAGATCAACCGTTCTGTTTGTCCATTGAAATAATAATTTTGTGTCTTCGTTGACTTTGTCTCACCTTCGGTTTAGAAAATAAAATTGGGAATAATTGTAATAATCGAAAGTTTATTTGTATGATGGAGTCATTTGGTAAAAGTTTGCTCTTACAACAAGGAACGTAAGATTGAAGAATGCGATCGTTCGTATAAGTCAGCCAGCTTCCGAAGTTACATTTAGGCGAAATTTATGTAAAAATAAACATCATAACCAAAAGAATTCCTCCCGACGACACTTAAGGCATTTTCGATAATCCCACAAAACGCCCAAGGATCCTTCATGTAACTTTCTCTTTTTTTTAAATTTCAGTTTCAAATGGTCACTTTGATGTATTATGGTTCGTCTAGTTCTCAGTTTGCCATGGGATAAAACATATGATAAAACATCCGAAGAAGGCGGGTAAAAATGTATTTTCAACCTTCATCTTTTTCATCAATTGATGCAGATCAAAATAATATAACAATACATTTATAAGTCGTACAATCAAAAGTAAAGAAATAAGTTGATATAAAAATTAAAATGCTTGTTATAATAACAGAACAAACAGACGGACAAACTATAGTCTCAAACTGATTAAAAATACAATAAAACAAGTATAACAAGAATGAATTATATCAGTTTTGTTTATAGAGAAACGACCGGATAATATGTCGTGGAGTAATTGTGTGAAACCTCAAGGCTAGTGATGCTCCACTTTATTAGCCTCGCAATGTGAGCACATCAAATATTCGTGGAATTACTGTCAGGTTTGATTCCCTGCGGTTAATGATTGATATGGTGTGAGTGATATTTTGTTATGGAACTGCACGTCACAAACAAATAATGAAGATATATTTTTTCCAAAATTACTTGAATATGTTTTATTTATTTTTACCTGTCAATCTTTCAATCTGTATTTAATTTCTTCAAAGTTTTTTTCCAATAATTGGCAAGAAGTAAAAGATAGCTTAAATCTTTATCATACTTAACTTGTTACCCTTGCAAGACTGACTAATTTCGAAAACAAAAAATGTCATATAATTTCAAAAAAACATTTTGCTTTTTTTGTGCTCTTTTACATTTCCTTTATTAAAAATACCCATCATACCTTTATCAATGTTTTATGTCAGAAGTGCTTGAATTACATTGGCCTTTTGAAAGTCTACACAACACAGACTACAATAGAAGAAAACCATCTCCTATTGCATATGGCACGTATTTTTTATGCTTGTCCGATCTTGAAAGTTTTACTCGAATATTTTTTTTCCTTAGGATCCCCGTTTTCATATAAGGCTTAAGTATTTACGACAATGATCTATAACATTAAATGTAAAAAAAGAAATTCACTATACGCGCTTAGAATGGCCTCTACATTTGTTCAGGAAAAACGACGTCGCGAAAAAATTATGCGTGGATTTAAGTTTACTTAGCGGCCACCGATGCTGTTGCCTTGCGCTAAAGATCTTACAATGATACCAATAATATCACAAGCCTTACTGTTTCTAGTATTTCATTGCTTTGAATATAGATTATGCCAGCTTTGTTAAATCTCCTGCTGAATCTGACATTCAAGCAGAACGATTTCCTCTGCCAGTTCCTTAGACATTTCCGATAGTCTTACAAAATGCCTTCAGCTCTCTCATATGAATGGTCATTTTACATGTCATTTCACAGTCGTGAATCAATAAGTGTTGCTTTTCTCTGAAATCTGTATCTTTCATGTACTGACAAGAGTAACAGAGAAATTCAAAAAGACAGATATTGTTCATGACAGTAAAAATCTTAAATTTTAGAGGAAGGAAAGTTAGAATTTATTAGGAGCATTCAAGCCACAATAAACTACATTTAGTTTGAAAACATTTTTACATAGATACCATCTACTATTGCAATAATCTACTTAAATGTTTTCTTATTCCTGATCGCTCCTAATTTTGTTCAAGAGGGAATTTAAGAATCGTTAGACTCAAATGGAGCAAAATCTTTTATTTACTCTATACTTTATGATTTGCAGATGTCTTAGAACAAAACAAGCCATACGCTTCGCTTTTTATAAGCTTTTGATTAACGAGTACGTCCTTCTTCACAGCAAAAATCTTATTTTGAAATAGCTTAACGTTGTTTAGAATGAAAAAGGAACATTTTTTATGAACAAGTCATGTTTTGTTTTCTTGATCGGATTCATATTTACATCTCATCTGAATTTAAGTTATCGTATATATACTTTTAACATATAAACCGTTTACATAAAGGTTTTAAAAGCCATACACTAGTACTGAATCAAGAACCCACAATAATATATCCTTTAATTTGACAAGCTTCTTTTCTGAAACATTTTCGACGTATCACAAATAATAAGGAACACAAAGATGACGTTTATTAATTAGATTCTGCTAGGCTTTTAGACCCCTCCCTAAATTCTGAAACTGTTACCTTTTATTATTTCCCCTCAAAGATTTTGAAGCTCTAGAAAAGCAACTATCAGACGTTGTCTTTAATCTGAAAAGATGCCATGAATTTATACGCTTAAATATTCGTTTTACATGTTATTTTGATAGAGTAAATCAATACATCTTCTTCTTCGTCCTGGTTTGTTACAGTCTTATATTTGTACAAATGAGTAACGGAACAAGACATAAATGATCATTGGTCTTTCTCTGATGACGTCTTCCCGCATTTACCGTTGTTTATAGTTTCATGAATCTGGTTTTTTTTTTATATAAAACACACTAATTTCTTTGTGTGACTTTATCACGTATATGTGAGTCTAAATTTAGTTTTATTAATAGCTAACAATTGAAGTCAAAAATGGAAAAGAGACACTATTTACAATGACTAGTACAGTATTTATTTACTATTTATACAAAGACTGCCATTTGCTCGTAAAGATACTGTTTCAGTTACAAAGATGCATTATGATAGAATATCAGGGTTTACCTTGTGTGTTACAGCTATGTTTCTATAAAGCATTTCATCGGACAACACGCGGGCTGACATAAGCGGATTACAATTTACTTTCTCTTTACAGACCACTTGATTGACCATGAAATGGGTTTATAATTACATTATTTATTGATAATTGTCAAAATTGCACTTTTCTTATGAACTGCATTGAAACACTTTTAAGCAGCTAAAGATGTTGTCTTGAAAACATATTTTTGAAAATCGAGGGAAGAATATTATAACATACAGTCGTGTTGTCACTAAATCTTCAAATCAATTGACACAGAACATGAAGTGAAAGGTATAGAAATAAATAATGTCACACTCGTGCACTTACACGATATACTGCTAAAATTCTCAGCACTTGCACAGGCCAATGCAATAAATTCATTTCGCACGATTCTGCCTTAACAACAAAACACGATATTTAAGATCCATGATTGCTATAGATTTTGCCAGCTTCATTAGCTTTTCTGACAAAATCTGATATTCCAGTTGACCGATTTCCTCCGTCAGATCCTAGGACATTTTTGATAACATCAAAGCGTGCCCTTTGATCATTGATATGAATGGCCATTCTGCTCGTAATTTCACAAGCGTCAATCGACACGTGCTGTTTTTCTGAATATTTCATATAAAGGTTGCCTAAACTTCCTAAGCATCTATTGCTGTTTTACGTCATTTTGTATGCTTTGTTTTTTAGAAAGCAAGAAAGAAATTAGAATTCAGACTATTGATCTTGTACGCTTCAGTTTTCTTTTACTTCGCCATTCAGTTTCTGTGAGCTGTAATCCACGGATATTTGTCTATCTTAAAAGTACAGGTTAGCGATAAGGTAATAATACACTTTTAAAGTCTTACGCTTTGTCAAATGATCAATTTGCCTTTTTACAGACTATTCTTCTGTTGTAATTCACTTCTGCTTCATTCCTTGATTGTTACGCGTAAAATTATTTGGTTTCCTGTATTACAAAGATATATAAATATATTCAGAGACTGTGTTTTTCGATTTTTTTTTGTCTCGTGTGTTATGTGAAACGACCCAGAAATATTCTTCCGAGAAAAGAAATGATGTCTTCAGACGGCTGTGTTAAAAAGCAAATTGGTCCCTAGTTATATATTTAAGAAGCACTTGACACAATTCCATAGAAATTACGCCAAAAGTTTGCAGACATTTGAAGCTTTTCAGCCTCGTTAAAAGTATTAACACATTTAGGTCACTTTATGCTGAACACACCTGAACAAACACCACTACGTAGGTTTTAAGACTTACTAACCATATTGTAATTTAAACGACATAACGGTCTGGGTCAGACATAACTTGCTATATCTTACATTCTGATTTAGTTTCAGTAAAGTAGAAATACTTAAAAAAGAAACAGGAAAGTGGAGAAAAAGTGTTAAAACAAAAGAAATTATTTGTATAACTACAGTGTATCATTTTTACCTGTAGACAAAATATAACATAAAGATATAGATGATTTATCATGCAGCTTTTAAATTTAAACAATGTAGAACAAACAGTGATTGCTCATGCAAATGGAAAAAAATCCTTTCGACTTTTTGTCGTTTTATCTGATTGAGTTTTATCCAAAAGCATGCGGGAGACAAGATTCACGCAATGTTCTTTAGATTGAATTATAAATTTGTTCTTTCTTTTCTGATTTGTGCATGAAGGCCTTCTAAAGAAACAATTTGTATTTATTTACTACTGAAAACCAAATTTTCATTTTACTAGTATACCTTTTCAACGAAATCACAATTGTTTTAAAACAAAAAATATTTTACAGAAAAGAAAAAAAAGATGTATATTTTGTTTGTTTATATAGTCATATCAACATGCATCATTAAATGACTAAAAAGGATATTGCAGAATTGTTAAGTTTTTCGGAGCTGCTGGAAATAAAACTCGGAGCAAATGTACCGTTTTGATTCCACTCCCACATTTTTTTTATTATTGTTTGATTCGATATGTTTTAATCTATTAGTTGAAAAATCGGATAATTCAGTGTTTCAATTAAAAATAAAATTGGTAAGTTAAAGGTCAACAAAAGAATGAAAAATCTTTTTTTTTCCTTAAAAAAAAAGAAGAATATCATCAATATAGGAGAGGGTGCTATGTTATTGTAATTAGTTTTGGTTATGCCAATGACGCAAGCTTCAACCTCCTTTTGTCATATTCATGCGGTTGGATTACCGAGTATCCAACTAGTTCACTAACCAATTTTCCCGCAAGCGACTGCTTACTCATTGGAGGTGAAGGACAAATGACCTCTAGACGCATTGTTCTAGCTAGATCAATTATTAAGTAGAAATTTAGCAGGCCCTGGTGGGGTTTGAACCGAGAACGCCAGAATAAACAGTCCATGTTTACTTTGAAAGTACTGAAAACCCTAAAAGATTTAACCCTAATCCTAATCCTAGGTTGGAAATTTCTAATATAAATGAAGATATTTGCGAGGTGAAAAGTATTGAAATATTGAACCTCTTATTTATTTCTGCTACATTATTTTCCTATATAAGGAAGTTTTCATCGCCTTGAATTTACTCCCACGTCATATGATACAAATATCATCAGTACGGTATTGTCTTAGTGTTCTTACTATTCTTGTTAGTATCAGCAGCCGATTCAACGAATATTTCTTTCTTATATTATAAAATAAACTACTGAAAGTTTTTTGAGCACCTGATATTTGGTGTATAATGTTATGTGTGTGTTGATTTTTTGGTGCATTTTTATATTTTTCTGTTCATTAACACATGGTCCTCAATGTAGACCATTAGCTCCTGAGAAAACAATGGTTGTGTCACAGGTCATTGTAAACAAACACCCCTTTTTCTACTCGTGAATATGTGTATGAAACGTCTACATTATATATGGTCTGTTCATGGGCAAGACCTTTGATATTTAGTTAATGTTGGCTAATTCAAACCGTTACCACTACAGCCTAGTCCTGTAAAAACCTGTTTAACGACATGGTAGGGGTAGAGGACGGGCTACGCCAAGGGATGATGATAGGTTTCTGCTAATTCAGGCATGACACGAAGGATTTATTTTACAACTGATATTCAGCTTGGTGGAGTCCTACTAAAAGCATATGGGGTGGATTTTAAAATAAAACAAAACATTTAATTGATACACAAATTGATGAACTAACCACTAAATTTCTTAAACACACTACTGAAGTGTAGTCCAGCTGCACACAAACATTTTGCATAAAATTTTTCATCCTGTATAGCTTTATTCTTGGCGTAAACTTTGTTTATCACTGACTGACTTGACATTTCCTTGTAAGGTCTTGCCAACTTGCCAATTTGTAACCTTTGCGAATTGCTTGAACAATATATGCAAATAAATATTTAATGAAAATTAGACTATGACAAATAAACCAGTGACAAAAGGACACCGGGTATATTTTGTGCTTTTATATGTAACAGATCTGCAACTGTAAGCAGAGTCCAAATTGTAAATTACTTATTTCAATAACGAATAACAGGTTTAAAAAAAGGATCAATCTGTTTGAAATATTCATATCTGAGACAAAAACAAAGTAGACAATTTCAATCATTATTGTATGCCATATACTGAAGAGAAAAAAAAACACAGTGAAAACTTTGAAATCAATTTAAACGTGTTGTTAAATTTATTTCCATACATTTTTTTATATATTTTCAAGAGTAATTGATGCCCTAAGGTAGGTCAACCCATTTTCAGGAAATGGAATGCTCCTTATGTATAATGCTTCCATTCCGCATCTGCACGTCAAATATCAGATATCGAAGATGTTTGACAAAAAGGATAAAACTATTTCGTTAAAAAGTGAGATGTATATCATAATCTGACGGAAATTCCTCATTTTATAAATAATTCATTAACTATTTAATGGTCTTATAGTACACATGTAGTTTATTTAAGATTCATTATAGTGATCACCAGTTTCCTTTCATAATATATCAATTCTTTAATTCAACCTCGCTTTTTCTCAGTTTCGTTAATTGTTTGTCTTGTCTTTTTTAATTAACCAATATTTAAATTTAAGTTCTCTTCTCTCTACTTTTTGACTATGAATGGAGGCTGTGTTTCTGACTGTGTTGTTTCCTGATATGTGTTTTTCACTTTTTTATTCCTTTGCCTGTGCAAAAACTTTAGTTCGAGAAATAAAATTTAATTTTTTTGACTTCTGTAATATTGATAAGGAGGTTTAATTTTTAGATTACTACTTTCAGAAAATCCAAATTATCTTTTTATATTTAAGTTGGCTAGCTTTTTCAACGATAAAGGCCCCTCATTTAAGGCGTATATCATAACTTTGGTGGCATGAAGTTGACCTTCTGTCAATACGAGCACAATGTTTTTAGAGAAACATTACACACACAGAAAGCAACTGGCCTATGACAAAGGTATATGTTAGAAATTACTTCAAAGAAAAGGCTTTCATTTATATCAGAGAAAAACTTGATAACTAAAAATATATGTGAAAGATTGAAGGACAGAAATTGCTTATTATTTCATATTCTGAAACATATATTACTTCCTCAAAACACATACAGAACTATTGTTGAATTGTCATAAAAATGCAAATTGTGTTTCGTATTTTGAAAAAAAATCTACGACTTATGAAGAGTTATGGAATTGTGTTATTTTGTCTGGCAATTTTCTCCAAATTTGCGTGATATTCTGAAATCTTTGGAAGGGAAGTATGAAAATAAACTTGAAGACAATGATAACAAAAACGTCATATTTTCACTGGTTGCCATAACTACTAGACACAGAGACGCAAAAGCTGATATAAAATGTACCGTTGACTGGATTTGTTTCCACGCCCGTAAGATTTCTGTGGGTTCAATTTGCCAGAACATAGAAATTAAAAGTAATTATCTCATTTTCCTGGAGACAGAAAGCAATGAATGTGTGTTTCTGCATGTGCTGTTTTTGATGTCAGCTAATATCCATTCTTCTAACTATAGTGTTAATACTAATATGTCATATCGTTTCCTACCATCTGGAACTTTGTTTCGTCAGACATAAAGCCCTTTTTTCGTGAAAATATTGTAACAGTTTTGTTAATGAAATTGTTTTATGCACCCATTTGAAAATGTCTAAAATGAAAATTACTGCTGGGAAAAAATAAAGAAAACGGGAACCTAACTCAGAACAAAATTCTGGCGTCTACCCAAAATGAGGAATCTATATAGAATTTACCCACATAATTTTCTATATATTACAGGTATCTATATTTTATCTTCGATATATGAAAAAAATCATTCGAACTTTACAACTTCTTAATATAACCTTTCTTAAGTTGCTACGACTTGAAGGAATCTTTATGCAGTCAACAAAACTCTTACCAAGAAATGAGAAACAATGTTTGCCTGTAAAAGTCAGATTCCTAGGGAAAATGATTTTGTTAAAGGAACGTTACATGGGTTAAAAATGAAAATAGACTTGAATATAATTCTGAACTTGTTTTGAATCACATTTATTTGCTGGTACGTTACCATAAGTGTTGATAATGTCTAATATTACAACATTGTCAAACTGCTGACAATTTCCACAGCTTTCACCTGCGGTCTATTTATTCTCAAAGGATCAAGTCAATCATTCTTTTGCAAGGAATTGCAAAATTTGTGCAATTAAATTTGAAATGAACATTGATTTCAATTATGTACTTTGGAAGCTGTCCAGTGCATTTCCCGTGCTTACGTTTCAATAAGAATTATTTTCTATTCTTAATCTTATGGATTTTGGTCATTGGAGTAGTAACTCAGGCAATAAAAAAGGTCAAAGGTCTGTGATAGACACAAGACATATACGACCAAACAATTCGGTAAAATGTATTGCATTTCTGAAAAAAATAATCGAAATCTTCTCACCCAATTTGTATTATTGTTTAGGTAAATTTTTCTAGAACCGGAGATCTTTTGAGGAAGGATTTTTGTTTTGTTTTATCGAACAACAATGACAAAAAGACATGTAAGTTCAGCAAAATGATTAATACACAAGTGGGATGCTATGTAAGGACGTTGTTATAAGCGTTTCTCCCTTTCTACCTAAGGACCTTAAAATGGTGTGTCTTGTTTCCATTCAGTTCAAGAAAATGTTATATATTATAATACAAATTGGAGCTGACACGACCAAATAATATGTTTTAGTTTCAAAAGCTTACTGAAATCATTTTGGAATTGATGATGTAAGAGAACATTGCAGAAAACGAGCAAATATTGATCAAAAAGACGAATTGCAAAATATTTAGGTACAATGATAATTTTACAAGGATTTTGGTTGTTCGTTTTAAGGTTACAGACTTTGATTTTACCCTAAATCATATCCAGTTACACATCATTATCAATTTTCATTGTCCTTTACGTTTATGGACAAGAGGAAAAGCTTTTGCAAAAAGTAAAATTATACACACCATAAGCTGGGAAAAATCGAACAATACTCTAATATTGGGAAACTATAATGCCTCTACAGTGCAAGACTGAATATAGGGAGTAGCCAAAACAACACCATAAGAACATCAATTGAAATACAACGCGTCGAATTACTCAGTTCTCTGTCAATAATAGCAAAAACTACTTGTGACCTTTCATTCTTTACATAATCCCCTATATCCGTCACCTAGTCTCATACTCTAGACAAGTTATTGTGATAGGTTAGTCCTCCAGCTAAGTTATAGTTTCTAGGACGTTTTCTGTAATCTTACAAAATACAGTAAGCTTATTCTTATGAATAAATATTATAGTTGTAACATCCCAAGCGTAAATCAATAGATAATTCCCTTTTTCTGCGTGTTGAGTTATATTAGCCAAAAAAAGGAAATCAAGGCCAAAATCTTTTCATTTACTGATTTTGAACTTCTTTGCATTCTCCTCCAGGCAGCTTCTTTTATGTTAAATTAAACTTATGTTTCAGTTAGTTTGGACCTTCCTTCAGACATATTTAGCTGTTCAGAAAGGTATATTTAAAAGGCAAGAAATAATACGTCACTTGGTGTCTCTGATTTGTTTAAGGATTGAATAATCACCAACAAGCATGTTAGTATACTATTAAACTGCATGTTTTCTATTTTTCTTTACATGGTGGCATTCTGAAATTACAAAGAGTTTTCGACATTTTCAGTCTATTTTAAGCAAGATGTGATAGTTCGTATAATTATGAAGGGAAATTATTCTAGAAATGAAATATTCGCATATATAACATACGTATATGAAACATGACAAACACTTAAAGAACAAAGTAATAAAAATTCTTACTAAAGCATATATGTTAAGGAGATGTCTGCTTTATGATAAGTAATTGACGTATAACATGATGATATATTGACTCGTTCTTTATCGATTTTATGAATTGTGATACTGGAATTAACATATTGAGTAGTAACTTTGACCTCATTTACATATTCCGTTTTGCACTGTTATGTATTGTTCACAGTTTATATATATGGACATTTAAACTGAGGGGATTTATAGGTCCAATGGGCCGGGTGTTTTTGTATGTATTTCTATCATGTACTTGTTTTTGATATGTAAACAATGTTACTATAATAAACAATTTACTTACTTAACTTACTGATTGGCACTAAAAGCACCAGAAAGGTCATACCTGTACTGTGAAATAATAACGAAGAAACAAGAATGTAGGCAGTTATACAACATGAACAAACATGACAATTGAGACATTTCAGTTTACAGCAAATAGGCTCGATTCCTATACAAATCACATTATATCTAATATTCTGATTTGATATTTGAATGCTTAAAGTATTAAGTACACACATTAGTTTACCTACCATTGTATAAATAACACATTTTAGTTTTATTATCATGAAATCAGCTCACTATTTGAAACTAGAAATATTAATATTTAATCAAGAAGGGTCTTGGCAAAATATGATGATTACTTATTGCATATTGTAGGCAAAAATACTTGTACATTTTTTTTCAACAAGGAGCACGATTATCACATAGCATTTATTTGGAATATTCTCCTATTTCCTGATGTCGTCTCTATATATTTATCTCTGGTAGCTGTTCTGTAACTGCGTCTTATCTAATTAATATGTCCTGTTTAGTTTCAGTCAAACAATAAACAATAAATTGTTTGGACATACTGCAAAGCGACTTTGTACAAGGAAGAATTACCAGCAAAAGGAGCGTAATTATCATATTGTATTTGACGTTTGGTTTTGTATGTTTGGTTGAAAAAAATAACAAAGAAAGACATTCCAAGACTTGCTCATTTTGTTTTACATTCTTTATTCTTCATGCTGGAAACAAGAGACCACAGTTCCCGTAATAAAAGCGACTGTTGCTGACTTGCAGAAACAGCGACATTTTAATAAGCGTAAATGTCTACAACATTTCCGTTAACTATACATGTTAATCAGCATTCTAAAAAGACGTACACGTACAAGAAAAAACGAGTCTAAGGTTTAACCCGAGGATTGACAGTACATCTCACATAAAGAAAATAAAGCTTTTGATGTCCCTAATCAACCAACGTAATGGTCCAGTACCTTTCACTTTAAGAAAACCGCAATGTGTTAAAAGCCTCTTGCTGGATTGTAATACGAATGCACAGGCCAGGTCTATGACTGTTCCAGATGTTTCGACGTGCTTCCATAAAAAAAATACGTCCACGCGTGTGGATAGACCTCAATTTGTTATATTTGAAGAGCAGGCAGAACTTTTGAGTGGAGTCAACGTTCGTCAAAAGCTTTTAAGCTCGAATAAAGACATTAAGATTATACATTATTTTTGTGTGTAGTCTGAGAATATAAGGTCTTCTGCAGAGCATCGGAATGTGTCGCAGGACCAATACTTGGGTGATTCAGTAACTTTCGACCAACGTGCGATAGTATAGTAGCTCAGCGTTAAAAAAAGGTTTGCTGATATAAGCCCAGCCCCGGGTAAAGATTTTTAATCAAATAGCATACTCATTAGCAGAAGGGTATTTTACGTCATAAACGACTCATTACTATTTTCTTTTCTCCAAGTTTCCTGCATGTTTCCAGATTATAGATATCAAATGCATGACGTAAGAAGCACACAAAGAAATGAGCCATAGACAGAATTTCCTCGAGAGTCTCATTAAAAATATCGAACCAGAAATACTCTGGGTTTATTGGCGACTGCAAAGCTTTGCCATTTTTTAAACAGAAATAAAATCTTTGAGGCATTTGGATAACAACATGGCAGATCGTTGTTTAGATTAATAAATATTGTTTTATCTAACTAAGATGTGTACGGTGTTAAAAAAAGCGGTATAAAATGTCACATTCATATAAAAGTAAAACATTCCTAATACATAATTTCAGAATAGGAAAGGAAAACTATAATTAGGTCAGAGGTTGGCTGAATATTTTATCTGCGTTTGTTTCCGTTCTTTATGTAAATCAATATATGCAAAACAGAACGTAGTTTTTTTCAATATCTCTCCGAAAGTATCACAATCGAGCAAATAAAATTTCTCGAGAATTCTTACAGCTTTCCCCAAGGACTCTTTATACCTTTAATAGCTTCTTAATGATGTCGTAAGGTCATACTTCTTGATTATAATTTATAATTTTAGTGACAATGGCAATGACAATTTTAGTATTTACTTTTTGTTAAAGATACATATATAAGAACAGCAGTTAATTAAAATAATTCAAATCAAATTTCAATCAATTTTCTCAAAAACGTTTTTTGTCAGTTTGACAAAAACAATTTCTTTTCCCTGTAATTATGTTATCAAAGAAAAAACAAATGTTTTTTTTTTCATGGAAAAGAAAGAACAGTTTGCTTCTCATCTGACCTACTGTCACACTTCCATCGCGAACTGTTAAAATTCCATAGGACAATTTCAATCTACTTAAGTTTTTTATGTAAAATCTGCTTTTTTTCCGAACTGAATTTGTATCCTATGAATAATTTGAAAACTCACGATTTTGTAAATGGTATTCTCCCGCAGAAATTATTCTTTGACCTATATACAATTTTCACATCATTGATTTAACAATTTCAAGAAGTATTAAAACTAAAGTAAAGCTGCCCTCTCAGAGATTAGTGGGAAAATAAGATGGTTTCATATTTCTTTTTTTCTGCTTATAAGATAAGAAATTAGAATCTTATTCCTCTGCATATTTATTATATACATATTATGTGTACAAATCCATGACAATATAAGCAAAGCAAAATAACAATAGCGCCCTGTCCAGTGTTCCTCACCTTTCAAAAAACTGGACTATTAATTCAAACTTGTCTTTGGTTTGTACAGTATATTTGATAATCTGTAAGTCACTATTCGAATGGAAAAAAAATATATTGATGTATGAAACCATTTCCTGAAAGAAAGAAATAGTCGTTTTGCTTGAATATCAATGCCATTCATTTAAACTGTTAAGTGGCATGAAGGTTAAATGACTTTTGCGAGCGTAAAAACCTTTGTACGATGACTTCTTTCTAAAGTTTTCTGCAGAGCTTTTCAGATATTAAAAACAGATATAGAGTGCTGCAAGATCTTTAGTGTAAGTGCAAAAAAATATTATTTCTATTCTATGTATCACTTGCAAAACATTAATTTAGTAATTGATTTCCTTGTCCTAAAAGGGGAGGTTGTGTATCATTCAACTACATATAGCTCCATAGCTGTTGGAGATTTTTATTCAGACTGAAAAACAACCTGTGTATCGTTTCCTTACCGCCGAAAATAATTTTCAAAATGGATAAATTCTACCAAATAATAGCTCAGTATAATGAAGTCTGGAACTCAACTATAATTCAATATTAGAAATCGACTACAAAAAAGGAAACGAAACTTTGCAAGACAATATAACCTCAATAAAGTACAATCCCACTGTTCGGACTTTCTAACGCTATCTATCTAAAGAACAGCAGATTGTTTTTATTGATTTGATATTAAGAAAATACATAATGGTACTCATTTATAATCATGAGTTTCTCGTATTTTGTGAGGAACGACTTTGAGGCTGAAACATATCACTCTAAGCATTAACTGTCATGTATGAATTGAAGACGGAATAACGAAATGATATATATAAAGTTAAGTCACAAGGTTTTTTATTTATCAAAAACATATTCTTTAAGACTTATAGTTGAACTAAAGTTTATATGTGAAAGGTTGCAATCTCATATAATTTGCTAACTTTTAATTAAAAGCACACTCACATAAAACCATTTTATGGCTAATCCATGTGTTTTATAATTCGCTTCACCAACTTGCTTCATTGATTTATTTCAATTGTCACTGATTTTGTCTTTTCTCTGACGAAACCTGTTAATATGTGAAAATTTCATAAAAAGTTATAGAGAGCACGTGTCTGTTTTAAAGTGATCATACGTTTCAAAACGTGAGCTAAACGTATGCCCAGATGAGTCACTATTGTGTGATTTATTACCAAGTGCCCCATTTAATTCCTGATTATAGCAATGACATTCATGATGTATACCGGAGACAAGAATGAAAACAGTCATCATACTACATAAGAAACATACAATGCAATGATCTATCGAGACTAAGCTTCCCAAGAAATATCGCAACAAAATTATCTATAATCTTCATGTCCTCAAGAGTCTCATCTAACATGCATGAGAAAGTTTTTTTCTAGGGTAATGGCGAGATTTTTTTGAGTTATGAATGTTATAAAGGCATTTCAGATTATATGCATTATTTCTCGATTGTTAGAAGTTAGATTGGGACAACTGATTATTACAGACTATAGAGATTAAGCTTCCCAAGAAATATCGCAACAAAATTATCTATAATCTTCATGTCCTCAAGAGTCTCATCTAACATGCATGAGAAAGTTTTTTTCTAGGTAAATGGCGAGCTTTTTTTAGTTATAGAATGTTATAAAGGCATTTCAGATTATATGCATTATTTCTCGATTGTTAGAACTTAGATTGGGACAGCTGATTATTACAGACTATAGAGACTAAGCTTCCCAAGAAATATCTCAACAAAATTATCTATAATCTTCATGTCCTCAAGATTCTCAACTAACATATACGAGAAAGCTTAACGTGGTATAACTAAAGTTACTAAGAATGTTCTTAAATGCATTTCAGATATATGCACTATTGCTTGATTGTAAGAACTTAGATTGGTATAACTGATTATTACAGACCATATTGTTTTCGGTCAAAGTAAAATGATAATATGTAAGTAGTGTGTATTTTTACAGAAAATTATTTTTTCATTACTTCTTCAAATTATCTTAGAAGACTACAAAGTTTCTAAGGTCCCAGGCATTTTGTATAAATGGGGAGTTATGCTGTTTGTATACCAACGTGATAATTTATGGGAGCAAGTAGAATTGAATCTAAATATTTATTCTAGCATAAAATCGCTTGTTTTTGCCCGTTTTGTTTATGTTTTAACGAGAGCAAAAAGGTGTGTTAACAGGGAAGTTCTCGCGCTCATGCGCTGTTATTACCCGTTTTCAGTTATGCGCGTTACAGGGCCTTTGTAAATAATAGACGCTGATCCGTCTTTTTTGCCCCAAATCGGCAGTTTATGTAACTTTGCACGTCGGAACGTAGACGAAACATTCATGATTATTGATAAAGCCGTCAGTGTATACTATCAAACGTAAATCCACATGAAATCCTACGAAATGTTTTTTTAATCGACACTTTTTAAGTTTCAAGATGGCTGCTCGACAGATTTAAACATGTGTCGCCATGGAACGCATATTTAAAACACGTATCCATAACAACCTAAAGGCGACTGTACACGTATCCATAACAACCTAAAGGCGACTGTACTTTTTTTTTTTTCGTAAACATGTCTTTTCTAGATCATTTTATGCTAGAATAGTGTTAAAGCACGTTTTTTCGTGTCATAACATCTGCAGAATCCCTCGAGATATGTTGGTGCTCTCGCCCTACGGGCTCGGGCACCAACCATCCCTCGGGATTCTGAAGATGTTATACCACGAAAAAACGTGCGAAAGAAACCTGATTGTCCGTGAAAAGGAACTTTGTGAAATTCTTTTGCCGTTAACAATTCAAAAGGTTACCTCGAAAACTACGCAGTTATGTGGGATATTAACTATTAACTGTTTTTTCTTAAGCGTTTCAAATCTCTAAGTACATAAACCAAATACTTTGACAAGAACCCATATTAAGTTATCCAATAATTTGAGGTCTTTGATTTGACAAGCTTCTTTCGTGAAACATTTTCGGCGTATCACAAAAAATAAGGAACACGAAAATGACGTTAATTAAGAAGATTCTTCTAGGCTTTTAGACCTTTCCATAAATTCTGATATTGTTACCTTTTTCTTTTCCAGTGACAGTTTTTGAAGCTCTAGAAAAGCGCCTATCGGTCGATGTCTTTAATCTGAGAAGACACCGTGAATTTAAACACTTGAATATTCGTTTTACATGTTATTTTGATAGAGTTAATCAATATATCATCGTCTTCTCCGTGGTTTGTTACAGTCTTATATTTGTACAAATGAGTAACGGAACAAGACATTAAGTGATCATTGGTCTTTCACTGATGACATCTTCACGCACCTACCGTTGTTTACAGTTTCAAGAGTCTGATTCTCTTTCTGAAAACACACTAATTTCTTTTGTATGACTTCATCACATATATAATAGTTTAAAATATTTATTTTATATTATATAATCTATATTTATTTTTATAAATAGCTGACACAGTGAAGTCAAAAATGGAAAAGAGACACTATTTACCACGACAATTGCATTATTCATTTACTATTTCTACAATGACTGGCATTTATCCTTTAAGATCCAGTTTCACTTACAAAGATTATGATAGAATATCAGGGTTTATTAATAAGTCACAGCTATCCTTCTATTAAGGATTTCTTCAAACAGTATGTGGGCTATAATGAACGGGTTTAAATCGGTGTTCCCGTCTGTCTTCCCCTTTGTCTTTACAGGTATATATAATTCCGCTATGACATAGTTAATAGTTAGTTATAGCCACAGTTGCACCTTCCTTTTTTTTTCTTAATTACATGAAAACACAGTTACTAAGCTAAAGATATTGTTGATTTATTTTGCACGACTGCCTTAACATTAAAACACGATATTTAAGACCTATGATTGCTGTAGATTTTCCCAGCTTCATTAGCTTTTCGAACAAAATCTGATATTTCAGTCGGCCGATTTTAATAACCTCAAAGTATATGCCCTTTGATCATTGATATGATGGTCATTATGCTCGTAATCTCACAAGCGTGAATCAACAAGATTGTCTATGTTTATTTCAGATTGTCTAAACATTCCATCACTTTGTATACTTTGTATCAAAAATGGGGAAAACAATTAAAAAACTTGTACTCTTCATTTTTCTTTTACTTCGCCATTCAGTTTCTCAGACGGCTAATTGTGAGTTGTAATTTGTCTATATTAAAAGGACTGTTAAGCGATAAAAAATAATAATGCGCTTTAGATGTCCTGCGCTTTGTTAAATGATCAATTAACCCTTTTACAGACATTATTCATCTGTTGTGATTCACCTCTGCTTCATTCCTTGATTGTTATGCGAAACATTATTTGGTTTCATGTAATAGTAGTATATAAATTTTTTCAGAGACCGTGTTTTTCAATCTTTATTCATGTGTGATGTGAAAAGACTAAAATATATTCTTCCGAGAAAATAAAAGATGTCTTCAAACGGCTTATATAAAAAGCAAAAGGGGTCCGTAGTTATATATTTAAAAAGCACTTGACAATTTTTTCAAAGAAATTACACAAGAAGTTAGCGCACATTTGAAAGTTGAAACTTTTAGCCTCGTTAAATATATTTAGTTTAACTCATTTTGCTAAACACGCTGAACGAACATCGTTACGTTGGTTATTTTAAGACATTTTGCTAATAAAGGAACTGACTCGGCCAGAAATGACATGCTAAATATTACATTCTGATTAAATATTAATAAAGTGGTAATACTTTTAAAAAATAAAGAAATAAGGAAGTGGAGACACGATATGTTAAAACAAAAGAAAATATTGTATTACTTAGTGTACCATTATTATTTGTAGACTAAATATAAGACAAGGAAATGATTGAAGTAGATTGAAACTTCACGGCAGAAATTTTAACCATACTGAGATGGTAAATGTAAATGTTTCTTATTTAACATGGGTAGTCAACGAAAGTCCCCACCTGGTGTGGACTGAACAACTTTTTTCCAGAAGAGCCAACAATGCGTGTATTTTACCTCCCCGATCCCCAGTCTATGCCGATACTGCTGGAAACAGTGCCCGGTTAGGTAAGCACCTAGTCCTGGGAAATCAGTCGATAACTCAGTCGCTACCCGGAATCGAACCCGGGTCGCTAGCTTTGTGGCCCAACGCACAAACCACTCGGCCACTAAGTCGCCTTAAATGATGCGCAGAATGCAGGTTCCAATCTGTTTGAATCAAGGTCAGGGTTTCACTTATATCATAATGATTTAATGTGTCAAATTCCTGCTTGCTATGTATCTCTTAAACAAATTTTAGAACATCGAAACTACTTGGCAGGAATGTTAACCCTTGAATCGACTGAAGGAGATTGAAACTTCTAGGCAGAAACTTTAACCATATTGACACGATGCGGAGAGCGCAGGTTCCAATTTGTTTGTATCAAGGTCAGGGTCTCACTTAGTCATTATGATTTAATGTGTCAAATTCCTGTTTGCTATTTACCTCTTAAACAAATTTTAGAAAATCGAAACTACTTGGCAGGAATGTTAACCATAACGGGACAATGTGCAAAATGCAGGGAACAGCTTCCTAGGGTCAAGGTCAAGGTCACACTAAGTCATTATTATTAAATATGTCAAATTTAGGGTCCGCTCTGTATCTCTTGAATCGATTGAAGGAGATTGAAACTACTAGGCTAGAATGTTAACCATACTGAGACAATGCGCAGAGCGCAGGTTCCAGCTTGTTCGGATCTAGGTCGAGGTCACACTTTGTCATTAAGATTTTAGATTTGTTATTTCTTGTCCGCTCTGTATCTCTTGATCCGATTGAAGGAAATTGAAACTACATGGTAGAAATGGTAATCGTTATGATAGAGTGTATAGAGTGCGGGTTCGAACTTACTGGGATCAAGTTTAAAGTCACAATTAGTGATTATGATTTAATATGTGATGTTTTGAGTTTGCTCTGTATCTTTTGAACCGATTGAAGGAAACTGAAAATAATTGCCAGAACTGTTATCCATACTCAGGTGATTTGCAGAGCATATGTTTGGGCTTGTTTGCCTTAAGGTCAAGGTCAAACTTACTCATTTTTTGTATCTCTTGAGTGGATTGAACGCCATTTTAACTGTTTAGCAGAAAAGTCTATGAGAGACATATTATGTTATGCACCTCGTAACCCACCTGTCTGGGGGGGGGGGTGTCTGTCCGTTAGCAATTTCTGTTTGGCAGAAATGTTTGGAAACTGTTTAAAGGTACCAGTAATTTAAATATATTGATGTTTATGAGGTGATGGCAGACATAGGTCATGGTCAAGGATACATTTAAAGCCACTTGGCATACATTTGTTGAACTGCTTGTTTAATTAACTTTGAACCTTGGACGCATACTACGACCGTCTCCCTGGCCTAGTGGTTAAGGCATCCGCCTTGGGAGCGGGAGGTCGAAGGTTCGAATCCCACCAGGGTCCGTTCCGATTCGGCCGGTTGGTGAGCCGCCAGCTAGTTAAAGAATGGTTATCGTATGCCTACCTGCCTGATGCCTGGCATTAAAGGATAGGATTCGGGAGGTAAACGTGCAACAGAATAAGGTGTCTCATAAGTCAGATATGGCTGGCCCTTTCAATAGGGGTGACACTATAATAAACAAACACTTTACCTTTACCTTTTACTACACAAACCACAAATTCTGCTGGATTGCCTGTTAGTAGGGTAAAACATGACTAAAAATAACCTTTTGTTTCCTGTTGATAAATGTTTAACAATTTTGAAAAAAGTTTTCTATTGTCAGTAGCTTTCTTCAGGCGTATATTTCTAAATTTAAATGGAACTCTTATTCGATATGTTTGAATCTGATAGTTGTACACTCGGATAATACAATGTTTAGGGCTGTATAAAAAAATAATACAGTTAAGTTAAAGGTAAAAAATACAATGAAAAAATTCACCAGTAAAAAAGTAAAGTTAAAGGTCAACAAAACAATGAAAAAATTCACCAGTAAAAAAGACAGTGCTATGTTGTTGTATTAAGTTTAGGTTATGCTAATGATGACTGAAGCTGAATGCAATTTGTTTATGTGTTTGTTTATTTTTATTGGGGCTTAACGCCAGCTTCAACCTCTTTTTTTTATAAATTCTTGTGGGGCAGTCCACCGAGTATGCAACCAGTTCATTAACCAATCTTCCTGCAAGCGACTGCCTACTCAATTGAGTCAGAGGTGAGGGACAAGTGACCTCTAGACGCATTTTCATAGCTAGGTCAATTATCATGTAAAAATTAAGCCGGCCCTGATGGGATTTGAACAGAAAACCCCTGAATAGGTCACAATTAGTGGTTCACTTTAGGAAAGCAAATCATTACATTGGTCGTTTGTTGGCTATTTCTAATTAAAAAGGAAACATGTATGTGAGGTGTAATGTAATGAAATATAGAACGTCTTATTTCTGCCTGCTACATTATTTTCGCCTTGAATTTCCTCTTATGTAATGTATGTGATACACAAATATCAGTACGATATTGTCTTACTTTTCTTACTATTTTTGTTATAATCAACAGCCGATTCAACAAGTTCAGACGAAATATTTCTCTGCTATAAAAATATACTACTGGAAGTTTTTGAGAACCAGATATTTGGTGTATAATGTTATGTGTGGGTTGATACTTTTCGATACACATCTATATTATTCTGATTTACTAACACATTGACATGGTCCTCATTATAAACCATAAGCTCCTAAGAAAACAATGATTGTATAACGAGTCTTTGTAAACAAGCGTCCTTTTTGCACGAGAATATGTATGAAACATCTCAATTATTTATGGTCTGTTTATGGGCAAACCTCTGATTTTTAGCTAAAGATGGCTAATTCAAACAATAAGCAAAGTTCTACTCAAACAGATATTTGGCATATTGTAGGGATAGTGAAATAAAGGACCGGTCACCGTTACCACCACAGCCTGGTCCTGACGCACGTGTTTAACGACATTGTAGGGTCAGAGAAAGGTCTACGTCAAGGGCTGATGATAGGTTTCTACTAATTCAGGCATGAAATCATTTTGCAACTGCTCCACAGTTTCGTTGAGGCCTTCTTAATGCATCTGGGATATATGTTACAATAAAACACAACATTAAACTGATACAGAAATTAATTAATTTCCCACTAATTTCTTTAAACGCACTAATGGACTGAAGTAAAGTCTATCTACATCCAAACATTTTGCTTAAAATCTTTCATTCTAAATAGCTTTATTCTTGGTGTTTAGCAAACTTTGATTACCACTGACTGACTTGACATTTCTTTATAAGGTCTTGCTAATTTGTAACCTTTGCGAATTGCTTGAGCGATATATGCGAATAAATATTTTATGAAAATTCAGCTGCGTAGACTAAGACAAATAGACAAGTGACAAAAGGACAAAAGAAACTATTGTCAACTTCCATTTATAATTCAGATAACATTTTTGAGAAAGATTTACGAACGAGGGTCTATGCGTATATGGTAAAGACATAAAATTATTTGTGTTACGCGATACGCCGGTTAAAAGATCTGAAACTGTAAGCAGTGTTCAAAATTGTAAATTATTTATTTTAAACACGAATCCGTTTGAAATGTTTATATCTGAGACAAGAATCAAGTAGACTTATGTCCAATTTTATCATTATTGTGTGACATATACTGATGGGAAAAAGAAACACAAGTTTACTTTGAATCCAATGCATGGGAAAGTTTATGGTGTTGTTAAATTCGTGTTTATACATTTGTAAAGATGAAATTATAATTGTCTAATATTCCTGAGTCATTAATGTCAAAAAGGATACTCTTTTTTTAAGTAAATGGGATTGTCCTTATCTGGTATGCCCAAGTGTCGCCTCTCTCGCAGCCTGTATTCACGAATGGACTAATCCCTTAAATGTTGACCCATTCTTACAACAAGGCTACTCATAGTTGTTCAAGGGTAGCTTGAGAACTTTGGTGCCGACGGGCTCCCCGATCTAGTTCGTTAACAAGTGCTTTATTGTATGGTAACCAGTCAAGAAGGTCGATATTATACTTTGCAAGATATTGTCTATAAACCCTTGCAACATGGTGTGCGGTTTTATCACGCTGGAAAAGCAGACGATTTTGTTGCACAAGAGGAAATACAACATGGAGGAGAATCTCGCCACTGTATTGCACAGCTGTTAGATTTCTCGCCACTGTATTGCACAGCTGTTAGATTTCTCGCCACTGTATTGCACAGCTGTTAGATTTCTTAAGACCACAATCAAAGGTATTTTATTCTGTATGATATATATCTTTTCCGGCCATAACAGAGTGAACTCAACCTCTCTCTCATATTCAAATTCTTATTTAATGTTTAAGCATTGCATTGGTTATTCATGAAATATAGTCTGTCATCATTTTTGAATGCCGAAGCCTCTTATTTAGACGTTTAGCATAGTTTTCGTAGTATGAAGTTGAGCTAATATTAACACAAGCACAACATTTAGGTAAACTATATACATACAGCAAGCAAATGACATGTGAAAAAGGTAAATGTTAGAAATTACTTCACAGAAAAAAGCTTTTACATTTATCAGAAGAAAACTCGATAACTGAAAATATATGTAGAAGATTAAAACACAGACATTCCTTTTTATTGCAAATTCTGAAACATATGCCCTCAATACTCATTTCATACATAACTAATTGGTGAATTGTCATAAAATTGCAAACTGTGTTCCATATTTTTAATAATCTACAGCTTATATAGGGTTATAGAATTTTGTTATTTTTGACTGCTTTGCGTGATATTCTGAAATCTTTAGAAGGAAAATATAAAAAAGACTTGAAAACATTGAAAATAAAAGCGTCACAATATCACTGAATGCCACGACTCCTAAACACAGAGACGCAAAACCTGCAGAAATTCTCTGATATAAAATCAAATGAACCATAGACTGGATTCTTTTCCATGTTCATAAAATCTCTATAGCTTCAATTGTCAGCACATAGAAACTAAAAGTAATCATCTCATTTTCCTGGAGATAGAAAGCAGTGAGTGTGTTTCTTCACGTGCTCATTTTTGCTGTTAGCTAATATGCATTCGTCTAACTGCAGTGTCAGTACTAAAATGTCACAACGTTTCTTACCATCAATTGTTGTTGTTGTCGTTTATGTTTTTTTTCTTCTTTTTTTTTGTTTAAAGTTTTATTAATGTCATTGTTTTATACGCCCGTTTGAAAATGCTTGAAAATACTATGCTGGGAAAAAGAGAAGTGGAACCTATCTCAGAACAAAAACTTGACGTCTACCACAAAAGAGAAATCTATATATAATACACCGACATATTCATATAATACAGGTATCCATGTATAATCTGAAATATATAAACGATCACTCGAACATTAAAAGTTTCGTTATATGTACTTTGATAAGTTTCTACGACTTGAAGGAATTTGTATGAAGCCAACAAAACTACTACCAAAGTTTGATTCGTAGGGGATATCATATTTCTTAAGAAAAACGGAACAAGACAAAAATAGAAATAGACTTAAATGTATTATTCTACACCTGTTTTGAAGCACACTTATTAGCTGGAGCATTGACAGAACTGTTGGTTATGGCTTATCTTACAACATTTTCAAACTGCTGACAATTTCCACCACTTATACCTACGGTCTATTTCCACCACTTATATCTACGGTCTATTTCCACCACTTATACCTACGGTCTATCTACTCTCAAAAGATCAAGTTAGGGAATTGCGGTTTCGTGCAACTAAATTTACATTGAGTTTAAAATGAAAGTTGATTTCATTTATGTACTTTAGAAGCTGCCCAATGCATTTCCCTTGCCTACGTTTCAATAAGAAAGTTTAAAGTCTTTTTTGTATTTTTAATCCTATGAATAATGGAGGCATATATTTGGTCCTTAGAGTAGTAACTTAGGCAACGTAAAGTGTCTGTGATAAAAAGACACAAAACAGTTTAGTAAAATTTATTATATTTCTAAAAGAATAATTAAAGTCATTTCAACCCCATTTGTATTAATATCTAGGCAAATCTGTCTTACACTGTAGATGGTTTGACACATGTATGTTTTTTATATCAAGCATACAAACATATAAGTTTAGCAAAATGAATAATAGTCCAGATAAAAAGAAAGATAAATGCTAAAACAGAAGGACGTTGTTATCAGAGTTTTATTTCAATTAAACGAAATGTTTAAGATGACACGCATTGCAGCTGACACTGTTATGTGACGTGTTGTAGATTCAAACGCTTACTGAAATCAATTTGAAAATTCTTTTTAAGGAATGATGCAAGTGAACATTGCAGAAAAGAAGCGGGTATTTGATCAAAAAGAAGAATGCAAAATATTTAGGTAAAATGATAATTTGACAAGGGGTTTGGGTTTTCCTTTTAAGGTTAAAACTTTCAGTTTCACTAAGTGAAAATCCAGTTACAAGTTATTATCAATTTTGATTGTCTCTCACCTTTATGGAACAGAAAAACTTATGCAATACATCAAATTATACTATGGGCCGTGAAAAATCGAACAATGCCGTAATATTGAGAAACTATAATGCCTCTACAGTGCTAGACAGAATAGAGAGAGAAACCTTAACAACATAAGAACATAAAATTGAAGTCTGAAATACAATGCGTCGATTTACTCAGTTATCTGTCAATAATAACAATACTTGTGATTTTTCATTCTTTACATAATCCCCTATATCCGTCATCTAGTCTCATATTCTAGACAACTTATTGTGCTAGTTAGTCCTACAGCTCAGTTACAGTTTCTACGACGTTTTCTTTAATCTGACAAAATACAGTAAGCTTATTCTTATGAATAAATATGATAGTTGTAATATCCTAAGCTTAAATCAATAGATAATTCCTTTTTTCCACGTGCTTGAGTTATATTATCCAGAAAAGGAAATACAGGCCAAAATCTTGTCAATTATTGATTTTGGGCTTCTTATCATTTTCCCAATCTCCACTAGGCAGCTTCTTTTGTATTAAATTATATTTGTTTGTGTTTCAGACAGTTAATTTGGACCTTTCTTTCAGACACATTTATCTGCTTAGAAAGGTATGTTTAAAAGGCAAGAAATAATATGTCACTTGGTTTCTCTGATTTGTTTAAGGATTGAATAATAATCAGCAAACATGTTGCTATACCATTAAACTGCATGTTTTCTATTTTTTCTATACATTATGCAAATTTTCTTCGGCTTTCTGAAACTACAAAGGGTTTTCGATATTTTCAGTCTATTTTAAGCAACATGTGATGTATAATTATGAAGGGGAATTATTCTAGAAATGAAATATACGAACTAAAATCACAGTAAAGGTAATACATGTACTGAGAAATAAATACGAGGAAACAAGAACATTGGCAATTATAGAACATGAACAAACGTGGCAATTGAGACATTTCATCTGTTTACAGCAAATAGGCTCGATGCCTGTAGATATCACATGTTTATATCTAATATTTTGATTTAATATTTAAATGCTTAAAGTATTACGTATACACATTAGTATACCAACCATTGTATACATAACACATTTTAGTTTTATTATTATGAAATCAACTCACGATTTGAAACTGGAACAATTAGTGTTTAATCAAATCAAGAAGGGCCATGATAAAATATGATAATATAACTTATTGCATATTGTAGGCAACGTACTTGTACAATTATTATTCACTAATGAGCACGATTATATCTTAGCATTTATTTAGAATGTTCTCTTATTTCCCGATGTATGTTTCTTGTAGTTGTTTAGAAGAATAATTCAAGGTTCAATGATTGAACTCTCATCTGATTAATATGTTCTGTTAAGTTTCAGTCAAACAATAAACCATAAATTTTGTCATATTGCAAATCTACTTCGTACAAGGAAGAATTACTAATAAAGTAGCTTAATTATCCTTTTATGATTGACGTTTGGTTTTGTCTATGTGGTTGAAAAAACTAACAACGATGTCATTGCAAGACCTGCTCATTTTGTTTTACCGTCTCTATTTTTCATGTTAAAACATGAAAGACGAAATCTCCCATAATAAAAGCGACAGTTGCTGACTTACAGAAACAGCACAATTGTATATTACAATAAGCAAAGGTTTCTATAAAAACTGTGATAAAGTAATTGATTTTCTTTTCGTAAAAGGACATCTAAGGAGGTTGTGTATCATTCAACTACATATAGCTGCATAGCTTAGAAATACAGCTGTTGATGAGGAGGAGCGGTGGGCGAGGGGTTAGAGCGCAGGACTCCTGATCAAGAGGTTGCTTGTTCGAATCCCACTAGAGGTGGGAGTCTCCAGGGACATTCCACATTCCTTACTCTCGGCGCGAGTACTGGTATGAACCAAGGAAGCTGTCATCATATAAGTTGCAAGAACTTTGTTGCCTAATATAATAGGTATTCACTGTTGGCAGTAATAAGTTGAACTTGAACACGATGAAAAAAAAATTATTCAGACTGAAAATAAACTTGAGCATCATTTCCTTAACACAGAATATAATTTTCAAAATCAATAAATACTACTAAATGACAGCTCAATATTATAACGATCACCTCTGGAACACAACCATTAATTCTGTAACGAGTAACCAACTGCAAAAAGAAGGAAACGAAACTTTGAAATACAGTATATTATGCTCAATAATATTCAATCACACCGTTCTGACTTTCTAACGCTGTCTAAAGAACAGCGGATTGTTTTTATTGATTTGGTATTAAGAAAATACATAATGGTTCTCATTCATAAGCATGAGTTTCTCGTATTTTGTGAGATTAAAGGGCCGTCTTTGAGGCGGAAACAAATTACTCTAAGCATTAACTGTCATGTATATCTGAATTGAAGATGGAGGTAACGAAATGATATATACAAAATTAAGTGGTAAAGCTTAATTATCACAAACTCATTATATAAGATTTATAGTTAAACTATAAATTATATGTGCGAAGGCGGCAAAACTCATGTGATTTACTTACTTTTAAATGACGCACAATCACATAAAATCATTTTATGGAAAATCCATGTGATTTATAATTTGTTTCACCAACTTTCTTTATTGTCTTGTTTGGAGGATCACATATTTTTATTCTTTCTCTGGCGAAAGTATTTCTCAAACCTGTGAATATGTGGAACTTTCATAAAAAAAGTTAAGGACAGCACAAGTCTGTTTAAAAAGGATCATTAGTCTCAAAACGTAAAGTAAACTTATGCCCAGATGAGTCACTGCTTTGTGATTTATTACCAAGTGCCCCACTTAATTCCTGATTATACCAATGACATTCATGATTTATACCGGAGACAAGAATAATAGCAGTCAGTTTACTACATAAGAAACTTACAAGGCAATGGTCTATAGAGACTAAACTTCCCAAGAAATATCGCAACAAAATTATCATTAATCTTCATGTCCTCAAGAGTCTCATCTAACATGCATGAGAAAGTTTTTCTTGGTTACTAGCGAGGTTTTTTTAGTTGTAGAATGTTTTAAAGGCATTTCAGATATATGCATTATTCCTTGATTGTTAGAACTTAGATTGGGACAACTGATCACTACAGACCATATTGCTTTCTGTCAAGTAAAATAAAAAAAATTAAGTAGTGTGTATTTTTTAATAGAAAATTACTTTTTTCAAAATATCTTTGTAACAATAGATTAGGTTACACACAACTAAATCCTACAGTATTTTATTGTAACATCAAGTCTCAATCTCACTTTATTAACTCCTGCAGATTCTATCTTTTCCGATTCCTGGAAAGAATCAGTCATGTGAAACAATTTCAGTCAGATTTTTTCATAGCATGACATTTCAACTGTCCCGGTATATCATCTCAAAGGAGATCATCCCAGTCACTTCGGTATTTTTAATTTCAATCTGTCGAAATTTCCTTTTTATTTTAAAACGACAAAAATAGCCAAGAATTGACCGGCATAAATCCCTAATTTCATTTTTTTTCTTCATTTTATGTGTTGTTTTCAGGTAAAATAATTTTCAGAACAATCTTTAAAAATTTTGGCCGATCAGGTAGCTTTGTCATCTTATAGCTCCGCTTAGACCCTGTATGAAATTGACTGTTTCCCGACAACACTGATTTGGTGTTGTATAATTTAAACGTGTAACAGGGTGGTTTTTGCATGAAATGTCTGATTATATCAATTCAGTAGAGAATATTGTTCTGGTATTTTGACTTCTTTTCAAATACTGTCTCACAGGTGGGAACTAGTGAAGATATAAGTAATATTCATAAAATATTCCAAAGCTGGATTTTTTTAAACTTCTGTTTTATCATTTTAGAGTCATTACAAACGTTCGGGCACGAAACAAAGAATGAGGAAGAGGTCAATGAGAAACAAAGACGAACTCCTGATGAACAAAACTAGTGCAAAATTCTTAAATCAGAATACAATATGTTTATATTATTGTGCTTGAATTATCTTACTGCGGACAGGAAAAGAATATGAAACCAATTCTGAAGTGGTTACTCTGTTAACTGCCCCGCTTCTTGCCTAGCAGTCATAATATCGCTTTCATTGTATTTTTTTTTCTTTTACATAATAGCAAAAAAAAATATTGTAGATTGAAAAGTAAAATACTGTTAAAATATTAATAAGAGGAATAAATTGTTAAGACTGAAAATGTCATTCAGACGTGAAGGAAGTCGTATAAATGACAGAATTTGCCAGAATATGGATCTTTATGTAGAGGATTCTCTCTGATTTCATCATACAAGAAATGATACAGGTACAATAATTTGAAGAAATAACTCACCACCATAACTAGCTTAGGTCAATTTTTATTTTAACAACGTACCTAAAAAATATATCAGTTTTGTCGTTCAAAGAATGAATGGATCAGCTGAATGTAGAAGGGAACAGTCCGTAATGCCTCATGGCATGTTTATGTTATTGAAGCAGACAGACAGTGCTTTTCCAACTTATGTACAAATGGATTTTACAATGACCTCTTATTTTCTGGTCTATGTAGAATACGTTGCATTGTCTCTCTCATTTAAGAGAGAAATTACACGGTCGAGATTTGCGGTTGTATTTAGGATCACTTCAACTGAATAACAGGCTTCAAGATTTTTGTTATTGATGTTAAAACAGACTTTTCGTACTCTTTTTAAATTCTTGGTCATCGTTTAGATTGAAACGGAAATAAATTAACAGATGGAAACATACTCATACCACAACCACACATATTTACAAGAAACATAACATCGAAACTCACTTGTTGCTATTAAAAAAATACTTCTTCAAAGTATTCAGATTCTCTTTTTTCACTTATTGTTCTATTGATCGGAAATCGTTGCTTAAAAATTGTTCAAGTACAACATTAGCCGCAATATTATACATTAATGACATAGTTAAGCCAGTAAAAAAAAACACAAAAAACATATAGGATATATACTAACGGAAAAATATAACTGTGCATACTTCAAGGTATAGAATTTTTTTTAATATTAGGAATAGGAACATAAAACTTTGCAAATTAGCCAATCAACGTTTGATTTCTAACAATCAATACAAACACTTCATCATGTAAAACAATTTTTACAGTAACAAGGCGCAGAAGTTGACAGGTATGAAATCTGATTTCACAAGGTCAGTATCGTGTGTGGCCTCCATTGGCGTTCAAGCAAGCACGGCAGCGACGAGGCATAGAGGCAACTAAGTTGGCGATAACTGCCTGTGGAATGGTGTTCCAGATGTTGACCAATGTCTGCGCTAGTTGGTCCAGCGTGAGAGGTTGGTTACGTCTTTGACGGAGGCGTCTCTTCATCTCATCCCAAACGTGCTCAATTGGTGAAAGATCTGGTGAAACAGCGGGCCAGGGTAAGACACTCACGTTTTGCTGAGCCAGAAACCCGGTAACTACACGTGCTACATGTGGCCGAGCGTTGTGTTGTTGAAACGTCATGTTACGCCCTTGACGTTGAAGAAATGGCAGCACGTGGGGTATGACAATCTCATCTCTGTAACGAACACCTGTTAAATTGCCACGGACAATTACAAGCTGGGTCCTGCCTTGAGATGAGATACCTCCCCAAACCATTATCGACCCACCACCACCAAAACGTTGACGTTGAAAAACACAGGGATCCAAGTAACGTTCTCCGCGACGCCTGTATACACGAACTCGTCCGTCCGAACTTTCTAAGTGAAACCGCGACTCGTCAGTAAACAGAACATTATTCCAATATGCTCTTGGAAGCCTTAGATACTGTCTGCACCACTGACGTCGACGTTGTCGATGACGTAAGAGAAGAGTAGGACGTATCGCAGGACGTCGTGGAGTAATGCTGTGCTCTCTTAATCGGTTTCTAACAGTTCGTCCACTGATAGGTCTCAAGCCAGGAATTGTTCGTGCTGTTAATGTGGCCGGTTGAAATCGATTCCGTAGGTGTGTAAGCCGGATATAATTGTCTTGACGGATTGACGTCACACGTGGACGCCCTGGACGTGGTAGATCACGGACGTTGCCACGTTGCTGAAATCGTCGCCAAAGTGCTGATATGGTGTTTCGGTGAACACCAAAACGCTGCGCAACCGCATTTTGAGCAATGCCTGCTTGGAGCATACCGACGGCACGTAGGCGATCATTTTCTGAGATGCGTGGCATTGTCTTCAAAGACTTAAAATCCAAATTAAGGTGTTTTTCTGAACTGCTGGGTAGCTCACTATAATTTGACGGTTAAAATAACTCGAAACAGCATGTACGAGGATGTTAACATAAAGAAACACGTACATTGCGAGACCGTTACGGGCTATAAATTTTGCACGTGCAACTCGCGAAAAGCAGTATTATTGAAACAAGATTACCTTGTGAATTACACAAAAGAAATCTGCTAAAATAATTTTATACCTAATAAAAGATATTAAGTATTTTAGTGTGGACAGTTATATTTTTCCGTTAGTATATATGTGGGCTACCAAAGCAAGTAGATTCCAAAAAGACTGACATGCTATGAAGCTTTATTATCTATCGATATAAAATTTGCTCTCTACTTGATATCTATGGAACTCGAATTTCCTTTGAAGAAACAAAATTATATACAATGTAGACGAAACGCATATGAGTTACTGTCGTAGTTGTATTGCTTAATTTCAACTTATTATTTGTCATTTATTGTGAAATAAGCTTTTGCAACATGTATAAACTGTTGCCTTTGTTATACAGTTTGATGACTACTTTCTTGATTCATACCAGTAATTGAGTCGAAAGTGTGGAATGTGAAGAGACACTCGAGAAGTGCCTGTTGCAATGACATTATTTTTCACAGCAGTATACGATATTTTTGCGCATTATTTTGAAAATTAAGTCAGTTTTCCGACAAACGTCGTAAGAGAAAGGCAATGTATTAGATAAACATTTACTATTTTTGTACAGACGTTTTTTTTATATGCAAGTTTGAAACAATATGGTGATGCTGTCTTGCCAGAATTTTTAAATAATTGATAAACTCAGATTAATGTGGCTACAGTATGTCTGTTTGTTTGTTTGATCTAAAAAGTCTTACCCCTGAGACTCTTGTATTATGTTATAAAAGGCATAATAGTTTTTTATTACATCCAAGCTTTATAGACCTTTTTCAGTTGTTCCCTTGGTACGCGGTCGGTTACTAATCGCAAAAGCTGCGTACTTGGAGGATCAGTGGTCGAGTGGCGGACTCTTGACTCAGAGTTTGCTGGTTCAAACTCTACCAAGGATGAGGTTAGCTAGTGTCTTTCCACATTTCACACCTTTGACCCAAGTTTTGGTTTGAATCAATGATGATGTAGTCAAATTCAACCAGCTCTGAATTGATTCCCGAAGATGTTTTATTTCCATTCTCCTTTGAATATTTCTGGACAAAATACTAGACTCTTTTCCTCAAGAGACCCATTACCGTCTTTGTGCCGTTGCCACCAGCACACTATTCCTATTTTATTCTGTCTTTCGTAATTTGATTTATTCCAAACGAATGCAAAGAATCTTGTATTTAGGCTTGTATTTCTTTAAAATACATTGAAAAACTCCGAAAAAGGCATTTGAATAATATTTGACTTGTTAAGCTTATCATCTTTGAAAGCTACAGGGCCTGATAAATGAGTTAATTAGCTTCTGTGTACATGTTTACATTAATGTTTATATGTGGATGCATATCTTATGTTTATGTACCTTGTTCAGAGAATTATGATCATAAACTTGAAATCCTGGGTTTTGTATGTTACTGAGTACCAGATTTAATTATACTGTTATATTATTGAGTATTTTTTTTATGTGAAGGTCTAATTTCATTTTAAACACGTTTCTTCTTTTCATTTAAAAGCATAGTGTAAAAGTAGACAAAAGAGTTCTGAATTTCCCCTATTCACCGTTTATACGACAAGCTTAATATACAGATTTCCTTATTTGAGCATCAGTTTCAGTCATTGCTATCTTTATAAACGTTTCAGTAGTTGCTACCTGATATAGAGGCATTTATTGAGAGCTATGAGTGCAAATCCGTTTATCCATCGCGCACATAATAAAATGTAATAAAGCCAGCCAGTGTGATAAATGTAATTATGATCTGGTCAGAAACGATGGCTTTAGTAATTAGTAATTTGCTCTATTGCAAGTTTTTCGCTTCTGTTCACAGTTCTAAATCTATAACCGTGATGCTCACATTGTAAGACCTTTTGACTTTGAGCATGTACGAGTAATCTCATCAATTACATTGACAGCACAGCTCCGAATTATCATAGGGTGGAATTCAGAAGTACGTGGAATGAGGAACAATTTGTTGTACGTTTAAAATAAGTGGTTCTACTTCTCTAAACACGTAACACAATGTATGTGTCTATGTTGTTTAAAATCATACAACTTCCATATCAAAACTTTAAAGCCTGTGAAAGCTTCATTTAGCAAGGCTGGCCAAAATGAACGTTTTCGTTTCTTCTCAAGATTCCATTTTATTAAGACTGACAGTAATAGCATCTGAAATGATCTTCAAGGAAAGAAACACGATAAAGATGGTAAAAAATGAACCCTTTCTCAACATAATATATTTACAAATGTTATTGACTCAACATCTTAAACAGCAAATACTGTAATCAGGCATCATGTCATAAAGGCAAAGGTCTTTCAACAAAGTTTTTTCGTTAAACTAATATTTTCATATATCTGTTTTGACAGTATTGATACAAAAAGCTAAATTTTATTTCAGCTCAGACAGTTAAGATGTAGTATCTGATATGTTACCTTTTCTAACAGCTAAGTTGTTGTTTTTCCCTGATACTTCTACTTGTGAGCGGGATTTACATCCTTCAGTTTTATGAAAGTTTGTTCACAAAATTTTGGCAAAGATAGATGTTTTGTAATTTAGACAGCCTGTCGTTCTAGTCTTACATACACTCTCTAGTATAAATGTTGATTTCAAGTGCCCCTGTAGCTTTTCCTAGTATTTGAATTCAAGATTTTAATGTTATTAAAATTTTCACTCTTTAATTGAACTAAAGTTAGACTATAAGCTGTAAAAGTATTTTGTACTGAAAATTGGTTGTTTGCATTCATTAATTCTTCAATATCACTTATCAGAAAGAATGGAACTTTAAATTTGAACTTACCTTTCATAAATGGGGAAGCGAGTCTGAGAAAGTGTCTTTATATGGTGAACACTTGTGTAGGGCGAAGAAACGAAAACAGCCATGTTTTAAGTAAATTTTGAGGTACCTTGAGGTATATGAATCACTATGTTTCCTAAAGTTTATTATCCTTTTTGCTTTCTTTTCTTCAATACTCCAATATTGAGAGTATGTCAACTTAATATACCGCAAAGCTGTGAATAGATCTTCTAGTTCGAATTTATTCTTTTATAAGAAAACAATAAATTTTACAAATTTACAGACAGATTTTAAAACGTTCTCATGTTTGCAGATGATTTTTTTACCCTGTACACATTAAATAGTGAGACTGTTTGGAAAACAAATATTAAAACACTAATCAAAAATGAGTACAGCGTCAGTTTCGCAGACTAATGGCTCAGGTTGGTATTCAAATCTTCCAAGAATACTGTTCAGATTGAAAATTTGTTAGGTCCACGTTCTGTGTGGCGTCCTTCAAGCGTTTACGTAACTCCTCGAAGATCTTGCGGTATGTGTCTGAAAAAATGAAACTATCAGACTATAATTGAAAACGTTAAACGCAAGTTGAAACAGACTTTGCCCAATATCTTTTAAAAACAAGAGGGTATCTGCCTCTGGTTATGCTTATTACAATATATGTAAAAGAAAATAAGTTCAGCTACACAACAATGAATTTAGTTTTATACTTAAACATACTTTGTATACTTTCACACTAAAACCAATCTGTTTTATATACATGTATAGCATTAAAGCAAAGTTAGTTTTGAAACCCAATAAATTTGTATCAATCCATACACTTGAGCAGCTAGTATATAAGCAAATAACCAGAAAATATGCAAAAAAGTTTCCTTTACAACAAATCCTATTTACCAGCTGAAGGATCTTTGCCGTTATTTGGACACTCTATGACTTCGAATATAGCATCACATCATTTGTCTACCCACCAAGAATGACCACCTTCTGTGATGCCTACAATACAATACCAACCATTTGAAACAGTAAGTTTTTACATATATATCACAAGTTTTTACATATGTATGACAAACACAAACAGGCTGTGCAATATTTCTTCATGTTGATATTCATATTTTTATTTGTCTAGAATTTCTGTTCCGTATCTATTATCCGAAATAGACACATATTTACCGAAATGACACCAAAATGAAACACCAAAAAATAAATTTGTAATCTATGTCATCTCCGGTCAGGGACAAGACATCAGGACATGTTTCAATAACATATTTGTGAATGACAGGTTCACATTTGCAAAATGACGTTCTCTTCAGAAGTCGAAATGACTGTAATGGTTGGGATTCTGAGCGGGATATATTTTCTTTTGCAGACCAAGTAAAGTAAATAAATTACTAGGCCCCATAAACTTGGCAACCTGAAATTAGAAACACGAATGATATTCAAATTAGTCCGGTCAATAAAAAATTATAAAATCATTATCGTTGAAATTTCTTTTTTTTATATAGACCTATCACATAAACATTTTTCTCACACTTCCGTCAGATTAAAAGGATGGGAGGAAACTTCTATGAATACAGTGTAGCTTGGTGTTGTAACAATTTCAGTAAAGGTCCTTGTTAGATCACATTATCTTAAAAAATATGTTGACTGAATCCATTTTTGTTTCAAAACAGAATAGAACATCACTTTATTAACTCTAGTAACAACATATAACACAAGATTTTACAAAGCAAAATACAAAACAATATAACACATGACAAAGCATTTATCAATGAGGTGATTGCTGCATCCCACCTGTAAATATATATATTGAAATATATCATGTCACTAGAATTGTGACTTGACTTGTTTTAACCACTTTTATCTGTACATTTTCATCTTTTTAACACACACTATCCTGTCATATTTCTATTCTCACCAATACAGTTGTATTACTTGTAGTCTCCTATACATTTCTACTTTACACTTCTAGCACTGACGCGCACCTGCACATAATGCTCTGACGAGTGTGCTGCAGTATGGATAGATAGAAACAATGGCTATAATACGATGTAAAAATAGGTACGATCTATAATTTTCTGCAAAGAAATGACAGTAAATACTTTCATTTTACTAAAACACTACAACAAAAGACTACATGCGCTAAAACTTTCTCCAAAAAAAGAGAAAAAAGATAATAATTTCTCAGAACTAGTTTCGTATCGTAGGCTCATTACTACAATATGTCTAAACATGTCTAAAAACAAATATACAGTAACGTGCCTTTCTTTCTTGATTTTTAGTTATATCTTAAACACACGGACGGATGAGGTTCTCAACAGGCGATGTTGTTTGCGATTGTTTGATAGATCATCACAAACGTTTCAGCGTATGTTTAGTGTTGTTCTCTTATTCTTTTTGAAAAAAATATTTTCCCGTTCTAGGTTCATAGTTTCATTCTTCCTTTTTTAAGTCATGTTTATACATATTTATTCTAATGTCAGTTGCTGATTGAACTGAGCTATTGATTATGGCATAAGTCTCTCTTCATTCGATTTTCTTGTTTCTAGTCAAAATACAAGATGTTATTCCCCCGAGAGACCCATTAACGCTTTGTACAGCTGTAACTACTAACTGATAATCTACAATTTTATTTGGAAATTATGCTTCGTTCTTAATTTGGTTTATTTACAGGGAATATATGGAAAGCTGGTAATGCAATGCAGAATATCTTTGTGCCCGATATACAATTTCCGAGCATTGATTATACATTATCGAGGGATGCGGACGTGCTTTGAGAGTATGACAACAAAACATTGCACCAACCGGTTTTGGTGACATATTGGAATGACATATTGGTTTTCTGGAAAGACGTCTTGAATTTGAAGCAATCTAATCTATTTTGACCTTAAAACATAATTATGTTAATACTTTATGAGAAAACTTGGCAACAAACGCCGAAAAAAATAGTCCAATTTATGTAGACAAGAAATGCATACTCTTGATAAACACTGGTTCGTCAGAAGTGTGTTATCTATCATATAAACCAGATATGACAAGACTTATTATTATGGTCAGCATGACAATCAATATCCCCTTTATTGACGTTAATGTGAAATATGATCAGTGTTATTGTTTTTCTAAGAACAGACGCGTCAGCGTAGTCACTGCGATCACTCCTAACAAAATCTGTCTGGTCGAGCGACTGAGCCCCCACATGGAAGTACATGTATGCACTTTTCGATATGTTGATGAATGCACTTCAAGTTAAAGACACGCTTGTACTAGACATTTATCTTTGACTGCAGATTTCAGGGATAGGTCCACAAGAACTCGTTTAAGTTATAGTACTGGTCAAAGTTTTCCAGAGAAATAAATGTATTCAGTTTGCAATAAATTTGTACTAAAATAAACTCTTCAAAAATGGATCGCCAATTTTATACTTAAAAATATTGATGGTGAGAATAATTTCCATTGAGTTAATATGAATATTGTAAAAACTAATTTGACTGGACTAGTCAAGAATTATATTTACAAATACACAGGGGGCTTTGATCTTATTTATATCTATTTTGGAAGTGAAAAAAGTTTTTATGACTTATAAACATTGCCTACCTAGTTATATTATTTCAGAGAAAATAATCGTCATTGTCGTCGCCTTCGCAATGGGATTCAGATTTTTTAATTGGTTGCATTTTATTTGTCACATAATATTATTGATAACAGCATTAAACAAAACGATGTCTGTAATAACAGTGTTGTTGAGAACATTAGGAAAGCACTTAGGTAAAATTTTACCAAAGCGCATGATGCCAACTCGGTGAGAACAGTGTGTCTTTTGTATTTTGGTGTTTTATACCAAAGAATGTCCAGCATCAAAGTATATTCATATAAAGAGTCGGTACGAAACATCCTTCTGTTAATTATACTGAATCTAAAATTGATAAAAATTATGCTTTGTTACGAGGTCAGTCTGTATGGTATAAAATTCTGCTGCTTGTTCTTGCTGTCAATGACCTAAAGTTTTATTGCTATTTCTCTCCTTTTAACTAAATTACATTTGTCTGCAAGTTATTTGAGCTTTTAGAAGTTTATCTCTGAATTACAGAAAACATGTTTTAAATATATCAATATGGCATTTGTGCAATTTAAAATAGACTACAGGCTAAAAGAAAGAATCTTTGTCGGACATTGCAATTAATTATTAACAATATCACATTCGGAAATTTATGAGTTATGTAAAATGGGTTTCATCCCAGAAACACAATTAAGGGTACTGTAAAAAAGCTGAGGTGGATTCTGTACGATGATAAAGTGATCAATAGTTGCCAGAGTAATTCAGTTTATTGCCAGAAGTACGTATCTGTTAGATGTTTGTGCTATACACAGTCCAAGTTCAATGAAGCAATCACATTTAGGCATAAATTGTTCTCATTGTCACACCAGGAATTTGTCGTCTACTCTTTTTTCTGCACATGTGTGGGGATTTTTTTTATGTTTCCCAGTATAATTGCTGCAAACTACAAAGATATAGGCTCAATATCTAAGAAACAAAATTATGACATATAGCAAAGGCAAATCGTTTGATAAAATAGATAATTCTTCAAACCAGAAACCTATGTGATGATAATGTTAATATTCAAATAAGTATTCAAATACGTACAATATATATGCATTTAAACAGATGTGTGGAAATCATTAAACTTTTACATATGCAAATATCCATTCACATGCCTTTTCTGAGAATAGTGAGCATTTCATTTACATGTCAAAAGTATTAGAGCCACTGTTGTCATCCTTTCTCGAAACGAAACAACCAGATAAAATACTGGAAAACAACCTCACACACACAAATTATTTAGAGGTCTTAAGTAAACGTTTTATATGAAAGTAGACAAAGTACACAAAAATATGTAGCATAATCATTTATTTCGATCTTGTTGAGACCCATACGAGTGCCATTTAATTTCAAATTACGCAAAGAAGGAAGTGCAAACTAAAACAAGATGGAAACTATATTCAGTTACACTGTTATCGTGTGGCATCAGTCCCCAAAAACACTTTACACCTTGATTTTGATATTTTGATTTTAATCTTCAATGATGAAAGAAATACCAAAACAGTTTATATCGTCAAGAAAATGATTTCTCTGTGAGTGACGTGTCGGTGACATTATGGATAAAGCCGAGACGTCAATTCTTGTTTGTAAGAGTGTAAATGTGATCTCTTGGTAATTGCCTGTTAGGTTTCTTTTGATTATTTGTCAAATAGAACGCTGTCCCTTGTTCTTCGGAAAGTGTTGCTTCACGCGATCTGTGTTGAAGAGTACATGTCGGATGTTGCTTGTCTTTACGAAAGATGAAACGGTCATTTCTCATAAAAAGGTGTTCAAGTGTTGTATTTAAATTATTTTTAGATCTTAGTTATCTTTTTAATACTTTCTCCAACTCGCATTTCCGTTGCAGTATGAATTCGCTGAATGAATATTGCAAAGCTGGATGTTTTAACTTCTGTCTTTTTATTTCAGAGTTATAACAAACGTTCAGACAAGAAGCAGAGGTCAATGAGAAACAAAGAAGAGCTCCTGATGAACAAGTCTCTGGCAAAATATACTGATCATTTGAATACAATATGTATATTATTGTGTTTGAATGATTTTATTGCTGTTCAAAGCCTAGAAAAGAATATGAAACCAACTGTAAATATGGTGACTCTGTTACAGCCCTGCTTCTTCTTGCCTGTCTATTATAATATCTCATTCATTGTATTGATTTTGTCTATTATAATAGCAAAAACAACTTCTACATTGAAGAGTAGTATATCTTTATTCATACATTTTGCATAATTTTATAGTTCTAGGCTGTTTGTACTTTCCCCACGATAACCTCATTTAATATTTGTATGCGCATTCCAATAAAATGTTAAGGCTGAAAATGTCATTCAAAAATGAAAAGGAAGTCGTATAAATGACAAAATTTGCCAAAATATGGACCTTTATATAGAGAAATCTCTCAGATTTCATATAATACAAGTAATGATACATGTAACATAATTCAAAGTAATTAAATCAACACCGTAACTCGCTTAGGTCAATATTTATTTCAACTACGTACCAAAAAAAGTATATCAGTTTTGTCGTTCAAAGAATTAATGGGTCAAGTTAATGTAGGACAACAGTCGATAATGCCTCATGACCTTTTTATGTTATTGAAGCAGACAGACACTGCTTTCCCAATTTATGTACAAATGGATTTTACAAAGACCTCTGATTTTCTGATCTATGTGGAATACGTTGCATTCTCTCTTTCTCTCTCTCTCTCTCTCCAGTACGATAGAAAGGTCGAGTTTCGCGGTTGTTTTTCCGACACTAGGTCGTCGCTTTGATTGAAGTGACAATAAATCAACAGATGGAAAGATACTCTGAAGAGATAGACCAAAAAAAATGTAGGAAGCAAATACATATTATTCAAGCTCACTTGTTGCCATTTTAGATTACTTCTCAAATAATATACAGAAATATAATTTCAGATCCTTTGTTTCTATTTATTATAATATTGATCGAAAATGATTGCTTGAACAGTTGTTCAAGTACAACATTACCCGTAATTTTGTACATTACTGGTGTCATCAGACCACTCAAAAATATTTTTACTGTTAAATACATAAGATATATTTTTAGGCTACGAAATCAAGTCGACTCAAAATTGATTGAAAAACTATGACGCTTAATTTTCTATCTCTATAAAATTTGCACTGTACACGAAATTATTGGAACTCGAACTTCCTTTTATAAAAAAAAAATTGTACAAACAAAATAATATAGAAGCAACGCATATCAGTTACAATTGTTGTGGTAGTGTTTAGTTTCAACTTTTTATTTGTCATTTATTGTGAAATAAGCTCCTGCAACTTGTATTATCCTGCTGTTGTAATACGGCCTTCAGTGTTGGAAAGACATTTTTTTTCTAAGCAGTACGCGGCACTTTTAAGGATTTGTTTTTTTTAATTAATTCGGTCTCCCGACAGCCATCATTACAGCAAGGCAACGTATAAGTCGAAACGCTTACCAGCGTTGTATAAGTCTTTTTGCCTGTAAGTTAGAAACAGCATGATGATGCTGTCATTCCAGAACACTGACAGTAATCATTGATAACCTCAGATCTATGTGTCTGAAATATGTTTCTTTTTGGTTCTTTGATGATAAATGTCTTACCCGTAGACTTTTGGACAATGTGATAAAATGCACAATAGTTTGTTCTGCTCAGAGTTTTATTACATCCGAACTTAATCAGCCCTTTGATTTGATGTTTCTTGGTACTCAGTCGGTTATCAATCATAACAGCTAGGTACTTGGAGAATCAGTGACTTCTGACTCAGAGTTACCTGTTCCAAATCCCACAAAAGGTGAGATTCTCCATTGTCTTTCCACAATTTATTGTGATGGTGCAGTTAACTTCAAACAGCTGTGAAGTATTGATTCTTGAAGATGTTTTTATTTTCATTCTACCTTCAATCTTTTAGTCAAAATACAAGATACTATTTTCCCAAGAGACCCATTACCGCCCTACAGCCAGTACCATTAGCACACTATTCATATTTTTATATAGAATTCTGTCTTTCGTAATTTGATTTATTCCCGACGAATGCAGTGAAAGCTGGGTTTTGGCTCAGAACATCTTTCCGTGCATAACTTTCTACCAGTACGATTTCTGAGTATTGATTAGACATTCTGTATGTGATCAAAGTGGAAGAAAAGAAAGTTCTTTCCTTACAAGTTATTCTGGCAGTGGTTCTCCCGAAAACTACTAGACGTCTAAAAATGTTCATCAGTATTAACTCTTTCGTGTACAAACTGTCAAGAACAACTGATACCGCCGAATGTTCAACGCGTTAAATTCGCTTACATTTTCAAATGTATGCAAATATTATCCAAAAGTCATTTTTATAAGTTTTGGTTTGTTCGGTTTATCTCTGTGAAAACTACAGGACCTCAAACGTGATCTGGCTATTCTCAATGTTTATATCTTGATATATATTTTATTTCTATGTACCTTGTACTACATAGAATTATATAAAAATAAACTTGGAAACTCAGATTATGTATGTTACCGAATTTCAGACATAATAGTATTTTAAGTTGAGTATTACTTATGTGAAAGAGATGTAATTGCATTTTAAAAAAGTTCATTCCTTTAAATTAAAAGCATAGTGTAATAGTAAACAATCCAGGTTCTGATTTTTTCCCCTATTCATCGTTTTAACGGCAAGCTTTATATAGAGAATTTCATATCTGAGCATCAGTTTCAGTCATTGCGATCTTCTATACGTTTCAGTGATTGATACCTCATATATGGACATTTATTGAGAGTTTAGAGTGTACAAATCCGTCCATCTACGGTGTACATAATAAAATGTAATAAAGCAAGCCAGTGTGATAAATGTAATTATGATGTGATCAGAAACGATTGCTTTAGTAATTACTAATTTGGTTTATTGCATTTTTTTTCTCTCCTGTTCACAGTCCTAAGTCAATTACCGTGATGTTCACAATGTAAGAGCTTGTTTAGAACGTGTCCTTTTCACCAATAGTATGTACGAGTAATCTCATCAATTTGATTGACAACACAGTTTTCATGTATGAAGGGGTGAAGTTCCAAAGTATGTGGTAGAAGGAAAAATAATGCAATAACGTTTGGCTGTACCTTTTAAAATTTAAATAAATCAAAATTTTCAAACCTGTGACTGTTTGATTTACAATTTAAATTTACATTTTTCTTCTGAGGGTAAAAACCTTTACTAACAATTACTATTCTGATTTATTTGATACATACGTTTATGCTTTCATGAATGGGGCAGTGAGCCTGAGAAAATGTTTTTATATGGGAAAGAGTTGAGTGGGGATGGGAAACAGGAAACAGTGGATTATGAGGTACCTTGGGTGTATAGATTACTATGTTTCCTGTAGTTAATAATCCTTTTGCATTCCTTTCATCAATACTCTAACATTGATAGTATGTCAACTTTATATAGCGCAAGGCTTTCTGTCAAAGTTTATTCTTTTATACAAAAATAATTAATTTCACAAATTAACAGACAGATATTCAATCGTTCTAAACTTTTAGATGATTTTGCGTCACTCTGTACACAGTAAAAAGTGATGCTGATTGGAAAACAAGCATTAAAGCACTAATCTGCAATGAGAAGAGCGTCAGTTTCTGCGGACTAGTGGCTCAGGTTGGTATTCAAATCTTCCCATAATACTGTTCAGATTGAAATTTGTCAGGTCCACGTTCTGTGTGGCGTCCTTCAAGCGTTTACGTAACTCTTCGTAGATCTTGCGGTAAGTGTCTGAAAAATGAAACCATCAGACGTTGAAAGCACGCCGACACAGACTTTGCCCAATAAGTTTTAAAAACAAGAAGGTATCTGCTTCTTTTTATATTTTGATTACACTGTAAATTTTACAACAAGCATTTGTTTCCTACTTAAATATACTTTGTATGTATAGTTTCATACTGGAATGATTATGATGTTATAAACATGTTAAACTAAAGCAAAGTCACTGTATAAAATGAATATATCATTGTCCATACTTCGATATGGGCATTTTAGTAGGAATACTAGTGTACAGGAAAATAACCAGAAACTATACAAAACAATGTTTCCTTTACGAGAAATCTTATTTACCA
Organism: Cyclina sinensis; assembly: GCA_012932295.1. Lineage (NCBI taxonomy): Eukaryota > Metazoa > Mollusca > Bivalvia > Venerida > Veneridae > Cyclina > Cyclina sinensis. The sequence goes on along the minus strand of JAAONU010000016.1, from coordinate 3,241,472 downwards.
GGTGGAGGAACTTTGCCGTTATTTGGACACTCTATGACTTCGAATATAGCCTCACATCCTTTGTCTACCCACCAAGAATGACCATCTTCCGTGATGCCTACAATACAATATTTCACACTTCTAAACAGAAGGCTTTTACGTCTGCATCACAAACAGACAAACTGTGAATTTCAAGTCTTCATGTTGATAATCATATTCTGATTTGTTATTTGTCACGGGTTTCTCTTCATTTTCTATTACCGACTGGAAATACAGACACTATTTATACCGAACTGTCACGAAAATAAAACACATGAATAAAATGGTAAACTATGTCTTCTTATGTTACGGTTAAGCTGCATCATTTGATAAAAATTAATCAAGATAGATTATATCTTAAAAGAATGGCTAACCATATTTCTCGATGACAGGTTCACATTTGTAAAATGACGTTCTCTTCAGAAGTCGGAGTGACTCGATGTAATGTTTGGGATTCTGAGCAGGATATATTTTCTTTTGCAGACGAAAGTCACCTTTTCCTTCAAACAACAATGTTGTACAGCCAACTGGAAAGATATATTTGTAGCGTTTTCTATGGAGTTGATTATTATATGTGCTTGTGTAATCAAATCTGTTAAGTAAAATACTAGGCACATTTAAATTAGTTCCGTCAATAAAAAATAATAGCACCATTATCATTGGGTTTTTTTTATCTATATATACCACAGAAACTTTTTTCTCAAACTTCTCTTAGGACAAAAAGATGAGAGGAAACTTCGATGAGTACAGTGTAGCTTGGTGTTCTTTATATATGCAGTAAAGATAATTGCTAGAAAACATTTTCTTTAGAAAATTATGTTGCCTGAACCATCAGCTGTTCAAAATGTTTCAAAACGAAATATCACTTAACTTTAGTTGCATCATGTAACAACAGTTTTCAAAGCGAAGTACAAAAAAATATGAAAAATTTAAAAGTAACACATGACTTGACATGTATCTATGAGGTGAATGCTGCATCTTTCCCGTAAATATATAATGTAAAGAATCACATTACTAGAAATAAGGGTTAATAATACCGTTCCACTACGTATAAGATTTGAACAATGTTTAGTGATAATTGTAACTTCAATATCATTTTATCTCTCCATTTTTATCATAATCTACTTATTCTTACATAAAAGCTTATGCATTTGATTAGAGTTTTTCTTAGTTAACATACATTGTTCATTATGCGGAGTACGTATTACCTCTGGACTTTTTGGGTTCCTTTGCAAGCTTTTCTTTTGGATGATCTGTTCTTCCTCTCTGACAAAAACACAACACTAGCATTACAACAAAAACTCCTTCACATCTCATGTTTATCTCTTTGATTGTACAATGTTTATAATGTTCTGCAAAGAAAAGACAATGAATATTTTCGTTTTACTGAAACACTACAACAAATTACTTTACAAGCGCTAGAATTTAGAGAAACAAAAATCTCAGAAATTAGTTTCGTCTAGTAGCCTCTTTACTACAACATATCTAAAACATGTCCTAAAACAAACATACAGTGAAAGCCCTTGCTTTCTTACTTTTAGTTTTATTTTAGACGGATGAGACTCTCAACAGCCGAAACTTGTATGTGATTGTTTGATAACTCATCAAAGAAGTTTAACCGTATGTTTAGTGTTTTTCTTTTCTTTTTTATTATTATTTTCTCCGTTCTATATGCATTCTTTCAACCCCCCCCCCTTTATTTACATCTATATACATATTTATTATAATGTCAGCTCCTGATTGAATTGAGCTATTATAGCATAAGTGTCTCTACATTCGATTTTCTTATTTCTAGTCACAATACAAGATGTTGTTCCCCCGAGAGACCCATTGCCGTCATGTACAACTTTAACCACCATCTGATAATCTACAATTTTATTTAGAAACTATGTTTCGTTTTTGATTAATTGATTTACTGGGAATACATGGAAAGCTGGTAATGCAATGCAGAAATATCTCTGTGCCCGATATTCAATTTCCGAGCATTGATTATACATTAACTCATGAGGGATGCGAACGTGCTTTGAGTGTATGATAACAAAGCATTGCAGCAACCGAGTTTAGTGGCAAATTGGTTTTCTGCAAAGACGTCATGAATTAGGATAGATCTAATATATTTTGACCTTAAAACATATGTTAATACTTTATATGAGAACACGTGGCAGCAAACTCTGAGTTCTAATTTATGTAGAGAAGAAATGCGCACTTGATAAACACCGGTGCGTCAGAAGTGTGCTATCCATCATATAAACCAAATATGACAATACTTATTATTATGGTCAGCATGACAGTTTATATTCCTTTTATTGACGTTAATGCGAAATATGATCAGTGTTATTGTTTTTCTAAGCACAGACGCGTCAGCGTAGTGACTGCGATCACTCCTAAAAAAATCTGTCGGGTCGAGCGACTGAGTCCCCACATGGAAGTTTGCACGTTTGATGAATGCACTTCAAGTTAAAAAGAAAACTCTTGTACTAGACATTTATCTTTGACTGCAAATTTCAGAGAAAGAATCATAAGAATTCGTTAAAGCGATATCACTGGCCAAAGCTTCCAGAAAAATTAAATGTATTCAGTTTGCAATAAATGTGCACTAAAATATTCTCTTAAAAACGGGATCGCCAATTTTGGTACTTAAAAATATTCATTGTGAGAATAACATTTTCCCACTGAGTTAAAATGAATATTGTAAAAAAAAAAATACTGGCCTAATCAAGAATTAAATTTACAAATACACAGGAGGCTTTATTCTTATTTATATCTATACTAGAAGTGAAAGAAGTTTTTGTTACTTCTAATTTACATGATTTATAAACATTTCCTGTATGTTTTCATCATTTGTCCTGACCGTAATGTATCTCGGTCATTTTGAACAGAAATATAACTTCGAAAACGTAAACTTAAAGGAGATATAAGGTCTTTATTAAAAAAAACATCAACTTTTAACAAAAAGTCTGAGTAATCCGAATACAGCATGAATAAGCTTTGTATGAATACACGTCGGTGTCCAACACCAGAAAGTGAACGCGCCTTGGTGATAGTGATTTTCAACAAGGCATGTAGTGATAAAGTGGTAAGCACTTTTGAAGCTTCTGTAATTTTAATACTCACAATAACCAGTCATACTATTTCAGAGAAAATAATAATCGTTGTCATAGGTTTTGCAATGTGATTCTTTTTTTTTTTTTGCATTGGAACATAAATTGGTTGCATTTTATTTGACACATAATATTTTTGATGACAGAATTAAATAAAATGCTGTCTGTAATTACAGACGTTCTCATTCTTGTTGGGATGAAACACACTTCGGTCACCATAAAACTTTGCAAACCAATATTTTAATCTTTCGCCATTATATTAACGCTCTGAACAATGTCATTTTGCATGTTCACTTCTGTTAGAGTCTAATCTGATCACCATTTTTTCAGCGCAAAGTTGGATCTATGATATTCAAATAAAGCCATTAAGTGACATGGCAAAAATATTTCGGATGTCTAAACGTTTTAATTATAACAGATGTGAAATTGCGTAATTACATAGCGCAAAGTTCTGAATCATTGCATATAACGTGAAGTTTAAGTAGTAATAACCAAAGTCTCTGAACTGTCAATATTAAACAAGGGACATAATGCTGGAAATACCAACTGAGGAGTTAGAAATAATATATCTTTGAGAATATATACTGAACATGCGAACAAATAAAGACTGATCAATCTAGGGTACTTTTATGAATGTAACTGTAAAACAGGCATGGAAAACAGACACACCCAACATCAAAATGCGTTGTGAACATAAGCAAATCACATTGGTAAAATTTTACCAAAGCGCATAAAAACAACTCGGTGCGGACGGAACGACTCAAGCATTTTGGTGTTTCATACCAAAGTGTGTTCGACATAAAAAAGAGTGGGTACGAAACATCCTTGCGTTAATCCTATCGAATCTAACAGAGATATGTTTTCTTTGACGAGGTCAGACTGTATGTTATAAAATTCCTCTGTTTGTTGCATGATGTCAGTAACCTTAGGTCTTGTTGCTAGTTTCCCTTCCTTAAACTCAGAAGTATATCTGTCTGCAAGTTATTTGGAAGTGTATCACTGAATTAGAGAAAACATGTAACAAATATATCAATATTACATTTGCACAAATTAAAGTATTCACCAATTCCTTGACCTCAGGCTAAATGCAGGGATCTTTGTCGGACTGTTGCAATTAATTATTAATAATATCACTTGCGGACATTTATAAGGAGTTATGTACAATGGCTTTCGTCCCAGAAACACAATTAAGAGTCCTGCAAAAGGCTGAGGTGAGTCCTGTACGGTGATAAAATGTACAATGGTCGCCAGAGTAATTCAGTTTATTGCCAGAAGTACGTATCTGTTAGATTTTATGTGCTATACACAGTCCCAAGTCAATGAAGCCATCACATTAAGGCATTAATTGTTTTCATTGTCACACCAGGGATTTGTCGTCTACTGTTATTTCTGCATATATGTGATGAATTTTATCTTTTGATTTTTTCCAGTATTATAGCTGTAATGTAGATACAGGGCTGATTATCTAAGAATCAAAATTATGACCTATAACAAAGGTCGTCGTTTGAAAAAATAGATTATTCTTCAAACCAGAAACCTGTGTGATGATTGAAAAAGATTATTCTTCAAAGCAGAAGGTCATAAACCTATGTGATAATAGTGTTAATAATATGTAATAATGTTGCGAATTCAAATGCATACAATATATATGTATTGTTAATTTTGATTCTTTGTAGCAATGAGACGTAGTGTCTCGGTGTTATAGTTTGCCGCCTTTAGTTTTACTGACTGGAAGGGCATAGGTTTGAATCCTGTTGAAGCCATACCTTTTTTCTTCAGGTTTCATGGTGCATAGAAGCATAAAATTATGTTGTTGTTTTTTCCACAGTATATCACCTTTTAGTTAGTCTTAAAGAAAAGCATTTTAAGCTGAATTTTATGAGTCAGTTGCTTTAAACTGTAATTGTATTTTTGACTTAAATATGGTTATCGGTGATAAACGTTTTTCCTAATTTGTGGTACCGATGCCCCTGTTTCAAAAGTTCTTCTAGGTCACCCTAGTTTTTAATAGATCAAAATAGATTTTTTTCCAATGGTTTCAAAAACCTTTTCGCAATACCTAATGATATGCTCTTTTATGGATGTGAGACAAGATGTTAAGAGCACGGATAATTTAGTAGTTGTGCAAAAACTGGAATTAGCTATAAATCTTGCTTTATATGGTGTTTTGTGCATTTTAGGCCTCCAAACATTGTAGGTACTTTATCTTGTTTCAGTTCAACACTGATTCTAATTTTTTTTGTAGAGTATTTAGAAACAAGATCACTCTCTGATGATGAAGTCAGTGTATAATCATTATTACTGTTTAGCTCTTTAGTATTTAGTATAAATATAGTATATCTTTTAAATCATTAACATACATTTGTTCACGAACTTTTTCTGAGAATAGTGAGCATTTCATATATAAGTACATGTCAAAACTATAAAAGTCACTGTTGTCATTCTTGCTCGTAACGAAACAACCAGATAAAATACTGGAAAACAACCTCACACAAAAAAATTATTTAGAGGTCTTTAGTAAAACTATTATATGGAGGTCGTGTCACACAAAATGTATAGCATCATCCTTTGTTTCGATCTTGTTGAGAGCTAAGCAAGTGCCCTTAAATTTCAAATTACGCAAAGAAGGAACGGGAAACCAAAACAAGAAGCAAACCATATTCAATTACATATTAGCTATTTTCCAGAGAAGGCGGATAAGCTATTAAAACACAATTATCTTACGACATCAGTCAAGAGAAGGCGTACACAATTATCTTGTGACATCAGTCCCAATATACGTTTTTGATCTTCAGTGATGAAAGAAATCCCATAACATATTTTATATCTTCAAGAAAATGATTTCTCTGTGAGTAACATATCTGTGGCATTATGCATAAAGCCCAGACATCAATTCTTGTTTATAAGAATCTAGATGTGATCTCTTGGTAATTGCCTGTTAGGTCTCTTTTGATTATTTGTCAAGTAGAACGTTGCCCCTTGTTTTTCAAAAGCTGTTGCTTCACGCGATCTGTGTTGAAGAGTACATATCGAATGTTGTTTGTCTTTACGAAAGATGACACGGTGATTATGTGTTCCTATAGTGCATTTAAAGTATTTTTAGATATCTTTGTCATACTTGCTACACAGATTTCCTTTACAGTACGAATTCGCTGAAGAAAACTAAATTAAAACTATTTACTCACACGTAGTGTTTTACTTTTACCTGTTAAATGCAAAATGAGCACTTAATTACCTTAAATGTGTCAGTCTGTACTTTTAAAAATTTGAAATTTCAACAAAAGAACGAAATTAAAAGCACGTGTCATGGAGTGCGAAATTAAGTTATTGACTATTATTTTCTTTCAATTGTTGAAAAATATTATATATTTTTATTATATTTATCATATTTTCACACAAACACACACACACAATGTAATATGACTTTAAAAGTGCCGTTTGAATATTATCCTATGTAAATTATGTATGTCGACGTATATCTTCAAATTCAAATTCCAACAAGTGATGTAATAAAATATAACCACTTCAGTAATTACCATTGTATTTGATAGAAATCTCAGTGCAATGAGCAGTTCCCTGTTACATGTAGCCTTGTATTTTATACAACAGCCCAGAAATTAAAATTAACGAGTTAATATTAAAATGAACTTAACCTGAACACTGTATATCCTATCCATATACACAACGGTGATTGTCTCTTAACAGTAAATGTTTCTTTGCAATATGTCCACAGCTATGATATAAATATAAATATTCTTACACTGTTTCCCGGCAATTAAAGTGATTGTTTTATTTAGCACATACAGGCCAGTAACCACTCCTCCGTGCATCAGCAGTTATCTTTCTTTTTTATGTCGTCATTGACAAGTTGTATTAATAAAACATAATGAATAATTATATTCGTTGCAAAACAGCAGATGCAATATAACAGGTATATAAATGTTTCTCATTAAACGGCTATGTGAAATAAAACAGACACTTGCGGTCTAACAAAATGATTCACTGAAAGGAAAAGAGTCTATCTTGATGTCATTAAGAAATAAAGATCTTTAAATGTAAATATTTTCATCATTTGTTCATCATGGGTCATGCATAAGGTCCTACTGTGATGGATCAAGCTGTAATACTTGAAAATTAGTAACTTCTTCAACTTTATTGTGTGCACAAATTGATAAAACAGAATGGTTCAGCTAAAACTCACCTAATACACCTTTTCAGGTTAATCAAATGGGTAAATCCGAAAGTGGTCGAAATTAGTAAATGTACTTCATACTTCTAGCCTGTTTTACTAATTCTCTAGAAGTATAGCAGATTCATCCAAAATCAATGTTTAATCTTAAGCGCCTTAAGAACATATTCGAGAAGAGGCTACTGGAAAGTTTTTACAAGGTACTGGAGTTAAACAAGGCTGTGTCGCCTTTGTTGTGTTATTAATCAACAATTTCAGACCGCTATGCAAAAACATTTGGATCAATAGTGTTTATAAAATATATTAGCATTAGACGCCAGCCATTTCCACAATTGTCTCAATACACGATAGGATGCTTTGCCATATGCGTAAATCTGTTGGGGGTCAAACTGTAGGCGTAGTATGCAGGTTTGAGGACAGCATTTGTAAAGAAATGTTCAGGACCTTCGCAGAAGTAACGTATTTTACAATGTACTGTAACTGTTGGCAAATAAATAGATACTCAGCTCAGTGCATTTTCATTAATAATCACCCTAAGAATTGTATAGTTGTGTGTTTAAAAGCGTCGTGCGAACTCAGAACGGTACAGTAGCGTGTCAACAAGTCTGAATAGTACTGTAGCGTGGACTCACAGATGGATCGACGATGCAAAAAAAATGTTTATACATCTAGAAATTCTTGCTGCAATAACATATCCAAACTAAATTACTGACTCATAATTTGTCATAGAAGCACATCACATTATCAAGTTCTGAAAATTTAAAATTAAAAAGCGTCGTGAGCAACCCGGTATGGAACTGTAGCGAGTTTTAAAGCATCGTAAGCAACTAAGAATGATACAGAAGCGTGTTTACACGCCCCCTGAGCAACTCAGAAAGATGCTGTAGCGTGTTTAAAGCGTCGTGAGCAACTCGTCATGGACTGTAGCGTGTTTTAAAGCATCGTGAGCAACTCGTCATGGACTGTAGCGTGTTTAAAGCGTCGTGAGCAACTCGTCATGGACTGTAGCGTGTTTTAAAGCAGCGTGAGCAACTCGTCATGGACTGTAGCGTGTTTTAAAGCGTCGTGAGCAACTCGTCATGGACTGTAGCGTGTTTTAAAGCATCGCGAGCAACTCGTCATGGACTGTAGCGTGAGCAACTCGTCATGGACTGTAGCGTGTTTAAAGCGTCGTGAGCAACTCGTCATAGACTGTAGCGTGTTAAAAGCGCCGTGAGCAACTCGTCATGGACTGTAGCGTGTTTAAAGCATCGTGAGCAACTCGTCATGGACTGTAGCGTGTTTAAAGCATCGTAGGCAACTCGTCATGGACTGTAGCGTGTTTAAAGCGTCGTGAGCAACTCGTCATGGACTGTAGCGTGTTTAAAGCGTCGTGAGCAACTCGTCATGGACTGTAGCGTGTTTTAAAGCATCGTGAACAACTCGTCATGGACTGTAGCGTGTTTTAAAGCGTCGTGAGCAACTCGTCATGGACTGTAGCGTGTTTAAAGCGTCGTGAGCAACTCGTCATGGACTGTAGCGTGTTTAAAGCATCGTGAGCAACTCGTCATGGACTGTAGCGTGTTTAAAGCGTCGTGAGCAACTCGTCATGGACTGTAGCGTGTTTAAAGCATCGTGAGCAACTCGTCATGGACTGTAGCGTGTTTAAAGCGTCGTGAGCAACTCGTCATGGTACTGCAGCGTGTTTTAAAGCGTCGTGAGCAACTCGTCATAGACTGTAGCGTGTTTAAAGCGTCGTGAGCAACTCGTCATGGACTGTAGCGTGTTTTAAAGCATCGTGAGCAACTCGTCATGGACTGTAGCGTGTTTTAAAGCGTCGTGAGCAACTCGTCATGGTACTGTAGCGTGTTTTAAAGCATCGTGAGCAACTCGTCATAGTACTGTAGCGTGTTTTAAAGCATCGTGAGCAACTCGTCATGGACTGTAGCGTGTTTTAAAGCAGCGTGAACAACTCGTCATGGTACTGCAGCGTGTTTTAAAGCGTCGTGAGCAACTCGTCATGGTACTGTAGCGTGTTTAAAGCGTCGTGAGCAACTCGTCATGGACTGTAGCGTGTTTTAAAGCGTCGTAAGCAACTCGTCATGGTACTGTAGCGTGTTTTAAAGCGTCATGAGCAACTCGTCATGGAACTGTAGCGTGTTTTAAAGCATCGTGAGCAACTCGTCATAGTACTGTAGCGTGTTTTAAAGCGTCGTGAGCAACTCGTCATGGTATTGTTACGTGTTTAAAGTGCCGTGAGCAACTCGCAATGGTACTGCAGCGTGTTTAAAGCGTCGTGAGCAACTTGCAATGGTACTGTATTGTGTTTAAAGCGTCGTGAGCAACTCGCAATGGTACTGTAGCGTGTTTAAAGCGACGTGAGCAACTGGCAATGGCAATGTAGCGTAATTAAAAGCGTCGTGAGCAACTGGCAATGGCAATGTAGCGTAATTAAAAGCGTCGTGAGCAACTTCCAATGGTACTGTAGCGTGTTTAAAGCGTCGTAAGCAACTCGCAATGGTACTGTAGCGTGTTTAAAATGTCGTGAGCAACTCGCAATGGTACTGTAGCGTGTTTAAAGTGTCGTGAGCAACTCGCATTGGTACTGTAGCGTGTTTAAAGCGTCGTGAGCAACTGGCAATGTAGCGTAATTTAAAGCGTCGTGAGCAACTCGTAATGGTACTGTAGCGTGTTTAAAGCGTCGTTAGCAACTCGCAATGGTAATTTAGCGTGTTCAAAGCGTCGTGAGCAAGTCGTCATGGTACTGTTACGTGTTTAAAGCGTCGTTAGCAACTCGCAATGGTAATGTCGCGTGTTTAATAGCGTCGTGAGCAACTCGTCATGGTTCTGCAGCGTGTTTTAAAGCGTCGTTGGCAACTTGCAATGGTAATGTAGCGTGTTTTAAGCGTCGTGAGCAACTCGCATTGGTACTGTAGCGTGTTTTAAAGCGTCGTGCGGAACTCGCAATGGTACGGTAGCGTGTTTTAAAACCTCGTAAGCAACTTGCAAGGGTACTGTAGCGTGTTTTAAAGCATCGTGAGCAACTCGCAATGGTGCTGTAGCGTGTTTTAAAGTGTCATGAGCAACTTGCAATGGTACTGTAGCGTGTTTTAAAGCGTCGTTAGCAACTCGCAATGGTACTGTAGCGTGTTTTAAAGCGTCGTGAGTAACTTGCAATGGTACTGTAGCGTGTTTTAAAGTGCCATGTGCAACTCAGAATGGTACTATAGCGTGTTTTAAAATGCCATGAGCAACTCAGAATGGTACTTAGAGTGCTTTAAAGCGTTCTGAGCAACTCGGAAGGGTACTTCAGCGTCTTGTAAAGCTTCGTTAACAACTTGCAATGGTACTATAGCGTGTTTTAAAGCGTCGTGAGCAACTCGCAATGATGCTTTAGCGTGTTTAAAGTGTCGTGAGTAACTCGCAATTGTACTGTAGCGTGTTTAAAGCGTCGTGAGCAACTTGCAATGGTACTGTAGCGTGTTTAAAGCGTCGTCAGCAACTTACAATGGTACTGTAGCGAGTTTAAAGCGTCGTGAGCAACTTGCAATGGTACTGTAGCTTGTTTTAAGCGTCGTGAGCAACTCGCATTGGTACGGTAGCGTGTTTTAAAGCGTCGTGAGTAACTTGCAATGGTACTGTTGCGTGTTTTAAAGTGCCATGTGCAACTCAGAATGGTACTGTAGCTTGTTTTAAAGTGTCATGAGCAACTCGGAATGGTACTATAGCGTGTTTTTTTTTTAAATGCCATGAGAAACTCAGAATGGTACTTAGCGTGTTTTAAAGCGTTCTGAGCAACTCGGAAGGGTACTTCAGCGTCTTGTAAAGCGTCGTGAACAACTTGCAATGGTACTGTAGCGTGTTTTAAAGCGTCGTGAGCAACTCGCAATGATGCTTTAGCGTGTTTAAAGCGTCGTGAGTAACTCGCAATTGTACTGTAGCGTGTTTAAAGCGTCGTGAGCAACTTGCAATGGTACTGTAGCGTGTTTAAAGCGTCGTCAGCAACTTGCAATGGTACTGTAGCGAGTTTAAAGCGTCGTGAGCACCTTGCAATGGTACTGTAGCGTGTTTTAAAGCGTTCTGAGCAACTCGGAAGGGTACTGTAGCGTCTTGTAAAGCGTCGTGAACAACTCGCAATGGTACTGTAGCGTGTTTTAAAGCGTCGTGAGCAACTCGCAATGATGCTTTAGCGTGTTTAAAGCGTCGTGAGTAACTCGCAATTGTACTGTAGCGTGTTTAAAAGTGCCATGTGCTACTCAGAATGGTACTGTAGCGTGTTTTAAAGAGTCATGAGCATTTCAGAATGGTACTAAAGCGTGTTTTAAAGCGTTCTGAGCAACTCGAAAAGGTTATTCAGCGTGTTTTATTTAAAGCGTCTGAGCAATTCACAGTGGTACTGTTTTAAAGCGCATTGAGCAACTCAGAAAGGTTTTATAACGTGTGTTAAAGCGGCGTGAGCAACTCGCAATAGTACTGTAGCGTGTTTTAAAGCGTCGTGAGCACCTCGGAAAAGGTACTGTAGCGTGTTTAAAGCGTCGTCAGCAACTTACAATGGTACTGTAGCGAGTTTAAAGCGTCGTGAGCAACTTGCAATGGTACTGTAGCTTGTTTTAAGCGTCGTGAGCAACTCGCATTGGTACGGTAACGTGTTTTAAAGCGTCGTGAGTAACTTGCAATGGTACTGTAGCGTGTTTTAAAGTGCCATGTGCAACTCAGAATGGTACTGTAGCTTGTTTTAAAGTGTCATGAGCAACTCAGAATGGTACTATAGCGTGTTTTTTTTTAAATGCCATGAGCAACTCAGAATGGTACTTAGCGTGTTTTAAAGCGTTCTGAGCAACTCGGAAGGGTACTTCAGCGTCTTGTAAAGCGTCGTGAACAACTTGCAATGGTACTGTAGCGTGTTTTAAAGCGTCGTGAGCAACTCGCAATGATGCTTTAGCGTGTTTAAAGCGTCGTGAGTAACTCGCAATTGTACTGTAGCGTGTTTAAAGCGTCGTGAGCAACTTGCAATGGTACTGTAGCGTTTTTAAAGCGTCGTCAGCAACTTGCAATGGTACTGTAGCGATGTTAAAGCGTCGTGAGCACCTTGCAATGGTACTGTAGCGTGTTTTAAAGCGTTCTGAGCAACTCGGAAGGGTACTGTAGCGTCTTGTAAAGCGTCGTGAACAACTCGCAATGGTACTGTAGCGTGTTTTAAAGCGTCGTGAGCAACTCGCAATGATGCTTTAGCGTGTTTAAAGCGTCGTGAGTAACTCGCAATTGTACTGTAGCGTGTTTAAAAGTGTCATGTGCTACTCAGAATGGTACTGTAGCGTGTTTTAAAGAGTCATGAGCATTTCAGAATGGTACTAAAGCGTGTTTTAAAGCGTTCTGAGCAACTCGAAAAGGTAATTCAGCGTGTTTTATTTAAAGCGTCTGAGCAATTCACAGTGGTACTGTTTTAAAGCGCATTGAGCAACTCAGAAAGGTTTTATAACGTGTTTTAAAGCGTCGTGAGCACCTCGGAAAAGGTACTGTAGCGTGTTTAAAAGTGTCGTGACATATCGGAAAGGTACTGTCGCGTGTTTTAAAGTGTCGTGAGCAACTCGGAAAGGTACTGTAGCGTGTTTTAAGGTCGTGGGCAAGTCAGAATGGTACTGTAGTGTGTTTCAAAGCGTCGTTAGCAACTCAGAATGGTACTTAGCGTGTTTTTTAAAAGCGTCGTGAGCAACTCGGAATGGTACTGTAGCAACTTAGAATGGTACTGTAGCGTGTTTAAAGCGCCGTGAGCAAATCAGAATAGTACAGTTGCGTTTTTTAAAGCATCGTTAGCTACTGACAATAGTATTGTTGCGTGTTTTTAAGCGTCCTGAGCAACTCGGAATGGTACTGAAGTGTGTTTTAAAACGTTGAGAACAACTCCGAATGGTACTGTATCGTGTTTTAAAACATTATATGAGCAACTCAGAAAAATGCTGTAGTAACTCGGTATGCTACTGTAGCAACTCAGAATGGTACTGTAGTGTTTTAAAGCATTGTAGCGTGTTTTAAAGCATTTTGAGCCACTCAGACAGATGCTGTTGCAACTCAGAATGGTACTGTATCGTGCTTTAAAGCATTGTGAGCAACTCAGACAGATGCTGTTGCAACTCAGAATGGTACTGTAGCGTGCTTTAAAGCATTGTGAGCAACTCAGACAGATGCTGTTGCAACTCAGAATGGTACTGTAGCGTGCTTTAAAGCATTGTGAGCAACTCAGACAGATGCTGTTGCAACTCAGAATGGTACTGTAGCGTGTTATAAAGCATTGTGAGCAACTCAGACAGATGCTGTTGCAACTCAGAATGGTACTGTAGCGTGCTTTAAAGCATTGTGAGCAACTCAGAAAGATGCTGTTGCAACTCAGAATGGTACTGTAGCGTGCTTTAAAGCATTGTGAGCAAGTCAGACAGATGCTGTTGCAACTCAGAATGGTACTGTAGCGTGCTTTAAAGCATTGTGAGCAACTCAGAAAGATGCTGTTGTAACTCATGGTACTGTATCGTGCTTTAAAGCATTGTGAGCAACTCAAAAAGATGCTGTTGCAACTCAGAATGGTACTGTAGCGTGTTTTAAAGCATTGTGAGCAACTCAGAAAGATGCTGTTGTAACTCGTGGTACTGTAGCGTGCTTTAAAGCATTGTGAGCAACTCAGACAGATGCTGTTGCAACTCAGAATGGTACTGTATCGTGCTTTAAAGCATTATGAGCAACACAGAAAGATGCTGTTGCAACTCAGAATGGTACTGTATCGTGCTTTAAAGCATTGTGAGCAACTCAGACAGATGCTGTTGCAACTCAGAATGGTACTGTAGCGTGCTTTAAAGCATTGTGAGCAACTCAGAAAGATGCTGTTGTAAATCATGGTACTGTATCGTGCTTTAAAGCATTGTGAGCAACTCAGAAAGATGCTGTTGCAACTCAGAATGGTACTGTATCGTGTTTTAAAGCATTGTGAGCAACTCAGACAGATGCTGTTGCAACTCAGAATGGTACTGTAGCGTGCTTTAAAGCATTGTGAGCAACTCAGAAAGATGCTGTTGTAACTCATGGTACTGTATCGTGCTTTAAAGCATTGTGAGCAACTCAGAAAGATGCTGTTGCAACTCAGAATGGTACTGTAGCGTGTTTTAAAGAGTCGTGATCCATTGCAGATGGTACTGTAGCATGTTTTAGGACATTTTTTAAATACAGACATCATTAAATGTTTTGCCTACTTGCATTGTAACAACAAACAGAAAACATTTTGTAATATTTTTATTACCAAAATACTTTTTAACAAATAAGTTAATGATACAGTTTCCTAAATTCTACATATACTACCACTAGGTACAGCAACACTAGCACATTTATAATCAAACTAACATACAGTCTTATAAATAGTAGACAAATTATTACAACCAAACTGACAAGAACAATATCAATATCACAGATTTTTATAGGCAGTCATTAATACTTGTCATTAAATAATGAATACATTAGTCAAGTTGATCTCACCATGCAGTCAGAACCACTCAAGTTTACACTTCTATGGTTACTTTATATATTTGCTCAGTCTAACTTTTACTGAAACAGTCTGTGCGTACATGTATATATATATATATTTGTTGTACAATGTAAATGCAAAAAGGGACAACAAAACATAAATATGAAAACAGATTTTAAACATTATAATAATGTTACATCTTTACCTTATGGGAGGTTTTCTCAATTTGTGGCTCATTTTTCTTTCAGTAAGATACTTACTGATGCCAGTTTCAGTGCATACATAGTTAAAATAACAACTCCTGCATGCAACAAAGTATACATTCTTATTTTTGTACCTGTGCATCTTTCACTGTTTTTTTTTTCAAAGTACAGTTTATGAACTGAATTAAATGAAAAACATTGTAATAAGCATGTTTATAAATCATACCAAGGAAAGAAATAATGAAATCACAACAAAGGTGCTTTAACACTTCTTTTGTAATAAATGGTAACACTTTTCTGTGTCTGTCATACATTTGTATCATTTCTCTTCTATTTGTATTATTTAATTAATGCTCTCATACTGTTATATACCAACCTTAGCTTCATGTATTCTTGAGAATCTCAAGGCCACAGACTCAAAATCATTTTATACAAACAACACAGGTATATAACAGTGTGCTTCATATTTCATTTTATTTTACATTACTTTATGTGCACTTATGTGACAAAACACCTTGTTAAATGACAGAGAATGTTTCACAGAACAGAATAATGTAACACATCAAACTAAGCATATATTTTCTATTCATGGTTTTCAGTATTACAGCAACATATGCTGTAAGTAAACTCAACTATTTCAGGATATGCACTGTAGTGCTCTTTATGACTTCAAAAAAACAACAAAATAAAACAAAAAAAAACATAAATAAAACCCACGCAATATGTTATTAAGACATCTGTTGGCCAAAACTAATGCAAAAATATCTAAACTGTCAGTCTGTGCACAAATAAAACTAAGACTTCAGTCTGTTAACTGTACTGGAAAAAATACAAAGGCAAGCACTTTGCTAATTAGTATTCACAAGTGGTTAGATCAAACTGCATATTTGACTTTCAATTAGGTCATATTGACTAAAACAGATTATCTATAATTCCCGCTGAAATAAGTGACATTTTGCCGGCAGTTTGTCTGTTCTCTCATTCCAATGTTTGATCACCATTCATTCTATGAGTGCTACGTAACTATATATAGTACTGGTACAGAGACAGGAAGATGCACTAATCACAAAATCAATTACTGCCATTTTCTCCGTCTGTTTTATCTTCCCCATTTCTCAGCTTTCTCTAAAACTTTCTTCTGTATTTTCTGAAAAACAGAAGTCAAGCTATATATATAACTTCTGTATATGAATTATTTACACACAGCTAAAAGGATGAACTTGTGAATTGTCTGTTTGTGCGTTAATTAGTCCTTAGTGACAAAAGACGCATGTGTCTGTATTAAATGTTTCCCATATTAGTAATAAATGTATCTCAAGAAATGATAGGTACCCTGAGGTACCATAAACATGCGTGCTAACAAAGCACTCATGGCTACAGATGTATCATTAGTACATAAATAAAGAAGCCTTTTAATATGCAGGGCTGCCTTTTAAAACCTCACCTGAGACTGTTACAAACCTCATCTAACAAGAAAATTGAATTAACAGCAGAAAATTTCTTACTGTTCCAATAACAATATCAGCTGAACATTTCAATTTTAAACTTCATTGTTAAGAATTTTATTGGACAATAATACAACGAATTTGTTAAAAGTGAATGCATAAGTTACAGTAATGTTAACGCTATGACTTGAGACTAGAACTTCAAACAAATAAGCATGTTTAACCATTCCCCAGACAAAAAAAATCTAGAACTTCAAACAAATAAGCATGTTTGACCATTTCCCAGACAAAAAAATTAACCTGTATATCATTTTTGTTCCTTATACAATGACAGGCAAATATGTAAGCTCTGGCCTAATTTTGAGTTGTATTTTTTTTCAGTCAGAAATGTTAACTGTATGCTGTAACTCTGTATTGGTACTCATTTATAAACATTAGGCTTAATCCCTTCAGAGTCTGACTGGTAAATGTTTGTCTTCATGTTTCATAATTAACATCAAGAAAATTATTTTATGTCAAAGACCTGTCGTTCAATCTTCGTTGGATGATAATGTGAGCCACAGAATTATATAACTTATCACTATTGTTGGTGCATTCTTTGAATCTTTTTGTGTTTCACTTACTAAACAGTTCAATACAGTGGAACTGTAGATAACTGGATACTCTCAGGACCAGGCTAAAATGTTTGTTTTTTGAAGTGTATATTTATTTTTTTCATTTTTTTTTTGTTGTTTTAAGATATCAACCTTTTAATTCCATTGTAACACTACATTCAATATAAATGTTTCACTTTGTACATTTTACTGCATTTAGTATGCAATGAAATTTCATACGGTTACCTGTCACTTGTCTTAAATACTTTTATTACATGTACATAATTATGTGTAATAAAGACATGTAAAAACTAGAGCTATCACTGAATGTGATTAAAACCCCACAATACTGCCTTACCAGAGGAAAAGGGGAAATTAAAACTCTGTCTCACAAATTTGCGCTTATTGGTGAACATGTACATCAAGTTTCAAGCTGACTGTCCTAGAGATGTGGAAATAGTTCACATCACAAGATTTTGTAATAAAGGGCCGTAGAACTACATGGTGCCCATTGGTGCGCATGGAAAATGCATCGCACACATCTACACTTACTAGTGAACATACACACCAAGTTTTAAATGGATAGTCCAAGAAATGTGGTTAGTCTGCATTACAAGATTTTGTTACGACAGGTCATAAAACTGCAGAATTTTGAGCAGAGGAGAAAAACAAAGTGACAAGCAGAACTGCCATCTATTCACAGACCAAGTTTCATCAACTCAACTTATACATTTTTCATGTTATCACAGGATCCAGATTTCAGAACAGCCTGACAGACAGGGGCAAAACTATTGTTTCCTCAGGTGTAAACACTAGTAGGGGACTAATAAAAGGCCAAATACATGTGGGCAATGGTGATACAACATGTTATTTTATGTCTGTAAAGATTGCAGTGGTATACAAGTGAGCAATTGTATGAAAAGTTTCATATTCACAACCTTCTTAAGAACATTCCCATCTTGGAATTTGAAACAGTTTAAACTCATCTTTTTATAAGCTTTCCCTATAACCTATAGCAGAAGAAAACCCAAGTGACAATTATAAATAAGTCTTGTTAAGGCTTCATCGCATTAACTAAAAGTTTCAGAAGATTGAAAATAATGTCAAATTCAGGGATTTATATATATACATGTATGATAGAAGCCATAAGAATTTCAATGAACAATGTCCATTACTTACCCTATTGAAAAGTCTGGCCTTGATTCTGTTGACAGAATATTCATCCTGCCTTTTCTTCATTTTCTGTTTTTCAATAACTTCGGGTAAGCTCTTGTATCTCCTGAAAATAGTGAAAGTTCAAGTGATGGACTGAATATGGCTTGAGAGTCAGTACTATTACCTTTACATTGAGAAAATAGTGGAAGTTCAATTAATGGACTGAAGATGGCCTGTGAGCCAGTACTATAACCTTTACACTGAGAAAATAATGGAAGTTCAATTGATGGACTGAGAGTCAGTACTATTACCTTTACACTGAGAAAATAGTGAAAGTTCAATTGATGGACTGAAGATGGCCTTTGAGCCAGTACTATTACCTTTACACTGAGAAAATAGTGAAAGTTCAATTGATGGACTGAAGATGGCTTGCCAGCCAGTACTATTACCTTTACACTGAGAAAATAGTGAAAGTTCAATTGATGGACTGAAGATGGCCTGTGAGCCAGTACAATTACCTTTACACTGAGAAAATAGTGAAAGTTCAATTGATGGACTGAAGATGGCCTTTGAGCCAGTACAATTACCTTTACACTGAGAAAATAGTGAAAGTTCAATTGATGGACTGAAGATGGCCTGTGAGCCAGTACTATTACCTTTACACTGAGAAAATAGTGAAAGTTCAATTGATGGACTGAAGATGGCCTGTGAGCCAGTACAATTACCTTTACACTGAGAAAATAGTGAAAGTTCAATTGATGGACTGAAGATGGCCTGTGAGCCAGTACAATTACCTTTACACTGAGAAAATAGTGAAAGTTCAATTGATGGACTGAAGATGGCCTGTGAGCCAGTACAATAACCTTTACACTGAGAAAATAGTGAAAGTTCAATTGATGGACTGAAGATGGCCTGTGAGCCAGTACAATAACCTTTACACTGAGAAAATAGTGAAAGTTCAATTGATGGACTGAAGATGGCCTGTGAGCCAGTACTATAACCTTTACACTGAGAAAATAATGGAAGTTCAATTGATGGACTGAAGATGGTCTGTGAGCCAGTACAATTACCTTTACACTGAGAAAATAGTGAAAGTTCAATTGATGGACTGAAGATGGCCTGTGAGCCAGTACTATAACCTTTACACTTAGAAAATAATGGAAGTTCAATTGATGGACTGAGAGTCAGTACTATTACCTTTACACTGAGAAAATAGTGAAAGTTCAATTGATGGACTGAAGATGGCCTGCAAGCCAGTAATATTACCTTTACACTGAGAAAATAGTGAAAGTTCAATTGATGGACTGAAGATGGCTTGCAAGCCAGTACTATTACCTTTACATTGAGAAAATAGTGAAAGTTCAATTGATGGACTGAAGATGGCTTGCCAGCCAGTACTATTACCTTTACACTGAGAAAATAGTGAAAGTTCAATTGATGGACTGAAGATGGCCTGTGAGCCAGTACTATAACCTTTACACTGAGAAAATAATGGAAGTTCAATTGATGGACTGAGAGTCAGTACTATTACCTTTACACTGAGAAAATAGTGAAAGTTCAATTGATGGACTGAAGATGGCTTGCCAGCCAGTACTATTACCTTTACACTGAGAAAATAGTGAAAGTTCAATTGATGGACTGAAGATGGCTTGCAAGCCAGTACTATGACCTTTACATTGAGAAAATAGTGAAAGTTCAATTGATGGACTGAAGATGGCTTGCCAGCCAGTACTATTACCTTTACACTGAGAAAATAGTGAAAGTTCAATTGATGGACTGAAGATGGCCTGTGAGCCAGTACTATTACCTTTACATTGAGAAAATAGTGAAAGTTCAATTGATGGACTGAAGATGGCCTTTGAGCCAGTACAATTACCTTTACACTGAGAAAATAGTGAAAGTTCAATTGATGGACTGAAGATGGCCTGTGAGCCAGTACTATTACCTTTACATTGAGAAAATAGTGAAAGTTCAATTAATGGACTAAAGATGGCTTGCCAGCCAGTACTATTACCTTTACACTGAGAAAATAGTGAAAGTTCAATTGATGGACTGAAGATGGCCTGTGAGCCAGTACTATTACCTTTACATTGAGAAAATAGTGAAAGTTCAATTGATGGACTGAAGATGGCCTTTGAGCCAGTACAATTACCTTTACACTGAGAAAATAGTGAAAGTTCAATTGATGGACTGAAGATGGCCTGTGAGCCAGTACTATTACCTTTACATTGAGAAAATAGTGAAAGTTCAATTGATGGACTAAAGATGGCCTTTGAGCCAGTACAATTACCTTTACACTGAGAAAATAGTGAAAGTTCAATTGATGGACTGAAGATGGCCTGTGAGCCAGTACTATTACCTTTACACTGAGAAAATAGTGAAAGTTCAATTGATGGACTGAAGATGGCCTGCAAGCCAGTAATATTACCTTTACACTGAGAAAATAGTGAAAGTTCAATTGATGGACTGAAGATGGCCTGTGAGCCAGTACAATTACCTTTACACTGAGAAAATAGTGAAAGTTCAATTGATGGACTGAAGATGGCCTGTGAGCCAGTACAATAACCTTTACACTGAGAAAATAGTGAAAGTTCAATTGATGGACTGAAGATGGCCTGTGAGCCAGTACAATAACCTTTACACTGAGAAAATAGTGAAAGTTCAATTGATGGACTGAAGATGGCCTGTGAGCCAGTACTATAACCTTTACACTGAGAAAATAATGGAAGTTCAATTGATGGACTGAAGATGGTCTGTGAGCCAGTACAATTACCTTTACACTGAGAAAATAGTGAAAGTTCAATTGATGGACTGAAGATGGCCTGTGAGCCAGTACTATAACCTTTACACTGAGAAAATAATGGAAGTTCAATTGATGGACTGAGAGTCAGTACT
Organism: Cyclina sinensis; assembly: GCA_012932295.1. Classification (NCBI taxonomy): domain Eukaryota; kingdom Metazoa; phylum Mollusca; class Bivalvia; order Venerida; family Veneridae; genus Cyclina; species Cyclina sinensis. The sequence goes on along the minus strand of JAAONU010000016.1, from coordinate 3,220,387 downwards.
ATTACCTTTACACTGAGAAAATAGTGAAAGTTCAATTGATGGACTGAAGATGGCCTGCAAGCCAGTAATATTACCTTTACACTGAGAAAATAGTGAAAGTTCAATTGATGGACTGAAGATGGCTTGCAAGCCAGTACTATTACCTTTACATTGAGAAAATAGTGAAAGTTCAATTGATGGACTGAAGATGGCTTGCCAGCCAGTACTATTACCTTTACACTGAGAAAATAGTGAAAGTTCAATTGATGGACTGAAGATGGCCTGTGAGCCAGTACTATAACCTTTACACTGAGAAAATAATGGAAGTTCAATTGATGGACTGAGAGTCAGTACTATTACCTTTACACTGAGAAAATAGTGAAAGTTCAATTGATGGACTGAAGATGGCTTGCCAGCCAGTACTATTACCTTTACACTGAGAAAATAGTGAAAGTTCAATTGATGGACTGAAGATGGCTTGCAAGCCAGTACTATGACCTTTACATTGAGAAAATAGTGAAAGTTCAATTGATGGACTGAAGATGGCTTGCCAGCCAGTACTATTACCTTTACACTGAGAAAATAGTGAAAGTTCAATTGATGGACTGAAGATGGCCTGTGAGCCAGTACTATTACCTTTACATTGAGAAAATAGTGAAAGTTCAATTGATGGACTGAAGATGGCCTTTGAGCCAGTACAATTACCTTTACACTGAGAAAATAGTGAAAGTTCAATTGATGGACTGAAGATGGCCTGTGAGCCAGTACTATTACCTTTACATTGAGAAAATAGTGAAAGTTCAATTGATGGACTAAAGATGGCCTTTGAGCCAGTACAATTACCTTTACACTGAGAAAATAGTGAAAGTTCAATTGATGGACTTAAGATGGCCTGTGAGCCAGTACTATTACCTTTACACTGAGAAAATAGTGAAAGTTCAATTGATAGACTGAAGATGGCCTGTGAGCCAGTACTATTACCTTTACACTGAGAAAATAATGGAAGTTCAATTGATGGACTGAGAGCCAGTACTATTACCTTTACACTGAGAAAATAGTGAAAGTTCAATTGATGGACTGAAGATGGCCTGTGAGCCAGTACTATTACCTTTACACTGAGAAAATAGTGAAAGTTCAATTGATGGACTGAAGATGGCCTGCGAGCCAGTACTATTACCTTTACACTGAGAAAATAGTGAAAGTTCAATTGATGGACTGAAGATGGCCTTTGAGCCAGTACTATTACCTTTACACTGAGAAAATAGTGAAAGTTCAACTGATGGACTGAAGATGGCTTGCGAGCCAGTACTGTTACCTTTACACTGAGAAAATAGTGAAAGTTCAATTGATGGACTGAAGATGGCTTGCGAGCCAGTACTGTTACATTTACATTGAGAAAATAGTAAACACAGTTTGTCTGAAGCCAACTATGTAAGATTACTTAAATATGCAAAAAGATAAAAGCAAGAGAAAAGGAGTAAAGTAATGCTAATAAATATATAACAACAGAAAATTGTCTGGCCTCTGTTTGGATCCACACCTCGTTTTCTCTGAAGTTTGAATCAAAATTTTACTTTAAACTTACAAATAAAACCTGTTAAGCCATTTGGTCATTATCTGATATCAATAATACCATAGGCTATATGCAGCACAGCATTATATAACCCAAACAGTAGGCTAAATAAATAAGACAGGCTAACACTACTGAAGTTCATTTTCTTGAAAAATAGAGGCTATGTTAAAAGCCTGGCTGACTGCTGGATATCTTTCATCAATCAATAATATTTATCAAATTACATCATTGTTTATAGTCTGTACTATAATCATTCTATGCCAATCATATATGGGGCAGAAATGATTAGTTCCTGAATATATTTTACAGATTAGATAGTGACTAAGTTTTATTTTTACTATTACACACATAATATATTTCCATCAATCTGTCTAAATTCAGTACCAGTAATTAAATTTTTTGTTTAACAGGGTTCCCGCTGTCGCTTGCCAATTGCGCCAAAATACTACCGGTAATTCTGGCCCATAAAATCTTCCATTGGCGAATTTTACTTGAGCCAACGTAAAAGAAAGCACCCAACAACTAGTGCGATTAAAATCAATAAGCGGCCAACAAAATTAAACTTTAATGACAGATGACCTGGATCTGTCTTGTTTTCTCAAGACTATTTAATACAACCAAACACTCACCTTAAACAAGTTCGTTAACACTTGGAGGAAAATTACAATAAGAAATTCATAAAGAATATATACTGGTTAATCTAAATCACAAAAAAAGTGACTGATAAAGGATCTTACTTTTTTGTCATTTCTTTCATTTCTTCTTTTGAAATGACTCGTCTTGTTGGTCTGTGTAGATTATCTGAAATCAATGGTTCAACCTCTGAAATTTTTGTCTTGCAAAATTCTTACACAACATACCTACAAAAAGCTGTTATAACTCTAGGGAAAAAACATAGAAGATGCAAAAATGTTTCCCCATTTTCACTGATGTAAAATTTAGAATGACAGTAACCAGTATCTGATGTTAAGTTACAAATTAAAATTCTCTGACTTGCATAATGCCACTGTTACTACAAAATTTCCCTCAGAAGATTAAACAGCACATTTTGAAGTAGGATATACACAAGATGTTGTTCCCATAATATCACTGCTTTAGCTGAAATACACATCTCAGCAATTGTAACTCAGCATTGTAACTAAATCTGTCTACAAACAGCAAGCTCCACTTTTCTCAGTGCTGGGTAATATATTATAAACTAAGTAAAACAAGAGGCTTAAGTGAAAAAACATTTGAGTGGGGGAGGGCATGTAAGAAGGGGGTGCTGGAGTGAAGTACCTACATATTAGAAAAAATAACAGTAATGAAAAAAAATAATTGAGAGGGGGGGTATAATTAATGTGGCATGTAAGTAAATAGTTTAGAATAGTTTAGTTCTAGTCTAAGAAGTTTTCCTATTATATAAGTCTAAGCAAAATCAAGTGACCCCTGGGGTGGGGCTATTTTGACCCCAGGGACATGGGTACCAACAATCTTTGTAGGGGTCTTGCTGGTAATCAAGTATTCCAAGTTTGAAGGGAATATCTTTGACACTTTTTGAGAAATGGACATTAACAAAAGAGGTTAACAAAGAAATAATAAGTCAAAAAGGGGCATAACTTTGCAAAATAAATTTGAGGGTTATCTACCCTTTAGAAATGGTATCACATTTTGATAGTGAATAATTATGTATTCCAAATTTGAGGTCAATAGCTTTGATAGCTTCTGAGAAAATGGACCTTAACAAAAAGGTTAACCAACGCTGACGCCGACGAGAGGGTAATGACAATAGCTCCACCTTTTTTCTTTGAAAAGTGGAGCTAAAAATGTAACAGATACTGTAATCTTATGCACATTATAACTAAATCAAATGAGTATCACATTTTATCCCATCATGTCAGTTATATCAAGGTGCTGTGATAAAACAGTTATATATAACAGCCCTATACTTACCACTATAGGGATGAGCATCAGGATTGGCTTCCTTCCTCCTCTCTTCTTGGAACAGACGGTCACGTTCCATTTTCAGAAACACTTCCATTTTTCTCTGTTCAGCTGCAAGATTTAGTCTTTTCTGCCTTTCCCTTAGCCGAGAGATTACATTTGCTCTTCTGGCTTGGAAAGCTTCCTGTACGAGAAAAAATAACAGAATATATAAAACTACCTACAAAAACAAATAGCATCTGACTGACAGCTGCATAGGCAAATAAAACATTCAGAAATATCAAGGTTAAATACATACTAAAAATCATAAGTATACCAAAATGTGAAGTTGTGATATTCTACAGGTTCAAACTTTGACATTATATAAACATATTCATTGAATATTTCAGTATTTATCTCTGAGTTATATAATACATATATTATTTATGCAAAGTCTACCTGTATAACATACCATACCTGTAATGTCATTTTAGACAATCGCTTTGATTTGCTGATATCAAGTTCCTCCTCTGAATCAGTCAATGTTTCATCTTCTCCAAGTGGATTACCTTCAGGGTCAAGGTCAAATTTGGTATCCCTGGAGATATCATTCGGATCGCCTTTGTCTTTTAAGACATCCCCATGTATAATATCTTTCCATGTAGACTTTGGCACAGACTTTGGTTCCCAGGCTTCCTGTCTCACAGCAAATGCTTGGCGCTCCTTTAAAGGTTGTCTCCAAGGTTGTGAGGGTTTCAAGGGAATGAACCAGCTTTGTGCTAAAAATAAATCATCTGTTAATGTTAATCATAACCATTAAAATTCTGGGTGGTATTTAATATACAGTAACAAATTAACATGAAAAAAAAAAACCTACATTTTTATACAAGGACAGCATCTTTAGTAAACTAAAAGCTTTAATTGTTTTAACTGTACCTTAACGCCTTTTAATCTCAGAAGAAAACATGAATTCCTTTATCAGAGTCAAAAATTAAGAAAAAATTGTGAAAGAGAAGCCTTTCTATTCTGACAACAGGAATATTGCCAAAGGTTTACTATGGAGTAATTCTACATTTTTAGAAGTCTCTCATATACTTGGAGTTATATTATGAGCTGGGGTGATCACTGAAAAACTAGCATCCACAATTCATATTCTTAGATTCTATATGTACTAAGAAACATTATATCAAACTGTTGCTTTTATAATTACCTTCTTTCATATCTTGAGTGTTGGGTGCAGCATTTTCATCACCCTCAGGAGTAAACATACTGTTCTCTGGTGGGGGTGTTTCAGATTCTGGCTTCCATATAGGTGACTGAGCCTGCCTTCTTGTGATTGGTGGGCTAAATCTCCTGCTTCCAGCTGGCGGAGACCTAGAAGTTTTTCTAGCTGATGGTGAGGTTTTTCTTGTTGATGGAGAACTGGAAGTTTTTCTTCTAGATGGTGACTTAGAGGATTTTCTTGGTGGAGAGGCTGAAAAAGAGGTTTGAGCAGATCTTGTGGGAGAGGGTGAAGGTCGTCTTCGTGAAGTTTTTGAGGTCTTTCTTGACATATAAGGCACTGGAGCTACTGGGACCTCATCATAAGCATGAGAAGGACTGGAAGACCTGACAGATGGACTGGTTTGGATGGCTTCTGACTTCATCAGAACTTCCCTCATTCTTCTTCTAGATGGTGGACTGACAGTGATAGGTGATGGATACATTGTGCTGGCATCTCTCATATAACCTTGTTTCTGTGGTGACAAATAATTCTCTACTCTTGCCAATCTCTGTCTTTCTGGTGTCATATAGTTCTCATACCTTTTAAGCTGATTAACTATATCCTTTTCAGTCAATTCTACCCCAAACACATCCTTTTTTCTCTTATCTTTCTTCTCTTTCCTGATCTTATTCCCAAATTCATCAACTTTAGCTTTCTTTCCTTTAGAGCTTCCTTTCTTTTCCTTAGACTTTCTTTCAGATTTTCTCTCAGGTACTTTTTCAACAACAATGTTACTGAAGTCGGAGGTTTCTGTACTGTCTGAGTCCACAAAACGTGTTCTTTGATATCTATACATTTCTTCTGGATACCTTTTCACTTGTAACTTTATAGCACTGTCTACTGTACTGTCCTTTAGAGTAGTAGATTCATGTGATGAAATATCTGAATCAATGGCAGTGGATAAGCCAGTGACAGTTGAATCTGACATGTGTGAGCTTTCGGTGTGACTAACACTTGTTGTGGATGAATAATTACCTAGCTCAACATCAATAGCTTTGTCAGAAAGCTTCCCTTTTCTCTTAGCATTTAAAAGCATTTCTAATTTCTTAAGTTTTTCTACACGCTGAAGTTCTTTTCTTCTCTCCTTATCTATTTTGTCTCTCTGCATCTTTATTTTGTCTCTTAACTTCTTCATTAATGGATCTATCACATGCCTCTGTCTCTTCTGCCTTGATTTCATCTCAGATTCTATCTTACATGGTGACTGTTCAAAACTGGCATCCTCAGGTATTGAAAACAAAGTATCCATGGTGTCACTATGTCTAGCTCTAATATCTGTCAATGAGCTTTCATCTTTGGTCTTACTATTTCGACTTGTCTTTCTTTCATCTGTGATTCTTTCTGCTTTATTTCTAACTTTTCTTGCATCCTCATTTTCATCAGTCACTTTCTTACTTGGGGACTTTGACTTGCCCTCCTTTCTCTCTCTTCTCTCTACTTTGGCTTCCTCTCTCCTCCTCCTTTGCTCTCTTTTCTTCTCATTTTCAAGTATAATTTCAGCATAACTACCATTACTTTCTTCCTCACTTAGTCCTTGTCTATTTTTCAGTTCCTGCCTTCTCAATCTTCTCTGCTGTGCAGCTTTCTCTGCTGCTAATTTCTTCTCTAATTCCATTTCCTTCATCCTTGCTTCCCGTAACTTCTCAATCTGTTCCTTTTCTTCCATTTTTTGTCTTTCAGTCATTTCTTTCTTTTCCTTAATAAATGAGTTGACCTCATGATGTGTAGGATTTTTCAGTAAACCAGACAAGGCATCAAGACGTGTGCTGTTCAAGCTGCTCTCTGATACAGACTGTTGTTCCTTCGTCTCCTTGAACCTTGCCCACATGTCATTTATATTTGGTGGAAGGTTCTCCATATATTCCTGTTCCAGAACTTCTCTAAGTGCCTGCACCTTCTTACTGGGTGGAAAATTGTCTTCAAAATTTTCTTCTCCCGTCTTCTTCTCTTGGATTTCATTCCTGTAAAATAAAATAGTGATACTGTAAACTCGTCACAACTTCTCTCTATGGTTTAATAAATGTCCAAATAAGAAATGTAATAAACACAAATATAACAATAAGATACCAAATGGTCAAAACCACTCCAGTTTCTTAAATCTGAATAAAGAAAAATGGTATGAAGCAACTTTTCTGTAGCAAATTATGATGGCAAGAAAAGAGCAAGACAAACTTTAATGTTGATTGAGTAAGTTACTACTAATCCAACTCAAAGGCAACTTTTTCCAGGTAAAACTTTCATTCAAGAATCAGGTGGTTTAACTTACACTTGATCTGACAGCTGCTTCTTCAATTTTTCCAGCTCTACCTCCATCTCCTGAAAGTATTTAAAACTTTTGTAACTCCCCATGTTTATGAGTTTCAGCACAGAAACAATGATACCTGAGCTACTCAGAAGAGAAGCTTTGTGACTCCCTGTTTCCAACAATAAACCCTGTCATGTACCACTGTAAAACTGGAACCATTCTAACATCATGTCCCTGTATAGCTGCATTTATACAATGTGGTTTCTTATTCATAATCCTATTCACTTCCAATTAGAATTCAAGTGTTAAAAACTTTTTACATGCACTTAAGTTTGGAATGTGTGAAAACTTTGTGAATTCTTCTTAAGAATTATGCTGTAAAACTTTTTTCCATGTTTTTTTTTTTTCTCATTTCAGCTTTTTACAACAATAGACAATGTTTAAACTCAACCCTGTCTTGTATACGGCAAACAAAACAAGGAATGCAATCCCCTATAAGATCAAATACTGCAAATTTTTCAATAATTCAAACTGGATCATAGTTCATGTCAGTGAAACAGTAATTTTTCATTCTTTACATTAGTTTAAACGTTAATTATCCTAACAGTGCGTCACTTCTTCCATGCATTATGTGCATTTATCTCTTTTTGTTCACTTATACTTTTTCTTATGAAATCTTTGGTAAATAATTTCAACTTCAACAATACAATACGAGTGTACATATAGGCCTTGCAACAAAGAAAGCAATTATATCAAAAACAATCTCATTTCATTTGTTTAACCCTGAATAATTCTTTGGAGCTAAAAAGAGGAGAACAAATTATTTTGAAAGAAAAACCATTTGTACTGCTGGTCATTTTGTTTTCACAGCATGACATGTGCATTAATATAGACAAGCTCATTATGTTTTACTGACAACACAATTACAGTCATTAAGTTATTAAAGGCATTGTAAAAATAGAAATAATAAGATTGAAAATTTTGAATAATTACTTAATATTTTCCTTTTTGCAACAGATTTCTTTTACATTTTTTGTGAAAACTAAAGAATTTATTACCACAGATGTTCAATGTTTTATCAGACCTAATAAATAGTTTATTCTTTTTAGATAATGGAACATAAATTTTGAAATATTTTAGCATAATTTTCTAGAAACAGAAGATTTATTTCCAGAAAAAACACTGAATCTTCAAGACTTCATTAAATATAAATCCCCTGAAGAGATAATAGTTCATAAATTTACAGCAGAAGGAAGAAATAATTTCCATCAAAAACTGCTGTTATTCTACTTTCAGCAACTGAAATATTAATACAGGAACAGCCGTCAAGCCCTAGACTGCCTGACTCTTAATACAAGTCGATGGTTCAAATCCCACTAGAGCTGAAGGTCTCAAGTGACTTTCTGTATTCCATACCAGAATTTGTTTCCATATAAGTTGAAATAAATTAGTTTAAAGTTTAAACTAAGGTCCTTATCTGAAGTTGGTATTGAATCAAGAAATTGAAGTTGGTATTGAATCAAGAAATGAGTGTTCACCTTTTGTCTAGTTTGGAGGGGTGATTTTGCTCTGTCTCTAGTAGAACTCTCCGAGACATTCCTCCTATACTGTCCCAACTTCCTAGGATCAGCGCCTAAATCAACAGGACCCAAACCATCATTAGATATCTGAGATTGTGACCTTGACCCTGGCTCTAAAGGTCGTACTGGAGGGTCAACTGGTTCCAGTGGTCTTACTGGATATTCCTTCATATTTGTAGGAGATATCCGCCTTTCATCACCAGATGGTAATTCAGGGGTTGACAGAACTGGTCTGAAACAACAAAAGTTAAACATATTACTAAATTATAAAAGGAATTCTCTTAACATAATTTTTATGTATATTTCTTTGCAGAAGGCAGGTAACTGGATTATAACTGGGTAGAGACCAGAACTGGGCCTTGAAGTTTTAATGGATATTAAAATGAGTAAGAACTAAAACATTAAAAACTGAATTAATAGTACTTTTAAAGACACTAACAATTTACAGTCACAGAATAACTGTGAATAAACTTCTTCTGTCCAATGTCTAAAATCTATGAAACAAAAAAAATTGTAAAAGCTGAAATTTCTGAATTTACCTCCTATCATAGACCCTTGGAAGTTCTTGAGATGGAGGGGGTTGAGCAAGTTCCCTTTCAATTGGAACCTTAGGCAGGTCAGCTGGAACCCCACTGGGAGCCCCACGAGTCTGGTAGGTCACAGATTCATGGTGGGCAAAAATTGGAGACTGCTGGGTTGAAAATTCTAAAAACCGCGTACCTAAAAAACAAAACATGGTTACTGCAGTCAATTTCTTGCCAACTTTCTTACAAAACAGTTTAAAGTTTTTCTTTAATTGCAAACCATTTATCAGTATAACAGTGTATATGCAGGCAAAAAAAAACATTGTTATTTATAAACTGGTACAAGACACATATCCAAAGAAGAAACTACAAACAAATGATACTATAAAGGGGATTAAACCCATTAGCCTAAATCAGCCATATACAAATCAGATTACAGCCCTATACAAGTTGGTGAAACTAACCTCTTAAGACACAGACAGAACAATTCTTCATTTAAAGATAAGTTCTTGTAGGTTTATTAAACATGGAATAAAAGCTTACAGAAATAACTTGGGAACTATGAATATTACAGTAATTTATGATTTCCCCATAAGGGACAAGCCATATCATTACCTGGTTGTAATGGTGAGGAGTATCTCTGACTTTCTGTAGGGGAGATAGCCACCAGGTCAGTGTCAGATCTAGACCGACTGTATCGTAACCTATCCTCTGGGTATGCAGGTTCAGGTTCAAGTCTGCGGAACTCGTTGTTCTGGTCTGACTGTCGGTACTCCCATCTGCTCTCCATGTTCTCAAGCATTCCACCGGGATCTGACCTTGTACTAGAGCCGAGTGGATCTTGCTGTGGCTCCAGTGTTGTACGCTTTGAGAGTAACTCCTGAAATATTCAAGATGACAGAAATTTACATATAAATCAAATAATTTTCAAATGAAATATCTTAAAATATAATACAGCATTTTATGTACATGGAAAGTCTGAAAGTTTGAAAACTGGATGTATAACGTCATAGTTAAGACATCATGCTCTTCAAATTGCATTATACCTATGCTCCATTACCCAAATAATTCTGGTACTATCAAACAGATATGTAAGTTATTTCATTATATATGACTTATTTCATGAATATTTCTTATTATGAAACCTTTGATAATGATAATCTTGCCCTTTTACAACAGAATCTTAAGACTGAATGGTCAAGTACCTTTAGTTCCCTTTCCCTCTTCTCAAAATCTCTTTGAAACTCTTCTCTAGTTTTAAATCCAGGCCTCTCAAGTGGGTTAGCCCTCAATGGTTCTGACTCTTCTCTCAAACTAGCTGGTGACCTTGACCTTGACCTAACTGTACCAGTCTGGTACCCAGTGTCTGCTGTGACTGTGCTATGTTTATCACTGTTGGTTCCTAGCTTACCACTTCCACCACTGGCTGATAGAGCTTTCTCTTTATCATCCTGTAAAGCAAGAATATTTCTGGTTGAAGTTTGCATTCATTTTATTTTGCTTTAATTTTACTATCTTTTTAGAAAATTTGTACTATATCACAAATGACTGTTGTCTAGAAACAGTAGTGCTTTGAAAATATAATTTTATCTGCAACACTCTTTTGTCATTGGGTCATAATCTTTACAATAACACACCCAGCCCTGATTGTGGTATGTAAATACATGTTTTCAGCAAATCTATACAGAATTTTAATGAGACATGATACGTTGAAAACACTGTTACACAAAGTTACATGTCACTTGATTCCCTCTAATTCAATTTTCAATCGTTTCCATCAATATACCCCCTTACCCTTCCCCATCCAACCTCTGCATAACAATTATCAACACAAACGCATATAATCCTATAAAAACTTTAAGGCTAACCTCATTAAATTTTTTAAGAATGGCCATTTATTTTCAGCTCTTAAACACACAAACACTGGCCTAAATTTTTTAAATTTATTTTTCATGTAATATTTAAGTAGAAACTACCAGTCCAAGAAGCTATGCATATAGTCATGTAACAGTTATTGTCCTTGCACTGAATATGTGAATACTGCAGTTAGTATGAAATGTTGTGCTTAATTACTACCAATAGACTATATGGATATCTAATGGCATCTGTGCATTATGCTTAAGTACTGCTATAAGACAGTGACATCTAATTAGGCCAACACAATAAAGCCAGTATAAGCTGACAGTTACTGTTAGAGTATAGGGATTCTAGTTTTATAATTCATATAGTTAGGATGATACAGTCACATGTACAACATGTATACACATGTATATAACTTCACAGATAATTTTCAAATACAATTTCACACAATAAACATCACATACTCTTTCACTGACGTCTATATATACAGGATAGTAAATAAAAAGCTTCAGATTGCATACACAGATACAACACAACCTAATTTACATGATATAACAGTACAATATAAAAGCTTTGTTTTATAGTTTAGACAAGACAAGACTATCATTTCAGCTCAGGGTATCATATTACAATGCTGACATGCGGTATATATGCTCATTACATGAACAACATTACTCTCTTTTTTTCTGTAACATTTTGACAAAACATGCACTGCATAATCAAACAATCAGACAAGCAGACAGACCTGCCTCTATTCTACAACATGGCAACCTCTACTGACCACTTTCAACATTGCTCATTTAGGATTTGGTTCAAGTTTAGCTGAGCTTAACAGCCTCTAACGGTCAAAGGGTAGACAGTTTGCCTAACCATCATTCATTGGACATGACAAGTACTACACTTCTGTTGTCCATAAGGTGCTCTCAAATAAATGATAATGGTTGCATGTGAGGCTTGAACCAATGACCATCAATCAGTGTGAGGAGTCAGCAACCTTAATCATTCAACCTTGGGGACAGGTCATCCATTCAGGAAAACATTAAAAGTGCTATGTGATCATGGGAAGCACTTTGCTTTATTGTAAACATCACTTTACATTACAGAACAACAAGATTTTTCATGACATATTTCATCAGTTTGGATATATTCAGCTAAAGTCCCAGATCATTACACATAAATTATTATACTGAATATTGCCACTACTTTTATAGGTGTACATGTATAACACAAACTACACAGTAGATACCTTTCTAGCAAATATTTCACGCAGAAGTAGCTGAAAATTTCACACAATCACAAGGTGAAAACATATTGCACCTTCCAATCTAGTCCTTATACCAAACAACAATATTAACTTATTAAGCTGGAATGCCTCTGCACTCTGAAGTTTTAGCCATATATATTGCTGAATGTTGCACAATTCTCACTGCATGTATTCTTACATGTGCCCTGTATTTATTATTTCCAGTGTTTATGTTTTTTTTCCTCATTTCTGCTCTATAGCTTTAGTTATCCCCTAAACATGTAAACAGGGATGACAGACATAATATATGCCAATATGTCACATTCAGATCAGTTTACACTCATTTATCTTACACAGATTGGGAAAAAAGTTCTTGAAACTTACATAAACCCCACTTAATGACTGCTTCTTGGATTCAAACCAGTACTTCGGCCAAAAGTGTGGAATGCATGATGAGATATGACCCAGCAACCTCTGGACTGGGAGACTGACGCTCTAACCCCTCAACCACTACTATTCAAAATTGTCTCATCCAGTAATTTTGTCCAATAATAAAACAAACATTTACCCAGAAATAACTCCTTATCAGGTAAGATTGATACTTAACAATTACTTTTACCTGGTAAGCTACAGTCAGTAGATTCATGCACGAAATGTTTGACTTAGATAATGAAACACTGTGATATACCTTGACAGAGTTTTCATCAATGGTTGAGAGACCATCCTTCTCCTTGTTACCATAGATTCCAGTTGGGTGTCTAACTGGCTCATCTCTACGGGACCCCAAATACTGACTGGGTATGTAGGGTGGGGCTGCATCATCGGACCCTGGAATATTTAGCTGTTGGTATATACCTCTGCAGATAATTTTTTTTAAATTTCATTTTATTTTCAGAGATGTATATTACACAGTAAACATTTTCAAACAAATGTTATGTGATATTAATCTACAAGGTAGTGGTATCAACATAGTACGACAATGCTCAACTAAATTTTCCATATATAGATATATGTTTCTTACATAATCATCTTTATGTATATACAACAAAAAGACACATTCAACATTATTTTGCCATACACCATTAGACATTTAGTGAACGAATGATATTAACATTTTTCTCTTAACCATAAAGTTGGTCAAAGCCACCTGTTTTAATTTTTGTTAAGGGGAAGTAACTAGGTAACCATTATTCAAGTCACAAATATATTTATCTCCGTTTACAACTGTAGACATTCTGACATTTAGCACAAAACCTAACTAGTTGAAATCCCTGAAAAGATAGTACAGGAATAGGGGGGAAAAGGCAGAGGTAGCTTGATTAGTGTGTTTTCTATGAAGAGAAAAAAGAGAAAAAGGGCACCACCTGAAGGAAAAGGGGATGTTGGAAATATTTCCAACCTCTCCAGATAATACTTCATGGGGGAAAATACTGTTTACAAATTTTCAGAAAACATCCCAGCATATGAAAATGAAAATCTAATAAAAATCCAATCTTTATTTTAGATTAAGGACATCAAATAATCACACATACAAAAAAATCTATATTATTTCTGAATTAGAACAGAAGATTAAAAAGAATAGAAGAAAACACAGGACTCCCGCTTTAAAGCTAGGTGTCATGCATCAATTATTCTTCACTTAAATAAAACTGATCTGAAAAACTAAAAAAAAAAAATTGATCTGAATAGCTATCAACTAAATGAGAACTTTATTTAATGGTATGGGCATTTTTTCAAGCAGTATATCACTAACTGTGCTTACATAACCTTACATAAACATGCCATACAATTGATGATTACAAATGCATACCCAAATATTGTTTGTAAAAGATTTACTGTGATTTGACACTTTGAGACAAAATGTACTTGGTACATTAAGCTGAAAAAGGAAATGGATAATTTATTACTGACTAGCATCCCCAAGGCAAATCAATGAAAATAAATTATTATGTTGAAGTTGTGGGAAAATATAATCTGCATGTTTGTTCAATATTGAAATAAATTAAGCATAGATCAGAAATACAGTAAAACATCAATAATCCACACATTTTCTTGACAAAACACATAACAGGTTGCTTTTACCAGGTTTGATGTCAACATCAGCCACAGCTCTCCAAATTTTGAGGAACAAAATTACTGGTTAAAAAAGCAAAACTTTTTGACACTAAAATCAATAAATTAATAATCAGCTGTATGGTTTATGAATGAAAAAATGTGAGAAACAGTTTGCTTCCTCTGTCAAACACTATGCTAGTAAGATGTATGTATATGTATATATGAGATATATGGGTGGGTTGGAAACCTCTGGACCATTATATGTATGTAGTCTTGATTTTCTTGTCTATCATGAAATATTTTTGATAAATTTAAGGCATTATTTATAGGGATCAGCCTATATAAATAAAGTTACTCAACAGAAAAAAGTGTACATGTAAAAAGAGACTGGATAAGAATGTACAGTGATTCTAATAAGAGAAATTAAAATGTCAAAGGGAATATCATTTTGAGGAAAAATTTATCATATTAAGATGGTTATGTTTTGCACTTCAAATGTGCACCCACTGAAATTGTGTTCTGTGGGTTTGTCTATAATTACCTAACAATATAATGTGCTTCAGGTTTCTATTTGATGTTGTTTTTTTAAATGAGAGCAAAAAACAAACAAAACATAAAAATAACAGCAATATCATAATTAAGGGAATTCTTTAAAAATGGTATTCGATAAATAAAATTTTGTTACAGAAATAACTGTTCAAAATCACACATAAACATCACAATGCATGCTCCATTGAAAGATAACAATTTACGTAACTCCACTATGTGAGTATCATGCATGAAACTGTATGACATTGAGTCACTGGTTCTAACAACATTCACAAATAGAAAATGGGTGTAACTATCTATGAAGGAATGAAATCAGGTGAATTCTGAATATAAAAGAAAAGCAAAATACAAATCAACTTTTATCTCAACTCATATACTAACCACTTGAATCTGGAAATAGGAAATATATCATTAAAACTAAAAATTTAACAGAAGTTTTCAGACAAGTTGGGCCAAATCATGAAAGATAATCCACTCCATGAAAATACAACATACAAGCTCAGTATTCACTATTCAGTATAAAACTATTTAGTTATTTTATGAATGTTTACAACCATTTTTGTACAAAGCCACAGAGATTCCGACTTAATCTGGACAGACAGGTAGCACAGTAATGATTGCAGAACATTTAAAAGGAAAGAAGATACCGAAAGAAAATCATTTTCACTAATAAGGAATTGAAGAGGAAAATAATGGACAAAATAATAATTTTGAAATATGAAAAAAATGGGATAAAGTCATGCACTGAAAAAACTGTGCTACAGTTAGACCAAAATTAAACTGTCACTAGAAACTAAATGAAATAGTCAATAAGCAGTTTATTTATGGTCAGAACTGGTATCCTGTACGACTGACATCCCCTCAAGGGTTTGATTATTTAGGCTATGGGGATTAGTGAAAGATAAAGAAATCCTCCCATTCCAGAGACACTCTTTAATTTGCTCAATGTAAAGCACCAATATAAAATATCTCAGTTAAATGTCTCCGAAATACAACAAGTTGTTGTGAGGAGCAGGGGATTGAACTCATGGCCCCTGGATTACCTGTCCAGCCAGTAACCACTGGACCACTAATCTGCTTCTATCAAATTATAAAGCAAACACCAGTACAAATACAGACATTATTTTTCAAAAGGAAACAATTCAGTTAAAGACTAACATCTAAAACTTAAAAAATGCCTTAACCAATGGTGTTTACTGAGTAATTTCTTATCTGGCTGTTGTCAATGAGCAAATATGGTCACTTAATGAAGTGGCACAGTCACAGGGTGGTCGCTTACACAGGGTTCAACTGTAGATAATTTTACTGAATGGCAAGATTGAACTGACCTGGATGGGAACTTTCAATAGTTGTACCACTTTCATTGTTGTCCTCTCCACTTTCTGTATAGTACACATCTCGAGTACCAGCTGGTCTGAAATCATACATTGAAAGGGATGTTGTAATGTTTGTTGTTGTTGTTAATGTAACACTTCATGTTGCTGTCTCTGTTTCTAGTTTTTTATATGTTTATTATCTGACAATATTCTTTATCTAAACAAGAATGCAGGAACACAGGACACTTTTATCTAATTTCAAGCATTTCTGTTGAATACTACAAACTAGCCCTTTCAGCAGATTTGATAATGCCAGATTCAAAGGAAACTTGTGTTCCTAACACACTATAACAAAGAGCATAGCCTCCTATACTAATTATAATCATTATTTGAAACTAAATAGAAAATGGCACATTCTACAACATTTACTTGTATATGGTCTAGTAATGTTTGAATGTTTATCATCAATGTCGCAGAGGTGAAAGGTTCTGTTCTGCATTAATGCCTTTGTGCAACCCTTTAGTGCAGTGTTTGTGAATATTTATACTGACTTTCTATAAGAATCTGGCTACTACATTCCCTACTTGAAATTTGTTTTGTGTTTTTGTCAACTTGAAAGAATCTGACAGGTTAACTGTCAGCGAACTACAAAATTTCGAATGGCAAATTTAGAATGCCTACTTCCTGCCAAATGCAGCCAGTTGCCTCAGGGCCAGGTCACCTAATCTGTACATTAAAAACATGAATGATAATTTTCCTTGCATACAATCACCAGTATCAGCAAGATCTTTCAGCAAAAGTCACTAATGACATCTGAATGATGATAAACAATGTGAACAGTGGTTTTGCATAACTCACTCCACTTAGGTGTTAAATCATGCTATCATACAGGTGTAAGAAGTTACACTGGTAAGCCTTAACCAGTACACAGAATAACTACAGACAAATCCTTTTACATAACATATCGAGCTTTTCTTTTCTAATCCTATACACAGCAATAACAAAATATCTGACAATGGACTTTGCAGAACTTTGTCAATATCAAACTTAGAAGAACTTAATTCATAGATATATGGTAAATATTTTCATTTTAGATGACAAGATTTTGAGAAAGTAAATGATACTGCAAGCCTATGTGAATATATAAACCATAACCATATTTTGCTGGCATCTTACCTTTTACCCCCAAAACAAATCCTAGAACAGAAGAACAGGCTATCAAATGTTCCTACTAATATTTCAAGCCTCATTTGTATATAGAAATAATTTCTAAATGATAACAGGTCTAACTCTAACCTGCTTATAAAAATTAACCTCTGAGACTCCTCAGGTTCATTTAAATAAGACACTGTGTGAAAATGCTTTCAAGTAAGAGCGAAAATTGTTGCTTAATTTATAAAACAGTAATATAAGTTGCTATCTCTGCATTCAAAAGTAATCCAAATACAACCTTATTCATACAAGTAACGGAACAACCAAGCAGGAATGCAATAAAACCTGTCATCATTTTTTGGTCTGTTGTTTTTATATCTACTAAGGTATGTTTATACACACGATGACTGTGTAACCTACCTGTAAGGTCTAAGGCGTGTACCTCTTCTGGATCCACTTGTATCAGATTCTGTGGGGGACGGGGAACTATCATGATGTATGTCTGTTAAATGTATAACAAGAAACGTTAATTTCAAGACAACAGAATAATTGCAACCCACATGTGGTTGATGTGAAATCCATAATTCACACTAATTCAGAAATGGTGACGAAAATGTGTATGTTTCTATTCTACATTTTATGCAGTTGTAAGAAAACAAGTCATTTAAAACTACATGTAACTGGCAGGTCCACATACATGTATGTATACAGTATATAAAACTGTTAAATAATTATTCCTTGCCAAGAACAAGGAGCTTACAACTCAGCTTTGTCTAAAACATTTATTTGAAATGAAAATTATGAATACTTTCAGTAATTATCCAAAAGCAATGCCAGGTGATCAATATGATACAATCATGTACCGATGATTTTTGAATAATTTTATATAACAAGAAGAAAATGACTAAGAATAATTTTATACATACAAAAATAAGCCAAGACTTTTCTCAGGTTTAGTATTATTACTAAATCATCTCAAATGCATGACATTAAACTTACAAATCTCAATTCATGCTTTTAACAATATACTTAATTTTGGAAAAACTCTGATTATTAAAACACAGCAAAACTAAATAACATGAAGATATCTTGTTAAATATCTGCAATTAGTTCAGAATCCATCTTCAAGCAATCACTGAACATCTAGAAGTTAAAGACATTAATGTTAAATATATCACACATAGAGGTAACTGAAAAAAATATCTGGGCATAAAGCAAGCAGTTATTAGTGTTGTGAAGCCAGTCGTCTTCTCTTCTGAAAACCCACATGGACACACTTCAACTTACATCCTTTATTTATTGACAGTCTGTCATGTGACTTATGGTCCTGTGTTTTCAGTGATTCATTTGCTTTGTTACCAGGGTTTTTCTGTGCACTGTGACTTCTATCAGTCGACTGAAAACTACTAGTTGAAGAATCATGGGAAAATTCTTGTTGCCCTAGCAACCGTTTCTGCAACTCTGCTAATTTTTCTTCTTGGGCTTGACTTCTTGTCAACAGTTCATAGACATCATCAGTCGAGATAGGCACCTTCTCAACAAAACCTTGACTTGGATAGTAACTTGGTAATGACTGTGACATATGACCTTCACCTTGAAAGTTGACCTTCTGATTTCTGGGTTTCCTTTCCCTGGACCTGCTTAGCCTAGTATATTTTTGACTTTTTACAGGACTCTCGAAAGTCTGCCCAGATTTATGTTTTTCTACTTCAATAACCCCATTTGACAATGACCTGTCCATTTTGTTGGTTTTATTGGGACTGCCAGGTCTTTCAGAAACATAAAGGTCATTTTCAGGGTCACATGAATTATCATGCATCTGATAACCATGGTAACGCCACAAGTTGCCATCACTACTGTCACTCTGACGATGTGGATCACTAGAGTCACTGACACTCGTGTAACACTCAAATGACCACTCTGTGAGAAAAGTTAATTATACTTGAATATCAGTAAAACTGTATTTTTCTCAAAAAGTATTTCCTGATAAAATAAAAAAATGAAAATTATAGTCCAACTACATGACAGATACAAATTTCGGGTATTTTAAAGAGAACAATTAAAAAAAAAATGTTTCACAAAATCAAATAAATAAAATACTATAAAAGCCACATTACTTTTAGGCACTTAAATGGGTATCTTACAATTAAGGAGAGGCACTACCCTGTAACTGCATACATGTGATTCAAACACTCAGTGAGGTTATCATATTCATCATGAATATGAAAAGTGGAGTTACTTCTGCATACAAATGATAGTAATTTTTTCAATCAATCAAAGTCATTTTAAGAAGATTCTGCTGTTAGCCATTATAGGAGATGTATCGCCATTCAAAAGCACATTTTAACCTAATCGATCTTAAACCTTTCTATAGTCAAAATATAAGCAATAAAAAACATTTCTTGAAAAATATACCCCCATTTTGTGAAATGGTAATATAACTAATTTCAATTTTATGTCTGTTTTGTATCAAATTTTGGAAGTATTTAGAAGATACATAAAACACAGAATGTCAAACTACTGTAATATTGAGACCATTAAACAACAACAAAACAACCATCACTGGTATGCATCAGTAAATTATTGGTGAAGATGGTGAAAAAAAGGAATTACATTGAAATTTCCTAGGTATACAGGAAAAACTTCAAACATATATATTTGTTATCTTCCAGGTTATAAATCAATGCTGTACCTTTCTGTTTTTGTGTAAAACTGCCCTCTGACTTCTTAATTACCTTAGCTTAAAGTGCACAAATATATAATGAAATCTTCAAATATTTCACATGCTTCCTCTAAGTAGAAACAGTTCATTATATGCAATAACAGCAATATACAGTGGTATACAGTATTCAAACCAGTAACAGATCTGTTTAATTCAACAGCATTTTGTCATTGTATCACATCTTTTTAGCATACAGAAACAGTACTGAGGGAACTGCAGAATTCTTTTATAGCAAATTGTTTGTCGATTTAAATAGCAAATTGTTTGGTAGTGTTTCCACTGTTACTGATATTTATATTTTGAAACACAACAACGAAGCTGTTAAGATTTAAATTTTTGTTGACCCAATCATGTTTTAAATAACTGCCTAGCTCTTCAAGTCAGACTTCAACCAAGAGTATCAGACACAACAACAACTTGTCTCATTTTCTTCTTATAGTTTTACTATGCTATTTCTTAATTTGATACCATTTTTTTCCAATTAGTTAACTTGTTTTTGAAAATAAAAACTTGAAAACTATTGTGTAATTCTAATAATCAACTAAAGTAAGAGAGAGGGAAAGGTTCTAACAGTAAATAGTGTATACAAACCTTGTGGCCTGTGTTGCTGTGGAGTGGCAAGTGGGCCTGGTCTTATGCTGGAATGCATGGTTACATGTATATTTTAATGATTTTCTTTACACTAAACTATTTTGTCCTATTGCAATTATATAAAGGAAAAATTTTACTGCATACAAATACATAACTTAGTAATTGATACTGATCATAATTATGTATCTATTTCTTTGATCAAATATGAAAGTCATTCTTTACTTGCTAGCTGAAATATGACCAACAGAGATACAGCAGCCTCTAGCAAATACAGTTCTTTCCTGAATTTAAATTCAAGAATAATCAAATCATTTTTTAACTTCTTCAAAACTTCCAGGTGAGAACCTTTAACATTTATTTCAGGTGAAAATCTTCAAAGCTTACTTCAGGTGAAAAACTTAAACTTTTATGTCAGATGAAAATCTTAAACTTTTTTTTTCAGGTGAGAGTCAGAAACTCTTTTTTTGTGACTGTAGATTCAACATGACTTTTGACTGGTACTCAAACATGTATGTTTATGTTACTCACCTTATAGGGGATTGTGCCATGCGTGTCTCAGGACTGTACTCTGGCTCAGCAAAACTATACTGACTCAGATCAGCTACGTCTCCTGCTTCCTCTGACCTTGACCTTATGTGACCTTCTCTACTCAACCTGCAGAAGAATATTTACATTACTAACATCCACCATATCAGTTGTATTATAATGAAGAAATTACTATCACAAGCAGGTTGATGGTCTGATGAAATCATGGATCTAGGTAAAACCATTGTACGTCCTTGTTATACCAAAAGTAAAAACAGTTATGAACAAAGTATGTCCTTAAATCAAATTCAAACAAATTTTACAAGGAGCATTAGAACAAGATATGTCATCATTCATCTACAAGCCAAGCAATGTGTACATTCCCTAAAACTGACATAAACTATGCTACCTACAATGTATATATATTTAACTAAATTTTGTGAGCCAGTTTAACTATATCAAGTATTTTCTAACTAACTTAGATGAGCTGATACATGTGTTACATTAAGCATTCATTTTTTATACCACAAAATGCAAAGGCCTGTTGCCCATGTGGGTCAAACAAGACAGGAAGTCAAAACTGTCCTCAATCACATATATAGCTCCCACTGCCATTCAATACACTGTACCTTTCAGAGCTAACAGCCCTTCTACTTGGGGACACTTCAAAGGGGTCACTGTATGTCCTTGATCTGTGCTGAGTGCCATCAAAATCCCTCTTTGTATGATCTTTGTCAGTTATGAAAAACCTTTCACTAAAAATGAATAGCATTAAACATGTTTTAAATTTATTGTCAACATTCATATAAGACAAAGGATACAATAAATAATAGCCTTATTATACAAGATAATTCATCTTACTTAAAAAGGTATTCACCTTGCCTAATCTAAAAGAAAGTTTTTAGTTATGTTGATCAAGAATTTAAAACAGATTCAGCCTATTCTTTAAACAAACAATGATAATTCAGTGTAACAAGAGGGCCATGATGGCCCTGGATCGCTCACCTGAGTACTTTTACTGTAGGTTTGTTGTTAAGCAGTATTTCATTTTTTAATTGAAAATATGTAAGTGCCTACAAACCAAATATGTAAAATATCAGTCAATAAATAAAGGTTCTATGACAGAAAGTAGAAATATTTATTATAAGCTATGGTGACCTTGACCTTGACCCAGTGACCTCAAACCCTACCCATAGGTAGAGGTCCATGCAAGGAACCTATATACTGAATATCAAAGATATTGGTCTATAAATAAAGGCTTTATGAGGTACAGTAGATAAATCTATTTTTAGCCTCCATGACCTTTAACCTAATCTAATAATTTGAAATAGCTTCATAAAGCTTGCTTCATGCCAAATTTTAAAATTCTAGGCCTTGTGGTTTCTGAGAAGATTTTTAAAGATTTCCTTTTTTACATATTAAGGGCCCCCGGGGCGGGGACAATTTTGACCCCAGGGCCAACTTATAAACAATACTGGTAAAGGTTCTCTACACAATACTCCACACCAAATATCAAAGGTCTAGTCCTAATAGTTTCGGAGAAAAATGATTTTTCATGTTTTTCCTATATAACTATATGTAAACCAAGAGAACCCTGGGGCATAGCCAATTTTGACCCAGGGGACATAATTTGAACAAACTTGGTAGACATCCACTAGACAATGCTACATACCAAATATCAAAGCTGTAGGCATTGTGGTTTCTGAGAAGAAGATTTTTAAAGATTTCCTTTTTTACATATTAAGGGCCCCGGGGGCAGGGCCAATTTTGACCCCAGGGCCTACATTTAAACAATACTGGTAAAGGTTCTCTACACAATACTGATCGATCCACACCAAATACATTTTTTTAAGGTCTAATGCTATTAGTTTTGGAGAAAAATGATTTGTCATGTTTTTCCTATATAACTATATGTTAACCAAGACAACCCTAGGGCGTGGCCAATTTTGACCCAGGGGATATAATTTGAACAAACTTGGTAGACATCCACTAGACAATGCTACATACCAAATATCAAAGCTGTAGGCATTGTAGTTTCTAAGAAGAAGATTTTTAAAGATTTCCTTTTTTACATATTGAGGGACCCCGGGGCAGGGCCAATTTTGACCCCAGGGCCAACTTTTAAACAGTACTGGTAAAGGTTCTCCACACAATACTCCACACTAAATATCTAAGGTCTAGTCCTTTTTGTTTTGGAGAAAAATGATTTTTCATGTTTTTCCTATATAACTATATGTAAACCAAGAGAACCCTGGGGCGTGGCCAATTTTGACCCAGGGGATATAATTGAACAAACTTGGTAGACATCCACTAGACAATGCTACATACCAAATATCAAAGCTGTAGGCATTGTGGTTTCTGAGAAGAAGATTTTTAAAGATTACCTTTTTTACATATTAAGGGCCCCCGGGGCGGGGACAATTTTGACCCCAGGGCTAACATTTAAACAGTACTGGTAAAGGTTCTCTACATAATACTCCACACCAAATATCTAAGGTCTAGTCCTATTAATTTTGAAGAAAAATGATTTTTCATGTTTTTCCTATATAACTATATGTAAACCAAGAGAACCCTGGGGCGTGGCCAATTTTGATCCAGGGGATATAATTTGAACAAACTTGGTTGACATCCACTAGACAATGCTACATACCAAATATCTAAGCTGTAGGCATTGTGGTTTCTGAGAAGAAGATTTTTAAAGATTTCCTTTTTTACATATTGAGGGACCCCGGGGCAGGGCCAATTTTGACCCCAGGGCCAACTTTTAAACAGTACTGGTAAAGGTTCTCCACACAATACTCCACACTAAATATCTAAGGTCTAGTCCTTTTAGTTTTTGAGAAAAATGATTTTTCATGTTTTTCCTATATAACAATATGTAAACCAAGAGAACGCTGGGGCGTGGCCAATTTTGACCCAGGGGACATAATTTGAACAAACTTGGTAGACATCCACTAGACAATGCTACATACCAAATATCAAAGCTGTAGGCATTGTGGTTTCTGAGAAGAAGATTTTTAAAGATTTCCTTTTTTACATATTAAGGGACCCCGGGGCTGGGCCAATTTTGACCCCAGTGCCAACTTATAAACAATACTGGTAAAGGTTCTCTACACAATACTCCACACCAAATATCTAAGGTCTAGTCCTATTAGTTTTGGAAAATGATTTTTCATGTTTTTCCTATATAACTATATGTAAACCAAGAGAACCCTGGGGCATGGCCAATTTCAACACAGGGGACATAATTTGAACAAACTTGGTAGACATCCACTAGACAATGCTACATACCAAATATCTAAGCTGTAGGCATTGTGGTTTCTGAGAAGAAGATTTTTAAAGATTTCCTATATAAGTCTTTGTAAAATGAAGTGACCCCTGGGGCGGGGCCAATTTTGACCCCAGGGAAATAATTTGAACAATTTTTGTTCCATTAGAGGGTGCTAAATGCCAAATATCTAAGCTCTAGGCCTTGTGGTTTCAGACAAGAAGATTTTCAAAGTTTTTCCTTTAAGTTGCCATAGCAACCAGAGTTCTTGATGGAATTGAATTCTTTGAACAACTTTGGTAGAGCTTCATGCAAGGAACATCCCAGGCAAGTTTCATTTCATTTGGCCCTTTGGTTTCAGAGGAGATGTCATTTGAATGAAAAGTTGACGACGGACGGACGGACGGACGGACGGACGACGGACAAAGACTGATCAGAAAAGTGAGCAGGTGAGCTAAAAAGTGCTTGCTAAAATTGTATTACAGCTGTTACATTTTTAAACAAGTAGAAGTCCTACCTTGCCAGAGCCTTGTCTCTCCCTTCTCTACTGGATGAACCAGCTGACCTTCTGGCTGGCATCCATGCCTCTCTGGGCTCACTAGGCTCTGGGTCATGCTGTCCTAGTCTTTCAACACCATACACTGGATAACAATCAATGGCCTGTCTATACGGTGTCCTCAGTTCAATACTTTTGTCAAAGTTTCTCTCTGTCATCTTCTTCAGTTGTGTTGACAAAAGTGACTTGGCATTACTCAGTGCAGAGTATGGTGCTGAAGTAACTTCCCGCAGAGCAGTGATACCAGATTTTTCTCCCTTGCCTGGAGAACTGAACTGTGAATATTCAAGTTGTTTTCTAATGTCTTTTTCATCAATATCGAAACTTTCTGATGTTCCATTCAATCCACTATCATCTAAACTTGAGTCATCTTTCGGCTTAGTAATAAGTTTTTTTAACATTTCATGTTCTTCTGCCATGGTTTCTGTAAGAATACCATTCACCTGATCTTGTGGTCTTTCATTTGCAAGGATTTTATAAACCTTCTTTGCCATACCCTTTTCCTCTGGATTATCTGAACTGTCAGCATCTTTCTCTTCTGCAGTAAGGATTTTGTAAACTCTTTCAGCAAGGCCAGGTTGCTTTGTACCATTTAGATTTGGTATTCCATTCTGTTGTGAAACTGGCATTTCTATTTCAGGATCTTTCAGGATAGGTTTTTGAGACTTAATGACTGGTTTAGGAACTTCAGTTTCTTCTCTCATACTCTGGACAGGCTTAGAAACAGTAGGAGCTTGTAACCTATCAAATAAATCTCTACGTTCATTTTTATACCTTGCTATGATATCTTCAACAGATTCTTTCAGATCCCCTTCAGCTCTTCTATTCATTACCTGTTCTACAATTCTCTCAGCCCTAGTTATATCTGATCCAGTCAAAGTTTTGGTTCCCTCAAATTCACTAGCATCATCTGTATCATTAGTGGCAGCAGAGTCTGGTCTAACAGTCAGAGTGTCTGTATCCCCAGTCCCTCTAAGTCTGGTTGACAAAGTATCTGTTGTGGTCATTGTTCCAATAAACTGACCTCCATAGCCTTCATTATACTCAAGGTCAGCCCCATGGTCCCAAACCAATCTTCTCCCATACTCACTGACCCCACTTTCTCGACCACCAGTTGTAGTACCTGTTGTTTCTAAAGACCTTGGATCATCTTTGGGTGAAGTCTCAGTTTCACCATTTAACCCTTCCATTACATTTCTTCTTTGGATATTGATACTGTCATTTGCTGTTGGTGGTGGTACATCATGTAAACTGTCTTGAATTTCTTGTAGATCTTTCTGCAGTCTAGAGTAATCAATAGTTCTTGGAATGTATTCCTGTCTACCATTTGTGCCATCATCTCTCAATACGCCAATATGATCAGTTTCTGAAAGCAGAGCTTTTACACGTTTAGAGATTTCATCATCAGAAACCTCATCTGCTTTAAGACTGTCTAGTGTATCATGGGCTCGGATACTTCTTCTTGGTAGTTCACTAAACTCTGTTTGGTTGTCATGTACTTTATCAAAAGCAGAAACCAAAACAGATCCACCAGGATTTGTTTTGTCAGGTAAATCTTTGTTCCTCTGTGGCCTTGAATCTTCATTTTCAGCATATTTCCCCAGGACTCTTGCTACTTCCTCACTAGTAAGGGACCTTGCTACTTCTGAATCCCTAGTTTTATCAGCTTTCTCAGCAGTTTTCTCACCAGATTCAGAGTTTTCATGTAATCTGAATGAGTCATCATGCAATGGCCAGGTCAGCCTTTCTCTTAATGGAAATCTCTCTTCACTTCCTGAAGGATCTGGTCGTGGAATAGCAACTGCTTCTCTGACCTGTCTCTTGGTTTCCTCAAATAAATCAGCAACTCTTCTCATTGAAAAATCACTTGGTGCCTTGTCAGGCAGGGATTCTGAAAATCTTGGAAGATTAGTGTTGCTGTGAGAGGGTCTGGTTCTCTCACTTTTAGTATCTGGTGCTGTTTCATACCTAGCACCATTTCTCTCTTCAACTGACCTTGTCTCTTGCTGATTCACATCTGGACTTTCTGAAAGCAGTCTTTCTCTTTCAGCTATGCTAACATAACCACTACTTCCAGCTACATTTGAAATTCGTTCTTGAGACTCTGATGACCTAACAGGAGGGTTATATGGTTCAAGCCTGGCTGTCAACCTTATTCTTGAAACAGAGTCACCTGAGCCATCCCTATTTGCTCTTGTGTCTTTTTTCATTTCTTGGGGAACTCTATCACCAGACCCTGGGGCAACTCTCTGGGCAGATTCAAACTGCATTAACTCTTTCAGATTGTCACCAGCAGCATTACTTAACCTGTCCAGTCTCTCTGACCTGTCACTTCCCACAGATCTACTAGAAGATTTCTGGCTTCCTCTAGACCTTCCTGACTGCCCACTATGTTGAGAATCTGCTGACTGTCTACCAGAAAACCCACTTTCACCACTTCTATCAAATTCAGACCTTGAGCTCCTGCCACTCTGAGCAGATTCAATACTCTGTCTACCAGACCTGGAACCAGTTCCATCACTTTGCAAGCTTCTTGCTGATTCAGCTGACTCTCTCCTACAAGTGTCTAAACTTTGGCCTGACTCTGTGGACAGTCTTCCTGACATGCTACCTTCTGTATAGCCACTTCTTGCTGTATCTGGTGATTCACGCCTCATATCATCTTCTGGTGATCTTATATCTTTCCTTGCAGTGTCTTTCCTTCTGCTGTCACCAAGCTTTTCATCACCGTCCATTACATATCTGAGTATATCAAGTCTATCCCCACTTTTTCCTGCTGCACCATTATCACCTCTTCTGTCTCTGCCTCCATCTTTCTCAGTTGAGACACTTCCAGATTTCATATCTCCAACAGTTACTTCCCCTGTTGTCATGGAAACAGTAGCCATTGCATCCTTAGGTTGTGCGATACTAAATGTCGCTTTAGAAACAAACCCTACTCGATTCTGTTCATCACTAGCAGTAGATCTAGGGGACCTGGGAGTTTGGTTTGTATCAGATTCAGTTGCATATGGATTCCAGTCATTATCTGAGAGCCCTGTTGATGACTCTGGATATTTTGCTATTGCCCCGCCAGATGCAGGCCTTCTAACATCATCATCGGATATCTCCGAACTCTCACTTCCACCAGAGCCGCTATGATGTGAAGAGAATTTGCCAAGCATCAACTCTCCTGATACCTCCATGATTGCTGAGCTTACTGCCTCATCATGAGGACTGTCATGTAAGGATGAGGTAGAGTTTCCATCATCATAACCATACTGTCCTGAAATAAGAAAGACACACTAACATTATGGAAATGTCATTGATAACAGAAATTGTTGCTGAATAAAACTTTTATACCTTGCATATTTATTAGTGCAAAAATACAGCATGAAAGAGTTTACCTGAGATCTGAAAAGAATGTGAATATCGAGAGGAAGCAGTAAAATGATTAAAAAAATGGCAATAATTCTTTCCAAAGATATTTCAGAACTAGTATAACAAAGTTTTAACTTCAACAAACACCTGTTTTTGTTCTTTAAATACAATTAATGAAATGAGACTGAAGAGTTATTAATCTGAATTGACCTACCATCGGACATTGTGGACTCCTGCTGAGAGGTGGATACATCTTGGCTGTCATTTGTTGATACAGTCTAAAATAAATATGATAATGATTATATAGTTCAAATGCATCATTTTCAAAATACAGGTTGTCACACTGAATTAAAACATAAACAATCAAATAATGTAATTGTTTATTTATTCACAAATAAGTGATACTAATAGCAGAAATAAAAAACTAAGTTACTGCATTTTTTAACAATATATCTTCAATTTTGAACAATTTACAGGTCTTTTACTGTTATGGTCTAGTGCACACTGGCCTGCAATACAACCTCTGACAACTGTGTCAGGGAATTGATTCTTTGTCTCAGAAGTCTAGAGCATTGGTTTTCGAGTTTGAATTCCACTCTTGGTGGACTTTTCCAAGATGCACCTCATCCTTCTGTTACCAACTTTCATTGTCTGTAAGACTCTATTCAATCAAATTTCAGTCACCTAGCAATTTTTGGTTTGCTAACAGAACATCTAACACATCTATCCTTAGAAGAAACCTACTTCATAAAGAATCTAAAACTTCATGTAATCAAGGAAAACAATTTATACAGACACAACACATACCTCACTCTGCTGTTTGCCCTCCATACTTGGTCTAAGAGAATACTGAGACAGGTCTTGTCCAGTCAGTAATGACCTTGGTGGACTGTTATACTGAGATAAATCAGAATCTTCTGTGATGTCTGAATATGCTTGAAGGGTAAGAAACTCCTGCCAAGAAAATGCAGGGCTGGCGTCACTTCCTGTACCACTGCCGTCACCTGAGTACTCAGCAGGCAGGGTAAACCAGACCTGCTATATAAAAATTATCATTAATAACTATTCAGCTGAAAAGACTTATGAAAGTGATTGTTTATTTACAGAAATCAAGACATATAAATGTTACTAAAACATTCCCTGCAAAACCCAAGACAAAGTATGATTAAAAGAAATAAAAAGAGAGAAATAAATCTGTTATTTCATCCCAATCTCTAAATCAAGTTCTTGGAGGGGTTGGGTGGGATGGTGTATATAACAGATTCTGTACACCCGGAGTTCTGCCTCGTACGCCTTATAACACAGAAATTTATTTAAATTCTTAAACTTTTGTAAGGTTTACTGAAACTCTTTCTCTTTCTGAAAAAACTTCCTGAAATAAAAAGAGACCAAGTTTAAAACTTCAAAAGAAGAATATTGTGGCTGATATTAAAGCTATTCTACATTTGCATATTCAGTCATTTTACAATGCACATGAGATTTCTTTCAAACAATATTTCTACAGATCTTTTTTTAAAGAGACTAAATTAAGATTATTCTCTGTTGTTAAGACCAATTTCTAGACTCCTTTACTTTGTTTTTTAAAATAGTTGACTAAGTATATCAGTCATGCCTCACAACATTCGTACAATGTATGGTCTGTAAAAATAAAAACATTATGACCCAGCACCTTTCCTTGTCCAAGTCAATGTAAGAAATTCTTCTATATTTGTTTATTAGAATATATACGGCCACTAATAAGCTGACAATATAAACATGATTACTGTATTGCTCTTCATGCTTTAATAACATGTTATTTGTGCTAAGTAAGATGTACAAAGATGAACTGGAGATTCAAATATTGAAGTTTTCTTAGAAAAGTGAAACAACTATTATATATAACATCAATATTCTCTACATGTACATATTAAAAGAAAAAAGTTCATGTTTTTCAGTTTTCTCAGATACTTAAAGACCATGCCAGTCACCTTTGCACACAATGTTTTGCATGTGAGTTTTACATATGGAATCAAAGAGGCATATATGCATTTTACTGGCTAATTCTTTATAAAACTGAAAAATAACTGATCTAAAGAATAAATTATGTTCAGTTTTTTTTTCTTTTCCAATGGCATACAGATTCTTAGAAAGGTTAATTGGTAATAAAGGTATCAGGTAATGACTTATTCAATATGATTCATATTTATATGATTTTGAAGGAAATGGAATCTTTAAGTTTCAAAGTTTGTCTCTTTAACATATGGTTAGTTTTCTTTGGTTATTAATAACTATGAATAACTTGCTGACTAAACAGAGGTAATGTTACATCAACATCTTGTCTTAGCCATAGAAATGTAGATCTAGCTTAAAATCAAACATCATTTCTAATACACTTTGTACTTTCCTTTTTCAGACAAAAAATTTAAATACTGCAATGGGAGATTTTGTAAATTATTTTTTATAGATAACCAAAGAAATAGAAATTTCTCTGAGACACAATAACTGTTTTGTTGGTCATGTCCTAAGGTATTTCAGGGGTTTCATTAAGAGGCAGGAGGCAGGGATTTCCCCCTGCTACTTTGAGATTTTCCCCAGGCTACTTTTCATAGAATCAGGCTTATTTTATAACAAACTGGCAGTAAATCCTCCAGCCTACTTTACATGTATTCCCTCCAACTCTTAAACTTAATGAAACCCCTGGTATTTCACCATATCTGCTTATAGCAAATGTTATTTCACTTAATTTTGGAGGAAGTGTGCCTAGTGGGAGTCTCAAATCAACATTCCAAAAATAGAGCTATACAACTGAGACTGTTGAAAAAATCCCCCCCGCTCCTCCACTAACATTACTAACTGTCTTTCGGATGAGACATTTAACCGAGGTCCCACACCAAGTGCTGTACACTGAGCATACAAAAGAACCAGAGGCATCTCTGGAATGCGATGCTTTCTGTATCTTGCAATTTCCCTAACAACATAAAATACTTAATTTCTGCAACGGGTGCTGGTCATATTGGCAATCATTACTGATGATAAATAAATTCAAATAGACAGACATAACCACTGGATGGTGTGGACTCAATTCTAAAGGGCATTTATTGATTTTTCAATACAAAACCTGTAAAGTAAACATGTATTTCTCTATCACTTTTTATGTTAAAATCAATAAATCATAAGAAAACTGGTAAAACTAAGTAACATACTAATGCTTCTACATGCATAGAAAGTTAAATGATTTCTCCTTCAATCAACTTTATAAGTTGTGAATCAAAAAGTCCCCAAAATGTATTAGTGACTCTTACTGCAACAGTTGTCCATTAATTTGAACTTTCATATGCCTGATGTAAATAAAGATGTTGCCATTACATTATTAACTCAATATTTCCTAAGGTATCATCAACAAAGTTTAACTAATATATAAGCCAACTGGGCAGCTATTAACCAAACTATGGCACAATCCTTAATACATGCGCTGCAATGACATCTTACCTCTGACAATCACTAGTCTATAACTGTATTTGCTTCAAATTTGGAAAATAATCCAGTACTGACATTGTCATTCTTTATGAATTATAATCCAAGCCCTTACCAGTTAATTCTAAACAACGATAAGATGCATGCAGTTAGTAGTGGCAGTTAAAAATAATGTCCAACATCATTGTGAATCCGCGGCTAATATGGCGAAACAAGTCCAGTCGTGTTGCAACTTGCTGAAGTTACAAAAGAAGCATTTTTACCATAGTATTCATGCACATGCGAGATGCTTTTAATTTAAGCTACTGTTAATATTTCAGGGTTATACCCATTAAATCATATGATACCTTCTTAGACATTGTTTATGATAGGAAAATTAATAAAATTCCAAATAATTGGAGCTAAATATTTTAAATTTGGCAGACATATTTGTTGACAAACCAATAAACGCTTGATTTTTAGCAAAATTTGTATTTAAGAAAAAATAAAGCATCTTGGCGATCAGGCAACGAAATGAAATTAACCCAACGAAAAACGAAATACAGAAATAAAAAAAGTTCAAAACGAAAAGTTTACGCGTTGAAAAGGTTTGATCTTTTCTGGTATAAACTTGATTATCTCCTAAAATGATATAAGTGTGGAAGTAATGTTTTTTTTATCTTGGTCCATGATTTACATCACTTCTTTGATTAAACTTTTGGCCCTTTAATAATTACAGCTTAGTCTTACTGGAAGAACACTGTAAAGTACTGTCCACTTGGTATTTCCACGGCAAAACAGGTCTTCTTTAAGTAACCATTATCTTTTCTTACAATATATTCAATGTAATTTTCGTAGCATATTACATAGAACGTGGAAAACTCGAGTAATTTCCTGTATGGCTGATTTTTGCTCATGAAAACTTTTTTCGTGTAGGTCTGCAGAGGTTAAATATACCGAGTTTCACCATTTAGCTTTGTTCGTTCACGGTCAATTGAAGTCGCTTTTATATACCTGTTATTAGAGCTCGGCCACTCTCAAATTTCTTTACTGTACTTGATTTCTGTGGAATTTATTCAGACCTAGATTTACTTTCAAATGGGATTATGTCGATTTTGTTTCTTCTAAGATCGATCAGATAAAAATTAGCATGAAAACAGTTATTTATTATCAAAATGTGAAAATTTAAAATTCTTAAATTTGAGTTAATAAAGTCTGGAACGTAGAGGGTTTGGTACTTTCTCTAGGTGTTATTGACCTGGGGGTGTGTGGGGGGGGGGCTAGTATATAATTTCTGCAGAGAGGAACTCTGGGCTAAATTACAGGAAGGAAATCTGCCACAAAAAAGGCGCTTTTAAATTATATCAATTATATATTTTGCCTTTTGGTAAAAATTGTCAAATAAAAAAGATAAAAAAACTCCAGGGTATAAAATTTCATAGGAATGTAAAATAAACGCAACAATTAACAATAACGGTAGCGAACAGACTGTCCACTTTAAGCTGTGGGGCGGGGTGGGGCGGGGAGGGGGTAAGTGCAAGATCATACAAAGAGCATCCCATGCCAGAGACATATCTGGTTCTTTTACACGCTCAGTAAAATAGCACAGATACATTTTAATGTCTCATCCGAAAGATATAATTTAGTTGTGTTAGTGGATGAATGGAAAATCGATTTCGCGTCCCTGGATTAACAGCCCAGACCGCCACACCCATTTGCAAAGAGAATATCGACTTGTCGGTGCAATCAAATCTATGTTTTAGATGTGTGGAGATTTAAAAGCCCCTGTACAAGCAAGGGAACAACACTGGCCACAAGTAACATTTTGTGTTGAACTTCACTGTTCTGTAAATCACTGAAATAATCGGGAAATGTCAGGTTCCTTTTCTTTTCTTTTGATCCCGGGTATTTGTTTTTATTTCTATAATACATCATGTTGTCGCGTATTGCTATTCTTCTTTAAATAAAGCAAGGCATGGCTGGTAATAACTAATTTTGTGCTCTAGTTACATGCTTCATCAAAAAATAATTGTTAGTCATTCAATGGATTTCTTGTTTTCCAGTAAGTATTCTGGGTAATCTGCAGAATGAATATGCATGTATGATAAAAATTCATGAAGAATTGTTATTTTCTATGTGCCACTCATATACACTTGTGTATAGATCTGGTTTTGTGACAGTGAGCAAAATACCGCCACATATATTTATTTTTAACTGTTCACTAGTAAGTAAAGTAACGATGTTTCGAGTAGGAAATTTCTTGTTTTCAAACCTAGACACGTGTAAGTTGAATATCTTCTGTAAATTTGTAACAAAAAAGAAGATACCGTAGTTGATTAAAACACAAAGCTCAATTTTTAAAAAAAAATAAAATCTGTTCTAAAATGATCAATCCTTTCAGTGTTCTTGCTTAAGATGTTTTAGTATCTTAAAACTCATAATACTGAACTTGGCTCCTGCTTTTGCTTTCTGCACTTCTTCCCTTCCGCAGATTACGTGTCATGTTAAGAGAACTTTAGGGAGAAAACTATTGGTAAGAAAGATTAATGGGTTTTCTAAACAGAATCTCATGGTCTGTAATGTAATGACTGTTTATACATGAACATCCACTGTAGTTTAGAAAAAAAACATCCCAAGATGAGTTGCATGGAAATACCATTTAAAAAAAAAATAAAATGCTTTTTATAGTATGTAACTTTACTCGCGTGTCGTGTGATTTAAACCCGGAAGTTACACGTGCTTATGAAATTCAAAGCTTAGTTATCTACTTTCAATTATTCATTTAAGTTTCAGTTGTTAAATGACACGGTTATTTTTTGACAATACTTGTTAAGTGATACATAGTTTTAGTCCACGATGATAAACTTTTGCTATTTAAAACAAATTTAAGAGTAAGTCAATTTTGCCCATCTTCCAGTTAATAATGTTCCGCTCATGTGCTTCCAGGTCTTAAAGGCCGAAACGGATACCAACAATAAAATATTACATTAATACAGTATCACTGCATATATCTAAATTCTAAACAGACAAGTAGGGCCCTATGTCTAAGCTCCATGAATAATACGAGAGTTACTACAGATTTGATACAAGAGCCTTTTACAAAACGTAGATACGGCAATTTTTTAAGACTTTACTTAGAAGATACAGTCGTTTGTGTAACTTTAGAAGATAGTGTTAGCTTAGTTCAGCTGCGAGTTATTTAATACTATAGCGGCGCAGTTTTGACCGCTAATAAAGATGAGAATTTTAAAATGAAAAAAATACCCTTTTCAAAAGTCATTTACGACTATTTCTCTATATACGAGATACAAATCAAAAAGCATATCTTGCATAAATTTACTATGATTTCAGGCAACACTGTACGAATCTTTATTTGATTTAATTAGTAATTCCTGAAACACATTTTGGCAGCGTTGTTTGTTTTAAAACATTTGTCTGCATGCTCAAGAAATGTTAAACACTTTTAAAAGATCAATGCAGCTGTAATTTCAAGTAAATTTTAATTCCATTAGTGTCTGTCCAATATATATATATATAGCACGCTGACATTTCCTTATTTTTTTCCACCCTAACCATAATTTTTCTCTTACACAAACAGTATTTACTGAGAACTTGTATTTACATAAGATAAAAAATCGTTGGTAAAATTTGTAAAATGTCTTAAGGGTGTCAGTTTAACTGAAAATACGCGCAGTTGACGTGTATTGACTAATGTCAAGTGGACGATAACATAAAGTGAAATAGACCTGTCATACTATTCGAAATACTCGCTTCATTTGTCACTCACAGTCATAAAATTTTGAAAACCATCATGAGAAAATCGATGTAACCCAAACACTGTATTGACATGTTTACATTTTAAAACTATGACTATTCATTATCTTTTGGCGTGAGTCAAGGAGGTTGACCGGCTCTTTTGTTGTTTCCGAGATTTGAAAATGCGGAAATAATAAGAAATTACGACTTTTCAACTCAAAAACAAAAACAAGAAATTAACAAAATACGTAATCACACTTGCACTTCCCCGATATTTTAACGTTTGACAGGTGTGACTATTTTTGTGTAATCTTATTTGCACTATTTCAAATCAAATATTAGAAACTCCTTAACAGAAATTTACACGTTAGATACACAAAAAAGTAAACAAAAAACAACAAAACGTGTAGACTGCATGAACAGTTAAATAGATGATACTATTTCCTATTTATTTTGAGCACCTATAATGTGTTTTACATATATGTGATTAAAAGGTAACAAATGTATTGTTAAAGAGTACATCGACTATAAAACACACCCATATATATATATATATATAAACAGGCCAAATATTTCAATTTTCATGTACATATTTCATGGTAAAAAGCAGAAAGAACAACAAAATTACCAGTCCGTATGTACTAAAAGTGAGCATACTTCACATGGTGGAAGTATGCTTTTCTTACTTAGAATATTTAGAAAATACACATTTAAAATGACTTTCGGTGTCTGGAGCAGTAAAACAGGCTGAGAAGCAATGTTTGCACTATGGTTGTCGGAAACGATGAGGGACATATGTTACGTAACTTTCGAATTTGTCATTCAACATTTAAATCATTTGTATGTACATTTCTGCTTTTCCTCGCCCTCCTACGTCATTGGCCAGCTCCCATTGGTCGTTTTCATGGTAACGGAAATGAAAAAATATTAACTACTTCCGCAGTCTAATGATCAAATATTGGCAAGGTGAATAAAAACCAGACGACAGATCGATAAAAAGTCATTGATTTACTTACAAGTAACTGAAGTGCCTTAAGGAGAATTTCATATAAATTACACGGATTTCACATATTCTGTCTCACTTTTTAAAAGGATTTCTACAAGGTAAGACTAATTTACATTAAATTTACTAATCTGAAAATTTATTTAAGTTAATTGGTGCAAAATGGTTCGAATTCGATTTCTTTAAAAGATGCCCAAAATTGAAAACTGAACTACAGAGAAAAATATTTCCCTTTTTCCACTCTAACTATTTAATGAGTGCCGAAAAAAAACTGCAACGCAATTCCAAAGTAGATAATGAGTCGTAAAATTTTATACTTTTTTAATTAATGAGTTTTATGTTTGAGAATTGTTATGTGATTTTTCCCTAAGAATTATTTTGCACTCTACGGTGGACAGGGTAGCCATACAACATGGTATATGATGTCATTTAGGCTGTCGTGAGCAGTATTTTTTTTATTCGATTCGGAGGAGAAAACTGCTGTAAGTATTTTATTTCTCCATCAATTTTAATGGCATTTAGCGCATGCAAAACGTGATATTATGTCCTACATATTGGCCAGGATGATTCTTTTGTCAAATGTACTGAATTTTATAACATTCGGGAAAACTGATGCGCTTTTCGCGATAGCAAACATATTGTTACGAACTCTTTATTTCCCGAATGTTTAGAACAATTGTACATCTGACATAAGAATCATTAGAGCCTGTAAGTGGGGCACAATTTTGTGCTTCGCATGCACTATGCCCCCTTTAAATTGATGTAGAAATAAAATATTTACAGAAGTTTTCTCCAAATCGAGTTAAAAAAAAGAATGCTGCTCGCGACAGCCTAAATGACATCATATACCACGTGGTATGGCCACCCTGGATGGAGTAACTTCAAAGTTTCAGCTTTTCGCTCTATCGTCAAATGTAAGCTCAAATCAATGCATACAATTGAAATGTATGCTTTGAGTTTTTATGCAGTGTTAATATCCTTTCAAAAGTGAAATGTTTAATGAAAAGGATCTTTAAAAATGAAGCATTAGACTGCTTAATGTAATCTCTAGCAAATCAAATTACCATAAACTGAAGTGCTATTAATGTTTACATTTAATCTTTCTCTTTTTCAGCAAACATGCGGTTGACGCTTTGTATCGTGTGTCTCTGTTTGGCACAATACACATTTGCTCAAAACTCGGGCCCTGGCAGCGATTTTAATTTCGGTCTCTTCAGTGGTGGTGGTAGTTCAGCAGGAGGTGGTTCTCCGACCAACGCACCTCCAGGACTTGTCAGTGCTAACCCACTTGGAAACAATAATGGCGGATTACAACAAAATAGCGGTATGGGCCAAAGCGGAATGCCAACTGGGTTGCAGAACACAGGATTAAATCAAAATTCTGCCATGATGAACGGACAGACTGGTCTTAATCAAAATCAGATGATGGGTGGACAAAATGGCATGATGAACCCTTCGGGAATGGCAATGCCTGGTCAGAATGGTATGATGCAAAATGGAATGAGCCAAAACGGCATGATGGGAAATGGCATGCAGAACGGAATGATGGGAAACGGTATGCAGAACGGAATGGCGGGAAATGGTATGCAGAACGGCATGATGGGAAATAGTATGCAGAACGGAATGATGCAAAACAGTATGCAGAATGGAATGATGCAAAACGGTATGCAGAACGGAATGATGCAAAATGGTATGCAGAACGGAATGATGCAGAATGGTATGCAGAATGGCATGATGGGAAATGGCATGATGCAAAATGGAATGCAGAACGGAATGATGGGAAATGGTATGATGCAGAACGGCATGATGCAAAACGGAATGAACTTTCAGGATCCAACAACAATGAGCAGTTTCAACGGAAACAGTCTTAACCAACTTGCTTTCGATCCCAGCCAAACAAATCTTTTCCAAAACCAACTGAATTCTCAAAACATGCCACAGTTTGGCACCCAGACGCAGTTCGGTCAAGGTCAGTTTGGACAGCAGATGCCACCCTTTGGACAGCAAATGCCATTTGCAACTCCATTTGGTCCCCAGTTCGGTAGCCCTTTCACCAGCCAGCCGGGCTTTGGAATGTTTCCTGACCCAATGATGAATGCTTTTGCTCCAAACCCATTTCAGATGTCAGCAAGTCCAATGATGGGTGTTGGTCCGATGGGCGCTGTCTTTATGCCAGGCATGGGTAAGTGAATTTATTCACATACTAGTTATTTGTAACGAACGCTAATATATGTATTTGTTTTCAGATTTCAGCAATGTTTAGATTTAGTTTAATGTTAAAATACGTGTTGTCGTTTCAAATGCTCCGAAACATCTCATTAAATCTGGTGAAATTTCTTTGATGAAAGTATCGTCGAAGCGACACCAACAAACAGAATCCAGGTGTCAGATCGCCTTTCAATTCCTACCGATATTTTTGCACTATTACTTGCCATTTAAGTTATTTCTGTGCCTGTGGTAACCAGTATAATATATGTGTACTGCTTGTCTTTTTTGAAAGTGTAAATCTATCATCTTTATTTTACTATGATAAGTTATGAAAGATTCCATTCATTTTTTTTCTAGAAAAAGTTCAAATCAGTTTTCACCTATTATAAGTCACTATTTTTTTCAAAACCGTTGAATTTTAATACCACTTTCTGTCAGTGTTAAACAGAGTTTCTTCCTTCTTTCAAACTCGCAACTTTTTTATTAAGAATAAAATGATCAGATAGTAGGTCACCATTTGTCAAGACTAAAAATGATTTCACTTTATTATTGCTCTTTGTTTTATTTGATGGACTGTCCCATAAGTCATATTTTCAAGATTTAGCTACACGATCAAATGTAGGTTCTTATTCTGCGTTATTTTACGTCCAGAAATTAGCAACCTACTCTTTGATGCAAACGGAAATGTAGTGGGCACTACTGGTGGCATTGTACAGCAAACGGGAATGGCCCAAGGAACCGGTGGACTTTCTCAATCATCAGGCAATAGTTTTGTGTTCCCTCAACCCACCCAGACCATGTTACCTGTGCCAAATGGTATAGCCTTGCCCGGAGGGTTTGGCTCTACCACTATCACTGCTAACCCGGCTATCCTTGGTATGGGTCAATTTGCGCAGACCCAAGGATTGACGCAGGGTGGGTTGTCGCTTACAACAAATGCTGGACAAATGCAAATGAACACTTTAAGAAATAGTGCACAGGGTTTACCACCACAGCTTAGCAACGCCAGATTTGCTTTAAACACGCTTCCAGGTCAAGGAATTGTTTCAAGTGTGCAATCTATAAATAGTAACACGAACGCTTTTAGCACAGCCAGCAATGTAAAACCAGCACGCACTAATAGCTTTGCTTTAGATAACCAGGGCATGTCTGTGAACAATAATGTTAAACCATTTAGTGGCATAGTGCCTCACCAGCTAGGCACTGTCCTTGAAAATCCGAATGTTTTACAAACGCAAAACAATAACATTGCTGCATCATTGTTAAATGGAAATCAAAGCGGCAGCAATTCCATATCTAGAAATTCTAATATACTTACCTCGAATTCTGCTTTAAAGAATACGCTTTAATCTAAGAATAACTCTTTACTTTTCTAGTCTATCTAAGATGAATATGGCTAATTCGAACACGTTACAATGAAATTCTTTACCTTCGAATAAAAATATGAATTTAGACAACAGTTTTGTATACACATATGCTTGTAGACATGCTTAGATCAATTATATTTGCTTACTCACTTTTATTATGGATACACGCTTTCCTGTGGACCTTTTTTTCTAATGTGTATCTACAGATTTTCTTTGTTGTCTTTGACACTTTTCCATCATTTTTAAGACAGTGTTTTTATCTGAAAATCAAATTTTGTAAAAAAATATGTAGTGCAACTGCAGTATTCTATTTTAAAATGAGTTCCACTTATGTTATTTCTGGGAACTCACAGGATTGTCTTTTACCATGCTTATGTATCATTATACAATTGCACCACTTTTTATATGTACGACTCTTTCCGTATTTCTTATAGTTATTGAAATTATGGCTATACCCAGTGTGTATGTAACTAGTATATACAACTTGGAACTGGGTGTAATACTGTACCAGGTTGTAGAGAGACCTTGAAATTTTCAACTTTATTTTTTTTCCATTCACATATTTACATATTTTCAATAAATTTGTAGACTTATGCTGAAAATATTGTGCCTTTTTTCAAGTAAAACGTAATTTTATTTTCTTCTTCACTTGTACAAACACAGTCAAGTTTATCTGCATTCATTCATTTCTCTGGTTAATTTCATTTTCTTTCTAAGTACACAAACTTTCATGGGCAAATGGCCGAAATGTTTTGATCTTTTTCAATGAATATTTACATAATCAACTTTTGTTGATACTTAATAGCTGTAGATAAGATACTGTAAGTCATATATTGCAAACTGAATGCAAAAAAAGTAATTAAAGATAATTTGAAAATATCATGTACCCTCCTCACCTGTAAGATACACTTCTTTACACAGCACCACAAATTCAACAGTGCTTCAGTCTGTCACAGGAGGGATAACACACACAGCAGTCATTGCTGATGTACCTCCCTTTACTGCAAAGTATGAATAAGTCCTCTATAACTTCTGAAAAATATCATGTACCCTCCTCACCTGTAAGATACACTTCTTTACACAGCACCACAAATTCAACAGTGCTTCAGTCTGTCACAGGAGGGATAACACACACAGCAGTCATTGCTGATTTACCTCCCTTTACTGCAAAGTATGAATAAGTCCTCTATAACTTCTGAAATTTACCAACGTTTATTTTTTATTATTCCTATTTTAAGCTGGACGTAGAAGACCAAGTATGCAAGGTACGTTGCCCTTTAATATGCCAGGAATGGTCCCCAGTCCCATGGGAATGCCAGGGATGCTTCCCGGCCAAGTTGTTATGCCTGTCATGCCCCCTCCGGGAAAGAAAAAATAAATCACCTTATTTATAAGGTAATTAACTCGCATGCAAGATTTTTTCCCCTGACTCTGTGTAAACAAACAATGAAATTCTTGTAATAGTGGAGTTCTTGTGGTTCAGTTACATTATCAAGACAGTCTCTTCTGTGAGTGGTTCTTCTACTTAACTTCAAATTTATTTTATTTATTATTCTTTGTTTTCTGGCTTCTTTTGTACCAATTTTTTTAAATGGTATTTGGTTTTGCATGAATTCTGTTTGCGGGATATCTTTTCTTTGAACATTTCTTTAACTTTTCATTATATTTATGCAACAATTTCTTAACTGCAATAGCAATTTTCCTTGATGAATTTCTGTTTGATATTTTGTTATATATCTGCAATAATTTCTTGACTTCAACGGCATCTTTGATAAAGGATTCAAATGAAAAAGTGACAATTAAGAAAAACTTCAAGTATTTATAAAGTGTAATTTATCAAACTTCGTATTTTTTTCTTTAATATACCTTACTAGCTGTTAACCAAAAAAGGAAAACTATTTGCAAAAAAAAAATTAAATGAAGAATTAAACGAAAAGTTTGAGCTCTCTTGATTTACACTTTGCTGTACTATTTTTCAGTGGGTAAGAAGAGGAGACGGTAAATCGGTCATTTCCGGTCGAAAATAGCTCCGCGCTGGAACCCTTGACACGGATGTGAAAAGAACCTAGTTTGATGTGATGTTAAACTTGCAGTCTAATTTGAAATTTCTCGTTTGTGTAAAATGATGTCATAATATGTTACAATGAGTCTTTAATATTTAAACTATCTGTGACAATGTTGTTGTTGTTATAATACCATGTTCATTTTCTAATAAAACGAATTTTTAAAAGGTGTGTGCAATTTTCCTGACCCAGAACAAGGCTTTCATAAGTTACATGCAACACTTTGAAGAAGATCATCGTTTACAAAAACTAAAAATACTCGTTTCTACAAAGTATTAAAAAATTTCATTGACGATTAATTTTAAACCTCATTTATTTCACAAAGTTTCTATATTTCATGATCAAAGATTTTTAGGGATAACGCACTTGAGTAGCTTCCGTGCATATCTCTATCCCCGAGGCATAAATGTGTCTTGACTGTCCTTTGGTTGAAAAGTTGGTAATTATTCATCAATATTATATCAATCATCTGCCGAAATAACATTCTTTACTTCCGTGTATTGAAAATAATTTCGTAAGTTGATACAACCTTATATGTACGTAGATCGTGCGAATTGACTGTCATTTTTTATTTTGCGAGAGCTCCCTTCGTCAGAAAAAAAAGTGTAAATTGGTAAACAAAACATTGCAAGTGAGTTTTTCGTCCAGTAACTTGCCTGTACAATAGATAAAGTAATTAAAGAGTTTTAACAAAGTGCAGTTTATACCACATTTCACAGCAGCTGTGACCAAAGCTGACCTTCATTTGGTATATATTGTATTTTGAATTTTCTATACGTTTTATCAAAACTACATGGGTAAAACAATTTAGCTCAACATCAACAAACGTCACGTTACCTGCACGTGGGGTGCTTAGATGAACATCACTTTTGAAAGAAAATAGAACGATTTTAAGGCATGTACGAGACATGTACAAGACTCGTAGACATGCACACTTGACGTTTTCAAGACAGGTATTTTAAATATGTAAACATTTAAAAGTGTAGTTCAACATGTACCATTGCATCGTCGGTGACCCCCGGTACATATTCCGCACAACTACATTATGTAGTAGAGTGAAGCGGAATGGATCGAACGTGGGTTTCCGACGATGGTACCATTGTGTGCCGATCTTTACTATGAGACAAGAAATTTCGAAAAAGTCTTTACAGAAACTGCTTATTCCTAAATTGTCAGTTGGACAAAAAGCTACCATCATCTAACTGCTAAAATATCAAAATTTACAGTTCCTTATTAAAAAGGTTGGAAGACTTTTAATATAAGACATTGAATATGTGCTAATCATTTCTTCATTTCTTCTGGTAAACCATTTCAAACGACAGAATTGCTAAGTCCTGGTAATTTACTTTGAAGATAGCTTTATTAAGTTTATTCGTACATTACAGATGTTAAAACACATTTACAACATTCAAATGAAACGAAAAAAGAACACACAGTTGAAATTTTAAGTACAAATAAACTCATAAATCGAAAATTAACTAATATTAAATACAATTTATATTTTGCACTATGAAACATTTAAAACCGTTAAGATATGTTAAATAAATTAAATAACAAAAGAATACTTCTGTCGAATTGTTAGCGCGTACACAAATATCGCAGACTAAAGCAATTATATACAGAACCTATGTGTACATGTACTATTACATTTCTGTTACTCATGAAGTTACGTGTTAATACACATCCTACCAGGAATCACCTATCTCTTTACTGTTTTCCGGTCAGATAATAACCGGTTTCCATTGCCTCGTAGGAACAATTCACTTCAGCTTAAAATCAAACAGCAAAATTCTGAATCAAACTCAACAAATAAAATGTTTAAGATGCCATCTGCAAGAAAATTAGATCGTCAATCTATAAATACATATCTTTAATAGATCTTTGATAAAGTTAATTGAT
This sequence comes from Cyclina sinensis, assembly GCA_012932295.1. Classification (NCBI taxonomy): domain Eukaryota; kingdom Metazoa; phylum Mollusca; class Bivalvia; order Venerida; family Veneridae; genus Cyclina; species Cyclina sinensis. The sequence goes on along the minus strand of JAAONU010000016.1, from coordinate 3,176,395 downwards.
AGAATACCTTTCATATGGGCCCGTTACTTTTCCATGGTCTTCGGGCTTAGGTCATTTATGATAGCTATAATTTTTGACATATGGGGAAACATGGAAATCTGAATGCATTTGCATTTTTATAAAGTAAAAAAAAACAATGTTTCCGCCAATAAATAAACTGACGCCAATAAATAGTGCTACATATCAATAACAAGAAAACATTTATATTATCTTATCTGTTGTTTTTCAAATTCTTATAAACTTTAATACATCGTAAAATTGTGTATTTGTATATGCAAACTTAATAAATAAATCAACATCAGGACCATTGGCATTGTATGGACCCGTTTCTCATTCTTTAGCAGAAAAAAGATCTGTATAATTTAACAAATTTACACCTGCCTTGTTGTACCGGTCGTTCCGGCAATAACACAATCATGTAATCGCTTAATCAAAAACAAACAAACAAAAAACATTTTTTTTCTTTTTTGTAAAAATCGCTGTACAATTTTGAAGAACGCAGAAATGGCCCAGTTTAAGAAAACTGTCAGTATAACTGTTAATATTTCTACCTACTATTACAAGAGAAGAAAAATAATACAAAATCCTCAAAAAGGATTCAAGTATGAAACATCAACAGTTTAAATGAGGTATGGTATTTTCAGAATGAAAACAAAATATTGGAATGTTAATTCATTTTTACAGCTTCTCTCATCAATATCTCAGCCCGTCTGTTTCAAAAACTGGAATGACTCCCAGTTACATTTTTCTAAGTCGCACATTCGGTCCTCCCTCAAAACCGGACAATACATTCCCGGAAGTACGGAACGTCGGACGATTGTTCGTCTTCTGTCCTGGTGACCGACTCCACAAGTGACCGAGCAAGGTGTCCATGCCGTCCAGTCTGATACAATACAGCCAGGATCCACAGCTAAAATGAAATATATCTGGTATATATATCTGGTATAAATTTAGTTTTTAAAAGGGAGTTACCATATTAGTTTGCATTGAGACTGGATTCGCACTATTAAGGGGAAATAACTACGCTATGAATGAAATCAAGGTAAGTCTGAAGACCTTGCTTAAACTTAGATGTCGTGCCACGTCTAATCTGAACTCTGATGAAAGTTTAGGAGTTTAAGGGGGCAGGGGACATAAAAATGAGCAATTTCTAAGGTCCGAGTGGCCGTGAATACCATTCTTATTATTTCGAAACATTCTACACAAGCAACAAACCTGTCACTTTGCATTATTCAAGCATATATAACATACATTTAAGAAAATAACAGTTTCCATTCATTGTTCCTGATAATAAAATCTGATAGCAATATATATTTCCCCCCACCCACCCAAAATCACAGTGGAAAAAGCTGAATATGGCCAAACTTCATCAAGATGTACAACATTCAAAATAGCCCCAATTGTTTTAATGTTAATATTTATCTGCAGTAAAGTTATTGAAAACTTCAAAAATGCCCAATAAAGTAGCCGTCATAGGTTTAGATTTTTCACAAAATAAAATCAAAGTCCCTCGCCGGTTTTGCAGCAGCAGTCAATGTTTACATTTTCAGTTTCCATACCTCCTTTTGAAGAGTCAAAAATGCATACAAAGCTACCAAATGTTTAGTTTCGTGCACAAATCCAGAAATATTGCTCATTTCCTACACACAAATGACAAAGAATTACACTGACAAAACATTCTCAATAATTTTCAATACCTTCAAAACACCAAGTCTGTTTTATTAAGAAATTTCACCAGGGCCAAAGTTCGAATATGTCCCCTGCCCCCTTAATATACAGGAATAAAATTCATCACATCCAAAGTAAAAGGGGATTTTGCCGGTATGATTAAATTGAGAACAGGATTGAATTTCATTATAACGTTTTCCAGAAAAAGTCATAATTAAAACCAGTCATCTGCACTTAGAACAATGAACTATCACAAGAGGTCATTCACCTCAAAAACTTAAGATTTTCTCCTACATAAATTATATGCTAAAGCGTTTATTGAATCAAAATGTAATTTGGTTAATTGGAGTCCGTGATTAAGTTCGGATATCACATCCTTGATAAGAACTGAAAATTTCTACTATTTTGACCCGCGCATGCGCAAACGAATTTTCTCTTATGAAATCAAGAATTTTGATCATAGCTGACTGCCATCTTAAACTATCCCTAGGCACCTGGTAGAAAGTCTGTTACTGTAAAACAATTGTGAAGATCCTGGCAAAACTGCAGTGTGAAATTTCTTTTTCTTTAACATTTATCTACACGATAAACAACAATGGGTACGACTGACGTCACTGTTGCTAAAGTGAATATGCAACAAATCAACAGAAAATAATTTTCCACCTTTTTATTTTACAATTATTTAACGGCTATACCGGAAAGTCTCCTTATAGAAGATTTTTTCGCTTGTACCACCCAATTGCAAAGACTAAACAAAATATTTTCACCCACTTGCAAGTATTCTTTATTTACATAAGAAATTCCTCTAGTAAATGAGAATTTTGGCAGTTCAATGCATATGATATAAAACTGTTTAGATGACTGTGTTTTGCAAATTCTCAGCCATCAGTTGTAAATAACTTTTTTTAATGAAAACGAACATAAAACCCTATCAAAATTTTGTTATTATCTTACATGAACGGACTTGTTTGAATACATCAGGTAAAATATGCTCTCGATTAGACATCAGCGTTTTTTTAAATGTGTCATTATTGACCCAGCCAGCAAAAGGGGACAGAAAAGATAAGAGAAAGGAAAATTAGTTAAAACAAACCTGGTATTTTTTCTACTGGCGTAGCAATTTCGTTTCGTCTTGCCTCTTTGTTTTGTGTAATCGCTCTGTCAATGATTCTCTCAAGCTTCGGAATAACTTTGCTGGTATCGATATTGTCAAAAATTACCAAATTTCTTTCTTGTTTCAACGGAACTGGAGCTTTACCTTTCCGTCTATATTCGGAAATCTTCGTAAGGTAAACTTTTGCTATTGGCGGAAGTGATGTCATGTTTGGGTAATGGAATGAGCTTGCTGTGTGAGCAGGTGCTCTTGGCGACAACATGTAGATAGCCTCCCTTGGTGCTGAAGGCCAGTTTGGGGAGGTGAATGTAAGGCCTCTGTCTGTGCCGGCGTCCACTGGAAACAGGTCAAGCTTAATGTGGCTCTTCCAACGATTGCGTTCACATAAGTCAAAAGACGATACTCCGACGAACCAATCGGGACTTGGAATTAGTTTTACCATAAACGACACCTATCGAGTAAGAATAAAACAATGAAACAACTAAAATACATGACAAAGATTAACGTTGGATGCAAAAAAATACGTCTTGTTAAACATTTAGGCAGCTGAACCTATAGCAACGTAAGGGAAGCGATGACATATTCTCAGACAATTATTACAGGCTATAAGATATAGGTGTCAGTTGTAAATGTCTGGTATTACCTCTTCAAAGCTACAAGACAAAGTTATAGATTATGTGTCTGATACTTGTTTGTAGGTATTCCTTTGTAGAGGTATTCCGTTCCTGATATACGACAGTATGATTTACCACTGGCTTTGACTTACGTCATAACAATTTTTAGGAAGACTAACAATAAAGCTTACACGATAAGTTTCCACACGAGTCATAAAACGGTACGCCCTGGTAATACCTACAAACTTATGTTACCCTTGTAATACAACCATCTGTTATGTCTGGGAAATTATATTAACGTCATAAGTGAATGTTAATCACCAGAGACGGGTCGCTTATTGGCGAGCAAGAAAACATCATTGAAATGCATGGCATTGTTCTTTGAAGATAAGGTCTACCTATTGAAAATTAGCTACCTGTTCAAAACTGCTAATTTCTTATATTGTTAGAGATTTGGCGGTAATATATTTGTTGTTGTTGTTGTAGATAGTTTAGAATGTATTGTGTAATAAAATATTTGAATTTCAAGATAGCACACATTTTATTCCTTATATCGTTTTTGGTTTTATACAATAATTAATGTTTATGAAAATAAAAAAAATAAAATAAATAAAAGTATACCTTTTCGACATCTTCAATCAGGTGCCTTCGTAAAGCGGTGGTTCAGAAAATATATATTAAGTAGCATTTCTATACAGAAATCGTCTCACCTTTGAATGGCTGCCGTCTGTAATGAAGTTGGTTGCAGTTTTTCCAAGACCACCTCTTATCGGTGCGGCGGTAAAAATGTCCCTTATACCACCATAAGCTTGGGCCTCAGTATCAAACCCTCGTGTATCGCCGTCCTCGGCGAAGGTCTGAACGGCCTCGGAGGCAAATGAACCCTCGTCCCACATAGTGTAATGGTCAGAGTGTGTGCGGCCTTGAAGTAGATATAAAGTAAGCTAATGGAAACTTATATCAAATTATCAAATTTATATATAAAAAAACAATCAAACAAATTTTAACGTTTTATTTAGTGTTGCATTCTGTCTCCCCTTATAAAGTAATGAATACACGAGCAAAATATCATAAAAAGGGCATAAAAATGCAAATTTCAACAAACCTATGAAACTTCTTGCGGAAGCAGAAATTGCCGTATTTTTTTCTTTAAAAAGCGACATTGCAAGTTTACTTATGACAATAATAATAATAATAATAATAATAATAATAATAATAATAAAATAACAACAATGAATAGTCGTGTAATTAACACTTACGCAAGGAGACGAAATGCTGGATGAAATGCATACAGATTAGTGAATCGAAAACGTTTTTCGTATTTTTTGCTTTATTCATTATAGTAATGTTTGATTAGTTAACCGATGTTTGATATCTTAACAATTAAATTGCGTCAAAACCTAAGTTGTCGTTTTTAGAAATATAATGTAATTTTATTTTATCTTAATGTATATTCTTTAAGAATGCAAAATAAGACAGAGTTTTATTTTGACTTAAACTGTATTTTCTTGTTTTATTTCTAGTTCAGAAGAGAAATGGATAAACTTACCAATAAGCTTTGACCACTGTGCTGGCGGTCTTTGTTTTGGAAACATTCTCGGGTAGACACTTTCTGACCAACCTCCATGAAAAGCTAGTTCATACTCTGCCATTATCTTAGGCTTGCACTTCCCGCTGTATTTCTGTCCCCCTCGACTCTTTGATCCCTTTGACCTCCGTTTAGCCTCACTACAGATTAGCATCGCCATAGCGAAAATGACAAAATGTCTTAAACAGTTTGAACAGTTCATTGTCAACGTTTATCGCTAAAATAATTCAAAAAAACCTTAAGATTTCACCGGAACAATGCAAACTGCGTACTCAGTCAAGAAACAACGTCTAAAATAGATCGTGAGTATTCCACAATCATGCGAGCAAATAAATTTTAAAAGTATTTTATTAATATTTTTATATAATTTCTTTCGCGCCGGTTACTAGAAGTATTACTGTCTGGAAAACCCTCTTGACGTGCGTACAAGAAAGTATTTGTGATCGAAGTAGCCTACGATATGGTAGGTAAAGATTCGATTTCACTTTTATATAGGCACCCTTCCTCCCTACCTACCTCACAGGTACACATCTACTCGCTCTGCGTAATCTTGTAACTTGAGAAAATTGAGAAAAGGTCGAAAGAAGTGCGTCCATAAATCAGCTTATAAACAACAGACCTTATTATGAATAATTATACGCAGATGTTTGTTTTTTTGAAGTTTTACTATGCGAAGTGTTTTGTTTTGTTTTCTGCCACCTGCTTCCAAACGTACATTTACATGTAAATTTCGGTCACTGGGGCAGCCAGTTTCACGGAAGCGTTTCGCACAATATAACAAATTGAATATAATTGGTTTTAACAAGGGAGTACTTATCATTATTACAAAATTTATTACATTTTAACGACGTTTAAATGCAGAAGAATTACGGTGATGATTTCTACAAGCGTGTGCAAATTTCAGAGGAAGAAAAATCCATGCAGCATGCGTTGCTTCAATTGCTATTTAATTGACGCTGCAGTCTGTTTTTGTAAGGTGTCCGTCACAAATGCTAGCTCCAGAAAGCAAATAAATGGGTACAAGTATGATCACTGCCTGAAAATATCATCAATTTACAGAGCAAGTCAGAATCCATTAAATCTTTTGTAAATAATCATCTTAATTACTTAAACGAAAAGGCCATGTCTGAGATATAGAACAAAGCCATGGCGTCGTTTATTGGCCGTTTCATATCTAATATCTTGTCTGTTTTGGCAGTTCTTAACAGAAATATTTTGTGCATTAAAATCATCACTGAAACATCTTTAATATGAAGCATGACAGAAAACTCGTGCACTTGCTCGGAGGTAAAGTGAAAAAAAGCACGCAAACAATACAAAATAAAACAACCTTTACATAACACTACGCCGTTGAACTAAAACCATCATGTAAGTTTCCTTAGAACTAGCTATGACGTCATCGGATTACTACGCGTGGGAACTATGCCAAGAGTCGGCAGACGAGAGTTCAGGTAGTCTAGATAGTGTACTACATTTACTAAGAAATATTTATCGAAATCTATGAGTGGATTAACAAATACTTAATGTTGCAATTATAAATCCTGAAAGATATAATTTACAACATCAGCTTTTGTTAGGAGAAATTTATTGTAGATCATGTTCCTTGTTTTTCGGCTTTGTTATCATTTTATTGGAGTCCATAAGTACAAAATATAAAATGTGTATTGATATCAAACTTTTACCATGGTTTCTCAAGATAAATAAGTAATTAATAACAATTCATGCCATTACGGTAAACAAAATATGAAATATCATGAATGTTTTTTTATCTCTTGACGTCTTTGCCGAGAAAAATAATCAGCCAACAACTTTTATTGTTTTGTTTGTTCAACCTGGGACAAGGCATGGAATTGTTGTTATTGAAACTTCTTACGTTCGAAAACAAAATATGTAAGTTCTCGCTGGTTCATAAGTACTTTCTAGAGACAGTAAGCAAAACAAGAGAACTGTCTCAATTTTAACACGAATCAGGCAAAGGTAAGGAAAATATTTTTTTCCAGTCTTCCCAACAATTTCCTAAATTGACAACAGAAATTTAGCACACAGCTTTCAGCACAAAGACAAAGACGTTGATAGTTATTAAGAAATCATAAACATTGTATTAATAAATAGAGCACATTTGTGACAACAAAGAAAATGAAATAAATTAAAAATCAGATATGAAAAAAAGATATTTCTATATTTCCTTTGATATCATTTCTGTCGTAAGGATGATGCCATGTTACTGTTTGAACTTAGATATCTGAAAGCATACTTGCAAAAGCTCGCTTAAAACAGACATTTTTGGCATCCCCTTGTAAATCACTTTTATCATCAGAATGTTAACAATTTGTCTGCTTAAAGAAACATCAAATGGGTTATGTCCAATAATTGATTGTACATGTAATCAAATCTTGTTGCAATATTTATTGCGATATGGATAGTGATGTTCTTGCTTTAATGTTTAATATTGTCAGAGTGTAAACAACGTTAGCAAGTAAATTTATTACAATATATAATATTATATTTCTTTACAAGCACAAGATATAATCAATACACTGTTAAATATAATCTTTGAGAACTAAACTACTATCATCTTATTTTAGAAAATAATTAAAGTATTTTAAATAGAGCTAACAAAGAGAAAAACATACCAAATCTAAAATTTACAAGACTTAAATTTCCAGTGTACATTATATATCCATTATCAGTAATATGTTTATGTTTTTTACTATATTCATACATTCTTATCAGTGATATACACTGAGCATAGAAAAGAACCGGAAGTGTCATTCGAATGGGAAGCTTTCTGTATCGTGCACTATCCTCCAACAACCTCTTCATAGGGTGTCGATTGGTCATAAGGGCAACTGGTACCGACGATAAATAAGCTCAAATAGAAAGAGCAATGCACAGTTATTTTAGCAACGCTGGAATCGCCAGCTTGCATTTTTAGGCATTTTCAGAATTCTAGGAGATTGTAAGTCTGTTGTTCGTGCAGTAAATAATTTTAAGTTTTATTGCTGTCGTTATTAAAAGATATATATCAATTAAATCAATTTTTTTGATAATAAAACACATCATTTACCTAAAAACACAAACAAATATTTGGCACTCTCGCTAGTAAACATTAAAAGAAAAGCTGGGGCCGCAAATGGGGTCGCAGATAGGATCGGAGGGTCACAGAATAAGGATGTCCGAAAATCTCCGGCTCCAGACGATCTCTTAATATTCTTTGTCATTAAACGCTCTGTCGCACTATACATGGGTGATGATGTCGTGGGGTGGGGGGCATAACCCCAAAAAATATATTTTTTCCTTATTCTTCTAAAGTATCAAAACTTTGGCCTTCGATATATAGCTTCGCAGACAAATGATGAAGTAAAACAGTGTTAAACACGATGAAAGGTTGGCTGATTATTGTCCTTGGTTAAAGGCATATGTACATGTCATACATTGCCGGAGAAAACACCTCCGTTGTTAATCCGTCCTATTGGGTAACTTCACTGGTTACAAATAATGTACCCTCTCAATACTCTCGCAATAAAAAACTTTTTGTGGAAGTTTTCTTACAGTTTAGCACCAACAATGAGAACTGTGTTAATCATTTCCAAAACCGATGGAAAAGAATACTGACTCCTGTAAAACAACTGATATTGTAATAACAACGTAAATATTTTCTTATTGCCACAGAGTCATAACTGCTTTGCCTGAAATATCAGGAAAGCAATGACAGAAAAATGTTAAAAGAAAAATTGTTTTATTTATTTATTTATTTATTTATTTATTTATTTATTTATTTATTTATTTATTCATTATTTATAGAGCTTTGATATAAAAGTGTACCGCTAAAGAAAATTCTCAAAAATATGAAGATAATGAAAGCTTTGCCCAACAATCAGTATCTTGTGGGTGCAAAATCATTAGCAAAATATTTAATGTACTGTGTCTTTACTTATTATGATACTTTAATATAAAGAATTTCGGCAATTATCAATGATCCACAGTAAAGTACATTGAAATGTTTCGAACAGCAATAAACTGCACATTAAAGCATCCGCGTCTCTCTTCCTAACTTGTTACATTTTTGTAGTTTGTAAGTAAGCAGTATTGTGTCTTAAAAACACCCATTTTATAAACATCACGTAAAGTGTTAAGTTCAGTTATATTTTAGAGATAATGCTCTTAGAGCAAACAAAAATTCCCGAGTGGAGAACCCGAACTGTCAAGACTATGACCAGGACTCAATGTGATTGACAGTAATACCTTGCAGTGCCTGCTTATGTTCTAAACAATTTGAGTAATGATGAAAAGAAACTTGTGTTAACTGAGAAGTAATTTTCAAATGAAATATCAATTTAAAATGTTTGCTGTTAATAGATATTTATATATTCAAACATTTAAAGTTAACTTTCAAAATTTATGATAATTGAAATAAGTATGCTGTGCTTTTCAAATATAAAGAAGCCAGAATATCTTGTAACGAAAGAAACCTCTTCAAATTCAAGAGTTTTTAAAAGGGAGAACTTTTTTCACAATCTTTGAACAAGCTGCTTTTAAAACTTATTTCATGGATAGATCCGTCTTTTACATATCTATCTATTTGCAGAGAGTAACATCAATTCACAGTGGCACTTTAATGAATAATCACTTAGTTCGTAATCTAAGCATAAATAATGCAATTCTTTCAATTTTCAAGGTAATATTTGAATTACCTCAAGAAATATTCAATGTAATTGAGTGAAAAGCTTCCTGGTAAAAGAAGATAAATATACAAAAGCGGTTGTTTAGAACAAGTGACTGGTCTACATTTCTTACTTTTCTTCCTATTTGATAACATTCAAAGGTAACAATTGTGATATAACAGTCTAAACTTATAATAATGAATTGATAAAGAATTTTTTGCTCATTTGTTTTATATTTTCTAAGTAAGCGCGAGATAAAATTCGGTATTAACCACTAGGTCGTTCTTTCTGTACTGATTTGTTATGATAATAAGCAAAGCGTCTGTTGATAAGGAAGAGGCTTTGGAAGCATCTAGGAGACCATGAATCTGTTTTCTGCTTTAGTCTCTTTTTTCTTTTTTTTCTTTTTTTTTCAGAAATATAATGTAGATACCGTACTTGCGAGTTTCTTTTATTTTTTTGCGAGAATACAAATTAGTCGAAGAAAAACTTCTGACGCTTGAAGATTTGTGTATTGCTTTCCCTTCATTTTGCTCTTTCTTTTACTTTCTCGTGCAAATTGTATATAACCTCATAGCTGAATGTTTAATAAACATTTTGACACCGAAAACAGGTATTTAAATCGCAAAATAATCAACGACCTATTAATATATAACAGCTTCAAACTCATTTGGTCTCTACCTTTGCACTAACGATTGCACACAGGTCTGTTTATCCACAGGAGCAAGGAGAACAATGCACATTTTTTGTAAAGATTTAAATTAAACCCAAGTTCTGATTAATTGTTAAATATTTTATTATCACTAGTAATGGTAAATAATATGTTTAAGGTATTCCAATATTTGATTCTGCATATTTCGATATCGATACACAAAGTCTGCTGTCTGAATTGTTGCATACCTTTATAACATCCAGACTGAACACGTGTTATTTGTGCAAGTGTCTGACCTAGCCTGTGCACATGTTTAATAAAAAAAAATAATGCACTAGAAAGCCTCCTATTTTGTGATATATTTTGATTAAGTATTGGCCGCCATTTTTACATCAAGAAGTAATATTGAATTGAGGTATTCAACAGTTTTTAAGTTGCATACTGTTAAAATGTTCGTTAAGAAACCGCAAAGGTAAAGGAGTAATTGTTTATCATGTGTTCCAGTCTGGTATAAAAGCCCTATTGTAATCATATTTATTTAGGCTAATTTAAACAGTATTGTTATATATGATTCGTAAATAAAAACATCGTATTCGCAGTCGGGTCTATGTTATTCTGCGTCAAAGCATTGCCTCGTATGCATTCTGAAGGGGACTGTGAAGCTGTGTTGCTGTGACAAAGCATTACCTCGTATGCATTCTGAAGGGGACTTTGAAGCTGTCTTGCTGTGACAAAACATTGCCTCGTATGCATTCTGAAGGGGACTGTGAAGCTGTGTTGCTGTGACAAAGCATTACCTCGTATGCATTCTGAAGGGGACTGTGAAGCTGTGTTGCTGTGACAAAGCATTACCTCGTATGCATTCTGAAGGGGACTGTGAAGCTGTGTTGCTGTGACAAAGCAATTCCTAAAGCACTGTGTGTCTCGATGCATATGTTACACTCTTTCTCCGTTCACCTTGTTTCATACCGCTATGCAACACAGCCTAAACCTATTCTTAGTTCTGGTGATAACCGTCTGGTGCACAGCAAAGGCTTCAACAGTCTTACAATTGGCAGCACCTCTGCTTCACGATCCTTATCGCACATCACAATTCTGCTTCAGACGTTTTTAAGCCTTAATGATTGAAATCAAATTTTCTGTCTGTTTGTCTGTCTGTCTGTCATTTCTGTTTCATAAAGTAAAATGTCTTCTAACATTGTTCTCGTCAGATAAAGTCAAGGAAGACATATGATTAGAGGTCGTCAAAACAACGTTCTTTCTTTTACCAACGTAATTCAGTATCGTAGTTTTAATAAGCAGATATCTCTTAATCATGGTATGCAAAATCGACAATATTAAAAGCTAATGTAAATTTTAAAATTCTTCTTATTTTAGTTAAAGTTTTACAAATTCAGCAACAAACAAGTGCATTAACACCAAAAAAATATTTATGCAACAAGTCTATCACTGCATTTTAAGTGGTCATCCCTGAATGAAATTAAGTAAACAAAAAGTCATTAAAATTGTACTACAAAATATATTTGATGAGATGACCTGTGTGAAAAGATAAACGATGCAAAACGAAGAAAAACTGCACTGATTATCGTCCTTAAACCATGAGAATTTTCTTAGAACTAGATATGACGTCATTGGTTTACTACGCGCGGAAACTATGCCAAGAGGCTGCAGACATAAGCCCAGGTAGTCTAGATAGCGTTCTACAGCTAATTGGCTAAACTAATGGACGGATTAATACAAACTTACTGCTGCATTTATTACTTATGAAAAGTATAGCTTAGAGTCTCCAAAAGTTATTGGAGTTATGTATAGTTGCGAAGTTTTTTACAGATGTTATTATTTAAATGGGTGGAGCTTTTGAGCTTAGAGTAAAAAATGTATTTGATATTATTTATCTTTCGTTATTTCGATTATGATTAACAGTGTAAAACGATGACGCAGATCGAAAGTAAAATATTTTCAAACTGTCCGAATTTCATGTCAATGAAAAGGTTATGAAAAATCATGCGTGGACCTTTTTCTCTCGGCACAAAAAGACGTATTCTGTGTTTGTTTCACTGGGAAAAACATCATTAACATGATTTTATTACTTAAAACTGCATACATGCGAAAATAAAATATTTGTTGCTGAACAGGTCTTTGAAAATAACATTTATGGAACTTCAGTACCTAAACAAAACAAGAAAAGAAGAGTTTTGTAGCGAATAATAAAAAAAGGGGCATACTAATTTTAGGAAATAAACAAGGTCATACTAAATCACATTCGAGAAGCCTAGCATAATATCAAACGAATGTTCTCGAAAAGTGCATTCATGACAAAGATTTTTCTATTTGTCGGTAGTCCTGCTTCTTTAGGAAGATAATCTGTCTATTTTCCTTTTTTTATTAGTTGCAATTCAGTTGCTATTTTGTTATATTTCTGCGCAAAATATAAAAAAGCAGAAAACGTCAGTGGTTGCCAATAAATCTAGATTCCATAAATACATACCATCTTCAACGGTCAAGGAAATTAAGTTACAAAATAAGTGCAAATTGCCCACCGCACCTGTGAACCAGGAAGCTTAGTCCATTTTCAAGATTAGCCCATAGTCTGATGGCGTAACCCATATTTTGAAGGCGTGTATCCAAACCTTCATCAAATGATTTGGTAATGTGTTACAAACTTTCTTCTATAACAGAAAGAAATATTCATATCAGAAAAAAGACCACCCTTTTGCTGGATTCGAACCATGTCTGTTCTGTCGTAATAATGTGAAGAGCCAGCGCTATATAGAAGTCTACCACCCAGCCAAAGAATCGATTTCCAGACGTCGGGGCCAGTTGCCCATATAACCGTCCCTCAGTGAAGAGTTTATTGATTCAGAAATCAACACATTCCGGTTACCAGATTCGTTTACATGCTCAGTGTAATAACATCGAAACATTGGACACCAGGTTAATGTCTAATCTGAGAGTCAAAAAAGTAGGTTTGGTTGAGGAGATAGACATAAGGTCGTTACCTCTGGATTTTGAGACTTGTGCTTTACCATTGGACCAAATATCAGCCACGTCTCTCAAGACAGTTGTTAGTGGTTGAAGGTTTATTAATTAAAGCAGGTGCGAACCAACTGCAATATCGACAATTAACAACGAATTTCTCTTTGGCAGTAAACTGAAAAAGCGAATTTAATATTTCTGTATGAGTTTTAATAATACTGTGCTTATTTACTTGTGAATGTGTTAGCTTTAGAGGTTCTGGAAAAGGTAAAACTCAAGAAATCATCTGTTTGAGGAACGGTTTGTATAGATGGAAGTTTAATTAACTATTAAGATAGATTCTTTATTATTAGGCCTATGCTATAAATCTTTTTACAAAGACCCATGTGCATGGCTTTATAATAGAATGTTTAGTGGATAAGGTGGTATTGTAAGATACGAGATGTTGAGTTCCGAACATTTGTAACAAAGAAGAACTGACATATTTTTATTTTCTGCTTTGAGGCCATTCACGTTTATTTGATATTGCCTTAAATATGAATGCTTGTATTCTTTGAACTTGATACATATGACATGAAGTGACTCACGAATGTACTGATTGCAAACAACGCCGTTATCCTCAAAGGCAGATTTATCTTTTGTATAAATAATCATTCGGTAAAAGCACCAAGTTCAAGGATTCAGATTACAAGGTCAATATAAAATATCTTAATTAATAAGTATTTTATTTATTTGCATTTTAATCATTAAGTATTTCGCAAAAGAACGTCATGTGAATATCTAATATCAAATAAACGTGAATGGCCTCAAAGCAGAAAATAAAAATATGTCATATTTATTAGAAATAAATGCATCCCGTGTGTCCTACAAACGGTCAGTTTGCAATATCGCTAATAATTCTGATCGGATTGTGTTCCATAATTCAAATGTTCTATTCAGTTTTCGTTATGGTTGACGTCAACTAGTTTAGAATTCTAAAGATTGAGATAATGCTTGCCAAGCGTCATTTCTAAATATCGCGCACACATGTCGACGTTATCTTCTACATGTACAAACAGAGATAAACAAAAATGTCCTTAACCTGAATTAGAACAAATGTTCTTGTATGACTGCCGTGCTATCACTATTTATGTGTCTTTAATGAGACCAATAACTTTTGAACGGGACACCCTTTTGGCGGTATTCCTTATTTCAATTATTTTGTACAATTATCTGTATGCAGCTCCCTTGCAATTGTTTACTCTATTGTTTGACCCTCGACTCCCTTGCAATTGTTTACTATAATGTTTGGCCCTCGGCTCCCTGGCAATTGTTTACTATAATGTTTGGCCCTCGGCTCCCTGGCAATTGTTTACTATAATGTTTGGCCCTCGGCTCCCTGGCAATTGTTTACTATAATGTTTGGCCCTCGGCTCCCTGGCAATTGTTTACTATAATGTTTGACCCTCTACTCCCTGGCAATTGTTTACTATAATGTTTGACCCTCGGCTCCCTGGCAATTGTTTACTATAATGTTTGGCCCTCGACTCCCTTGCAATTGTTTACTATAATGTTTGACCCTCTACTCCCTTGCAATTGTTTACTATAATGTTTGGCCCTCGGCTCCCTGGCAATTGTTTACTATAATGTTTGACCCTCGGCTCCCTGGTAATTGTTTACTATAATGTTTGACCCTCGGCTCCCTGGCAATTGTTTACTATAATGTTTGACCCTCTACTCCCTTGCAATTGTTTACTATAATGTTTGACCCTCGGCTCCCTGGTAATTGTTTACTATAATGTTTGGCCCTCGGCTCCCTGGCAATTGTTTACTATAATGTTTGACCCTCGGCTCCCTGGTAATTGTTTACTATAATGTTTGGCCCTCGGCTCCCTGGCAATTGTTTACTATAATGTTTGGCCCTCGGCTCCCTGGCAATTGTTTACTATAATGTTTGACCCTCGGCTTCCTTGCGATTGTGCTATTTATATTAAAATGGCAAAGATGAATAGATTATATCTGTGGAATTCTTTCAATTATTAAACTCTTGTCCGATTGTATAAGAACACGAAATATTGATTTAGGTAAACTATTCCTTCAATATTAATGATAAGCCTACACAGTTACAAAATAATCTCTTGTAAGCTAGGAGAAATATAAAAGAGAATAGTTGTTTTATTACTCTTTATAACATTTTACAGATACTGTTTCCGAGGAGGCCTTTCTGTACTTGTTTTTCACTTGTTTAGTACTCAAGGTAGCACGACGTGATCTTAATATTAACATGTTTTTGTTTACCTGTACTAAACGTTGTTATTATAAATCTTTAATAATTAATGAAAACTTTTATAGATTAAGGAAACGCTTTTACAAACAGGGAAAAAACATACAGACTGGCTCCTTTTGACGCCATTGTTTAAGGCATTTCGGTCTCAACTAAAATCCTGTCCCTTTAAGATTAATTTACAGTGTTTGATCGCAGTGTCATGTCACTTGTCATCTACTTCAATCTTAAAAAAAGAGGAGCAGCTGTGGTCGAGGGGTTAGAACACTGGATTCCCAATACGGAGGTCGCTGGTTCGACTCCCGCCAGGGGTGAAGGTCTACAGTGACTTTCCACATTCCTCACTTTCTGCGCAAGCACTGGTTTAAACCAAGGAAGCGATCGTCGAGATGGATCAATACAAGTTGCAAGAACATGTTAAAACATTCCTTTTTTACGTCATAACAAATTTCAGATCAAAGACAAAATCATCAGACGCCCTATTTACTCCCCCGTTTACCTGTAACAAAGAAAAAGAGATCAGATTACAATTGGCAGACACAGTCACCTGTATCTTCGTAAAGACCTTGACACAGATAATGCAGGACAGATAATTAAGTTCAAGGCGAGTTCATACCTGTTTCTTTCCTGGAACAGAGAGAACAGAACACACCCCTTGTTAATGTTTTAAATCATATAGTTATGTTCTCTCGAACATCATTTTTAAGAATATAAATTGTCCACGTGTTTATTGCGCACGTGCTCACAGATGATCGTGCATGTTCGGTAATTTTATAACCACTGGAAAGTTTTCTTGTGCTTGTTTTCTTTTTCATCTGCACTTCGCTTTGACAACAAAATCACACCCCTTTTCTTTGGTAATAGGAAAAGATACTGGTTACTAGGTTGTTTTTTAAGATGCATATAATCGAAAATAGAATCTGCTAATATTAATGAAGTTGTGGCTCAAAAGGCATAAGAAAGCCATTGTTGATTATCCATAACAGCCAGAAACCGACAGGGTTTGTATGATTTGCTTATATTTAAATATTAATAAACAAATTACTACAAATTATTCATACAAGAATCTCAAGTTGTAGATCAGGCTAATCTGCTTGTCCATTGAATTCAGCATCTCATAATCTAAAAGGTAGGGTAGACATCTTTTCAGTTAAAAGAAAATCAAACACACTGTAATTATTCGAAAAGCAAAATGTCGGTCATTTAAACATGATTCATTATCACTGTCTTTTTCGACCCTGTTTTGCAAGTTATTCAATGCCTATAAAAGCACAACTTTTGCGGCCTGTAGCCGAAAGTGTTATTGTTATTTTCCGCGTTAAAAAGTCAGGCGCTAAGTATTTTAGTTCATAGTTATTAAGTAACTTGCTTTATATATTATTCGTTACAATATATGCCAAATGACGGCAAACGAGCAGAAACCCAAATACTTTGAAGGAAATCGCACTGATATTTGATTAAGATAGTTTTAGTATTCAAGAATCAATAATAATAGGATTATTTACGACCACCCCTCCCAATAGATGTTATTAATTTTTCCTCTACAATTTCAAACTAAATTTCTAATATAAAATTAAATTTAGTGCATTATATATTTCAATTTTTAATCGAAAATATATTCATATGCAATGGCATTTAATTGATAATTCCCATTCTCTATTTCGAACAAATTTTCAACTTGAATATTTGGAATTTCATTAGTATAAACAGCGCCACCCCCCCCCCTCCCCCCACCCCCTCCCCCCACCCCCTTCTATACTTGCTAAGCTGAACTGTGAAAGCAAGTAAACAACGAAGACAAAATCAATTCTGCATAGAAAAACTTTAAAACTAATATCGCTCCTTTGATTACTTTGCGCGAGAACTCGGCGAGGTGCCCGCAGACGTGACTTCAATTAGTCTAGACAGCTGACTATTGTTAATATGCTAACGTGATTAAAATTTATGGGAGGATCAATGAAGACTTTCTACAAAATTTATTAATAATTAAAAGTACAGTTTTTATCTGAAAACGATTTTTGAAGAGTCTGTTGTTTCGAAGATTTTTTCACACGTTATCTTTGTACTAAAATCTGAGTGTAGAGCTTATGTAGCGTAATCATATTTATAATGTGGATGGGTTTTGCTTATCTTTACATGTAGAAAACAATTTATTGAAAACAGTGTTATGATTGTTGAACTGTTGTTTTTATTTGTTTGTGTTTACCCAGTTGCAAGCCATGAAATATATATTATACATGTGTAAACATTTAACGTGAAACTTACGATATTTCCTAAGCAGGTTTTTCATTATTATTTAAACAAAACAAATACACTGATGCAAAACAATCTCTTGTAAGCTAGGAAAAATATCAAAGACAATGGTTGTTCTATTCCTCTTTATTACAGTTTACAGATACTTATTCCGACGAGGCTTTTCTTGTTTTTCGCTTGTTTAACAGACGTGATCTTAATAAGGATTAACATGTTTTTGTTTACCTGTTCTAAACGTTGTTATTATTAATCTTTAATGACTGATGGAAACTTCTAGAGATTAAGAAGACGCTTAAATACGAAAACAAGTAACTGCATGGTTTCTAAGGATTTAAGGTACACTTAACCTCAAAAGTAAAATTCTGTGCCTTTCAGATTAATTTTCGTTGTTTAATCAAAATACCTTGTTAATCGTCATCTACTTCAACCTTTAAAGAACTGACATCGAAGGTTACACATGTTGAAATACTTCCTTTTTACGTCAAAACCAATATCAGATCCCAGACAAGATCACCAGACGGCCAATCTACTCCCCCTTTTACCTGTATCAAAGAAAAAGGGAAAGAAATCAGAATGAAAAACAAAGCCGTAATAGTCTTTTCCTTATGGCCTTGACACAGTTCATGCTGGCCAGCTAGCATTATTTACAGCCATCAATACCAATAGCAGTATATACAGCCATCAGTACCAATAGCATTTTTAACAGCCATCAATACCAATAGCATTATTAACAACCCTCAGTGCTTAAAGCATTTTTACAGCCATCAGTACCAAGAAGCATTATTTACAACACTCAGTACCAATAGCATTTTACAGCCATCAGTACCAAGTAGCATTATTAACAACACTCAGTACCAATAGCATTTTACAGCTATCAGTATCAAGTAGCATTATTTACATCACTCAGTTCTAATAGCATTATTAACAATCATCAGTACCAAAAGCATTATTTACATCATCAATACCAATAGCATTATTAACAACCATCAGTACCAAAAGCATTATTAACAATTATCAGTACCAATAGATTTATATACAATACTCAGTACCAATAGCATTATTTACAACCATCAGTACCAAAAGCATTACTTACAACCATCAGTACCAATAGCATTATTTACAACACTCAGTACCAATAGCATTATTTACAACCATCAGTACCAATAGCATCACTAACAACACTAAGTACCAATAGCATTTTTAACAACTATCAGTACCAATAGTATTATTTACAGCCATCAATATCAATAGCATTATTTACAGCCATCATTACCAATAGCATTATTAACAATTATCAGTACCAATAGCATTATTTACAGCCCTCAGCAACAATAGATTTATTAACAACCATCAATACCAATACCATAATTAACAACCATCAGTACCAATATCATTATTAACAATTATCAGTACCAATATCATTATTAACAATTATCAGTACCAATAGTATTACTTACAGCCATCAATTCCAATAGCATTATTAACAACCATCAGTACCAATATCATTATTAACAATCATTAGTACCAATATCATTATTTACAGCATGAATACCAATATCATTATTTACAACCATCAGTACCAATATCATTATTAACAACCATCAGTATCAATAGCATTATTAACAACCATCAGCAACAATAGATTTATTTACAACCATCAGTACCAATAGCATTCTTTACAACTATCGATACCAATTGCATTATTAAAAGCCATCAGTACCAATAGCATTATTAACAGCCATGAATACCAATGGCATTATTAAAAACCATCAGTACCAATAGCCTTTTTAACAACAATCAGTACCAATAGCATTATTAACAACACCAAGTATCAAAAGCATTATTTACAACCATCAGTACCAATAGCATTATTAACAACACCAAGTACCAAATGCATTACTTACAACCATCCGTACCAATAGCATTATTAACAGCTATAAGTACCAATAGCATTATTTACAACCATCAGTAACAATAGCATTAAAAACAACCATCAGTAACTATAGCATTATTTACAACCATCAGTACCAATAGCCTTATTAACAACAATCAGTACCAATAGCATTATTAACAACACCAAGTACCAAAAGCATTATTTACAACCGTCAGTACCAATAGCATTATTAACAACACTCAGTACCAGAACTATTATTTACAACTATCAGTACCAATAGCATTATTAACAACACCAAGTACCAAAAGCATTATTTACAACCATCAGTACCAATAGCATTATTAACAACCATCAGTACCAATAGCATTATTTACAACCATCAGTAACAAAAGCATTAAAAACAACCATCAGTACCTATAGCATTATTTACTACCATCAGTACCAATAGCCTTATTAACAACAATCAGTACCAATAGCATTATTAACAACCATTAGTACCTATAGCATTATTTACAGCCATCAATACAAATAGCATTATTTACAACCATCAGTACCAATAGCATTATTTACAACCATCAGTAACAATAGCATTAAAAACAACCATCAGTTCCTATAGCATTATTTACTACCATCAGTACCAATAGCATTATTTACAACACTCAGTACCAATAGCATTATTTACAACCGTCAGAACCAATAGCATTATTTAGAACCATCAGTACCAGTAACATTATTAACAACACCAAGTACCAATAGCATTATTTACAACCATCAGTACCAATAGCATTATTTACAGCCATCATTACCAATAGCATTATTAACAACCATCAGTACCTAAAGCATTATAACCAATCATCAGTACCAATAGATTTATATACAATCATCAGTACCAATAGCATTATTTATAGCAATCAATACCAAAACCATTATTTACAATCATTAGTACCAATAGCATTATTTACAACACTCAGTACCAAAAGCAATTTTCACAACCATCAGTACCAATAGCATTCTTTACAACCATCAGTACCAGTAACATTATAAACAACACTAAGTACCAATATCATTATTTACAACCATCAATGCCAATATTATTTACAACCATCATTACTAATAACATTATTTACAACCATCAGTACCAATAACATTATTTAGAACTATCAGTACCAATAGCATTATTTACAACCATCAGTACCAATAGCATTATTTACAGCCATCATTACCAATAGCATTATTAACAACCATCAGTACCTAAAGCATTATAACCAATCATCAGTACCAATAGATTTATATACAATCATCAGTACCAATAGCATTATTTATAGCCATCAATACCAAAACCATTATTTACAATTATTAGTACCAATAGCATATATACAACACTCTGTACCAAAAGCATTTTTTACAACCATCAGTACCAATAGCATTCTTTACAACCATCAGTACCAGTAACATTATAAACAACACTAAGTACCAATAGCATTATTTACAACCATCAATGCCAATAGCATTATTTACAACCATCATTACTAATAACATTATTTACAACCATCAGTACCAATAGCATCATTTACAACCATCAGTACCAATAACATTATTCACAACCATCAGTACCAATAGCATTATTGACAACCATCAGTGCCAATAGCATTATTTAGAACCATCAGTACCAATAGCATAATTTACATTTCTCAGTACCAATAGCATTATTTACAACACTCAGTACCAAAAGCATTATTTACAACCATTAGTACCAATAGCAATATTTACAACACTCAGTACCAATAGCATTTTTACAACCATCAGTACCAGAAGCATTATTTACAACCACCAGTACCAATAACATTATTTAGAACTCTGAGTACATATAACATTATAAACGGGACACTTATTACAATTTTAAGCTTAATTTCCTTGATGAAATTGAATGTAGTGCGTTACACAGTTCACAGTTGATTGAAATTATATTCAAATGCTGTCGCTTTTAATATTTCTCATGGCCGATTTAGAATAAGTTGTCATCAAGCAATCCTCTGTATGTTACCTTATGCATAATAATTACATATATACTTACTAAGATGAACTGTGGAATCAAATAAACAATGCAAAATGAAGACTTTTTCTGCACAGAACACCACCTTAAAAATTTATACCGTGTGAATTTTCTGGTTCCGTCGAATTACTACGCGCTGGAAATCTGCCAGGAACCCGCAGACGTGAGCTCTGATAGTCTAGATAGCGGACTACGGTTAATGTGCTAACATGATTAAAATTTATGGGCGGATCAATAAAGACTTTCTACAGCATTTATTAGTATTTAAAATACAGTTTATAGCCGAAAAGGATTTTTAAAAACTCTGCTGTTTCGAAGCTTTTTTACGTTTATCTTTGTAATGATATCTAAGTGTCCATAAGCATTTTTCAGTTGCTTTACATTTGGCACAATTAATTTTCGTAAAAGAAAGGAAATGATTGTAAATTATTAGGAAATATGTTGTAGACTTCGGATTCAAATTTTCGTTCATTTTTAGCTCACCTGTCACAGAGTGACAAGGTGAGCTTTTGTGATCGCAATCCTTCCAGTGTCCGTTCGTCCGTCCATCCGTTCGTAAACTTTTCATTCAAATGACATCTCCTCTGAAACCACTGGGCCAAAGTTAATGAAACTTGCCATGGATGTTCCTTACATAAAGCTCTTCCAAAGTTGTTCAAAGAAATCAATTCCATGCAGAACTCTGGTTGCCATAAAGGAAAAACTTTTAAAATCTTCTTGTCTGAAACCACAAGGCCTGAAGCTTAGATATTTGGCATTTAGCACCCTCTAATGGAACTCTACAAAAATTGTTCAAATTATTTTCCTGGGGTCAAAATTGGCACCGCCGCAGGGGTCACTTCATTTTACATAGACTTATATAGGAAATCTTTAATAATCTTCTTTTCAGAAACAACAATGCCTACAGCTTAGATATTTGATATGAAGCATTGTCTAGTGGATGTCTACCAAGTTTGTTCAAATTATGTCCCCTGGGTCAAAATTGGCCACGCCCCAGGGTTCTCTTATATATATTATATATAGTTATATAGGAAAAACATGAAAAATCATTTTTCTCCGAAACTAATAGGACTAGACCTAAGATATTTGGTGTGGAGTATTGTGTTGAGAACCTTTACCAGTATTCTTTATATGTTGGCCCCGGGGTCAAAACTGGCCCCGCCCCGGGGGCCCTGAATATGTAAAAAAGGCAATCTTTAAAAATCTTCTTACTGGAAACCTCAATGCCTACAGATTAGATATTTGGTATGTAGCATTGCCTAGTGGATGTCTACCAAGTTTGTTCAAATTATATCCCCTGGGTCAAAATTGGCCACGCCCCAGGGTTCTCTTGGTTTACATATAGTTATATAGGAAAAACATGAAAAATCATTTTTCTCCGAAACTAATAGGACTAGACCTTAGATATTTAGTGTGGAGTATTGTGTGGAGAACCTTTACCATTATTCTTTATATGTTGGCCCCGGGGTCAAAATTGGCCTCGCCCCGGGGGCCCTTAATATGTAAAAAAGGCAATCTTTAAAAATCTTCTTACTGGAAACCTCAATGCCTACAGCTTAGATATTTAGTATGTAGCATTGTCTAGGGGATGTCTACCAAGTTTGTTCAAATTATGTTTCCTGGGTCAAAATTGGCCCCTTCCCGGGGGCCCTTAATATGTAAAAGAGGCCTAGAATTTTAAAATTTGGAATGAAGCAAGCTTTATCAAGCTTTTTTAGATTATTAGATAAGGTTAAAGGTCATGGAGGCTAAAAATAGATTTATCTACAGTACGTCATAGAGCCTTCATTTATAGACCAATATCTTTGATATTCAATATATAGGTTCCTTGCATGGACCTCTACCCATGCGTAGGGTTTGAGGTCACTGGGTCAAGGTCAAGGTCACCATAGCTTATGATAGATATTATTACATACTGTCATAGAGTCTTTATTTATTGACTGATATTTTACATATTTGGTTTGTAGGCATTTATATATTTTCAATTAAAAAATGAAATACTGCTTAACAGCAAAACTACAGCCAAAGTAATCAGGTGAGCGATCCAGGGCCATCATGGCCCTCTTGTTTTTTTTTCTTTCTCTTTTTTTTTGTTTGTTTGTCTGTTTGTTTGTGTTTGCCTTACGGTCATAAAAACGTTTACTGCGCATGCATCTTTCCACAGATTACATTACAACGCCAGTAACTTAACAGTACTCAAATTGTCTATAATTTACCAATTTCGTGTGTCTTTGAACTACGTGGCGTCTTTTAAAGATATTGGTTGTTTGTGTGTACCTAGGAGCAAGGCATGAAGTAACTATTACACATGCGTACAAATTTAACGTCAAACTTTATACGTGATATACGAGAGAAAATACGATATTTGCTCAGAAGGTTTTGTGATAAGGTAAAGTGAAACAAAGGTTTCATACAAAAAAAAACAACAGATTATTGCTAAATAGAGTGTTATAAATCAACTGAAGTAAAAATAATTGAGGCTGCCAAAGTGGCAAAGCAATGCCATTTTTTGTTTTATATTCTAAGAACGATGACCTCAAATTTATTCCAACTATGCTTTTATAGACGATCATCTTTGCTATGCCCGGTCACTGAAAATAACTCTTACGCAAAAAAGATCAGTTGAAATTTTAATGGAAATTAGTTTTTGTCTGGTCCTCCAGGTACAATGGCTGAGCAATATGCTGCAAGCGTGTTGATATAGCACGAAATAGTACATTGATATTAATTTCTTTGTCTTTAATATGCATATATAACAAGAAGGTAAACAGTTTTGTTCAGTGACACTGTTTAACATTATACATTACTTTACTTTTCCGAAAAATAAAGATAAAAATGTCATGTCTGAAACTGCCCATCGTATGTAAATCTTGAGAATATATTTAAAAACGTAATTATATGCTTTTAAAGCATACAATCATATTTTCCTGTTCACACGTTATGCAAAAGCATGTATGTTTTGTTTGGTTCATTTCCCGCCAGAAGTCGAGAAGATACTCCTAAAATGGAGTTTGAAGATTTGTTTACGTTTTTAAATTTCGTTGTTTTGGCTGCTGGTTACCGTCAAAATTTGAAAATAAAGAAGGACTTTGACGTGTTCATTGAGTAATACCTTGAATTCTGCGACGGAATCTTTATGGAGCATACCGTGCGTTGTTAAAAGAGCTAAGAAATGACTGGACAGTCAATGAAGCGGGAGAAATCTAATTGAAAGCAACATTCAATATAACTAGGTCGCTTTTATAGACTTAAATTACTTTTTCTATCCGATATTGATTCAGTTCTAATTATTATACCTTACTTCTGGAAGCCATTTTTTCTGAATCATCAACTTTTCCCCTTTCTTTATGTTTCAATGTTTCATGACACCTGCTGATAAAAGGACAGTATATTGGAAACTTTTTCAGATTTTCAAGTAGGATTAAATTACTGTATCATACAGATATAGAACAAGTTCTATTTTGTCTGCTTTACATATCTGTTTTCACACTACCCCTGTCACACAGTATGTTTAGCAGATCTGCTCAAAATACATATCTGCTAAAATATATCGTGTGAACAGGCCTTTAGGAAGTTAAAATTTATGTTTGGTGTCTCGACTTGTGTTATAATAGCACTTTGCTGTAGACCTGGATAATAAAAAACATTGACGAAAATCATTTTCAACGGCCAATCAACTTCAATTACAAAATATGACGGAAACTGCGCAAACAAGGTCGGCACACCTGCCAATAGCAGCAGCAAAAACAGACGGCTTAGCCCATTTGCAAGATTAACCCACATTCTGATGGCGTTTATCCAAACCTTCTAAAGAAAATGATATTCATCATCAATTGTTTTTGTACTACAATATTAACAATTTACATTTTATCACTGACGGTTCAGCAATAAACTGGAAACAGGCATTGTTTATTATATTCTCTTCCTGTGTGAGTCTTAATAAAGGTCAAGAGGGGAGATTTTATGTTGGGTTGTAAAGAAAGTATCAATGTTGGATTCTGTAACGCGAGCAGAAACCCTTCCAGAAATTAACAGTTCAAGGGTATAAATGCAATGCAATGTTTGTTTAGAATTAAACTATATTGTGAGTGTAAACTGATGTCGCATTTTCAGCTTTAGCATCGTTCAGAAATTATTGATTCCCCCTATAGTGTATATTGCAATACCTTTAGCGTGTATAGTTAGATTTTATTATAAGGACGGTGCTCTTTGCAGAAATTTCCAAAGTTCCGGGGACACTTCAGATTTTTAAACGCGCCCATCGCCTCTACAAAGGGCTAAGGTTTAAGGTGAAATCTGATGAAGAGGTGTTTGTCAAACATATATGCATCCCAGAAGTGCCTTGTTGATGGTGGTAGTTAACAAGTGATGGCCTTGAGGTAAACGAAGGGTAGATTGTGACTCAGGTGTGTTCATGGTCACAGCGCCCCTAACTTTTGACCCAAAAAATCGAGTAATGTACTAGTCATGACTAACCTGACTATCAAATTTGATGAGGCTAGGCACACAATTTTTCTAGTTATTCATCTCAAATCGTTTTGGTATTCAAAGTCACTGTGTCCTTAACCTTTGATCTAGTGACCCAAAAACAATAAGGTCATGTTCAAACAGTATTTTATTATTGAGGAGCTTAAGCCCAAGGGTTCTCCATTGTTTGGTTGGAAAAGTTTTGCAGTTTAATGTCACTATGGCCTTGAACTCTCACCCGGTAATTTTAAGAGTATTGGGGTCATCTTTGGCTATGACTAACCTGCCTTTTAAGCTTGAGGAGCTGAGGCCCGAAAAAATAGAGGTCAGCAAACAAACAAACGTGTAAACTTTTGTATAATAATTTAAAATAATAATGATATAAACAATGATTTATTTTACTTTTATTCAGACGACTATATTGATGTTATCTTCTTAAATACCAGTGATTTCATGGCTTAGGAGAATTTTTTCTTCCAAATTAACACACGACATGTTTTAAGACATTAAGATTTTATAAAGCCGTTTTTAACATACTGGTCAATTTAATACGCAATTGTTTTTATCATATTTAATTGGTTCGGTCGTAAATTACTTCGTTTGTACGTTTAAAAACATAAAATGCCATTTCATATTACGCGTAATATAAAACAAGAAATATCTTTTAAAAAATCCTGGTTTGTAAAGATTATGTATCTATCAATATTGAAAAAAAGGTGTAACCGATTACGCTCTACTTCGAAGAGTAGCTACAATCCCTACAGAATTAATCGAGTGTCCTTAAGACTTTTTAAAGAGTAAATTGTACTGGTTTGTTATCTGTCGTTTCCAGTTAGTTTGCATTCCCTTTTCGGGAAAGGCAAATCGATTGCGCTTAGGGTGTACTTCTCCTAGTGGACGAACAATGTCGGTATTTTACCCGGTGGTTAAACAACATATTTTGTATATTGAATGGCCTAACTACACATTCATCCATAAGATTGAAGAGGTTAGGCTATTTGGCTCAGACGACTCAGATTCACAAATCCTGATTGGTTACATTTTAAAGATTTTTGTTAGCAACGCGTCCATATCAACGGAAGTTCAAATAGAAAGTAATCGACTATGTCGAATAATAAATTCGAAATAGCTCAACAAATAATAATAATAATAATAATAGGACTTTGGCTAATGAACGAAGTGTATTCTACATACCGATTCTTTGATACATATACAGAACTGAAACTTGCTGCAGGGCTGTGCTCAACTGTAGTAAAGTATTTTTCATAGCTTTTTTCTTGGATGACAAAATCATTTGGAACATATAAATGTTTAAGAATCTCTGGTCAAGAGTATATGAACCCTATAAAAAGAGGAATAACCTAAACTTTAGACCATCCCATTTTTATCAAATCATATTGATGTGAATGATGGTGAATCAGTCATTAACAGTCAAGGTGTCAAACACAATAGATTGACAAATAGATTAACTGATTGTATTTTATTCGAGTTTCTTTTTAAAAGTTTTTGTTGTACGTGTTTTGGAAAAGATCAATTATTGTTCATTTTATAGAGGATGAGCAAATAAAATACATGTGCTATAAATGATCGGTTAAAATTAGGGTAGGTCCCCTTAACGTCCTGACAAATGTTCAACTGTAAACAAAATACATGTGCTATAAATGATCGGTTAAAATTAGGGTAGGTCCCCTTAACGTCCTGACAAATGTTCAACTGTAAATAAAATACATGTGCTATAAATGATCGGTTAAAATTAGGGTAGGTCCCCTTAACGTCCTGACAAATGTTCAACTGTAAACAAAATACATGTGCTATAAATGATCGGTTAAAATTAGGGTAGGTCCCCTTAACGTCCTGACAAATGTTCAACTGTAAACAAAATACATGTGCTATAAATGATCGGTTAAAATTAGGGTAGGTCCCCTTAACGTCCTGACAAATGTTCAACTGTAAACAAAATACATGTGCTATAAATGATCGGTTAAAATTAGGGTAGGTCCCCTTAACGTCCTGACAAATGTTCAACTGTAAACAAAATACATGTGCTATAAATGATCGGTTAAAATTAGGGTAGGTCCCCTTAACGTCCTGACAAATGTTCAACTGTAAATAAAATACATGTGCTATAAATGATCGGTTAAAATTAGGGTAGGTCCCCTTAACGTCCTGACAAATGTTCAACTGTAAACAAAATACATGTGCTATAAATAATCGGTTAAAATTAGGGTAGGTCCCCTTAACGTCCTGACAAATGTTCAACTGTAAACAAAATACATGTGCTATAAATGATCGGTTAAAATTAGGGTAGGTCCCCTTAACGTCCTGACAAATGTTCAACTGTAAATAAAATACATGTGCTATAAATGATCGGTTAAAATTAGGGTAGGTCCCCTTAACGTCCTGACAAATGTTCAACTGTAAACAAAATACATGTGCTATAAATGATCGGTTAAAATTAGGGTAGGTCCCCTTAACGTCCTGACAAATGTTCAACTGTAAACAAAATACATGTGCTATAAATGATCGGTTAAAATTAGGGTAGGTCCCCTTAACGTCCTGACAAATGTTCAACTGTAAACAAAATACATGTGCTATAAATGATCGGTTAAAATTAGGGTAGGTCCCCTTAACGTCCTGACAAATGTTCAACTGTAAATAAAATACATGTGCTATAAATGATCGGTTAAAATTAGGGTAGGTCCCCTTAACGTCCTGACAAATGTTCAACTGTAAACAAAATACATGTGCTATAAATAATCGGTTAAAATTAGGGTAGGTCCCCTTAACGTCCTGACAAATGTTCAACTGTAAACAAAATACATGTGCTATAAATAATCGGTTAAAATTAGGGTAGGTCCCCTTAACGTCCTGACAAATGTTCAACTGTAAACAAAATACATGTGCTATAAATAATCGGTTAAAATTAGGGTAGGTCCCCTTAACGTCCTGACAAATGTTCAACTGTAAACAAAACTGCCATTTACAATATGTTAAATAGCCTGACAAAGTGGTGAGACGGTCTTAGTAACAATAGTTCTATGATCACCAAAATGCTTAAACCTTGACTACAGTGGGAGAAACTGTCTAAATGTTGGAGCAATAAAAAATTAAATAATATAAAAGCATTATCACTCTTTTCAGTTACCTCTTTCCTTTCAAATGCCTGTAAGGTGACTTCTTTGCAACTCGCCTGCTGTTTATAACTATGATTTAGACGTGTCACCTGTGCACTGGTTGTCATATGGAGTATGATTCGTATTCCGGTGACAGAAGCCAGTTCCTTATATGCGTGGCTCCCGTGTATTTTGTTCTTGTGCCTTTGTAGTCTGGACGTGATTCCTCTGTTAATACTTTACTTAGTTTTATGATTTTGGTCAAACTCCTGTGAATGTTGTTCCTTTTCTTCTGTTTTATTTCTTTTTTCTTTTACTTAAACTAATGATACTTGTTTCCACTACAATGGTTTTACATAGTACTATAATTAAGAATATGCATTTGAATTTTGCTTTCGCCGTATGCATTTAAATATGAATGTTAATTTATTATTTCGAACTAGAAGACACTTAGAAATTACTTAGTTTAATTTAATGTCTTGACTAACTTTTAAGTGTTTTCTGTTAAAAAACTTCTACAATCTTAAATATGTAAAATGTCAAGATGTCAAGAAGAGAAAAGTTTGACAGACTTTTCCTTCTAGACAAAAATGGCGGTTACTATTGTGGCTTCGCCCTGCATAAATTAATGTCAATTTTGAATTGACCCAAAATTAATGACATTGTATCATTTAGTTACCTCCCCTCATTGTCTCTATATCTACCATTGAAAAGGAAACTAAGTTCAAAAAATCAATACAGGTTTTATTTCCATGCCAGAAGAGCAGCTCAAAAAATACAAACATAATCGTTAATATCTCCACCTAACATTGTGAGGGTGAGTGCTAGCTTGATAATTTAGTTCATTGCGTTTTCACATCTGTTTCTCTGGAGCAGACAGTGCTGTTCACGCCCTGAGTTAAATGGTTTAAATCATACGTGATTACCCTTACACCAATTTGTTTATTATTTGTAAAGTTTTGCATTTGATTAACTTCATTGTGCACGTGTTTCTCGTCCACATATCTGAACTAGGCTGAGCATGTGTTTTGCTTTTCCAATAAACGCCTGCAAAGTCTTTTGGTGCTTTTTTGTAGGCTGATGATTAACTTTCCAATTTTCTTGGCGCTGTGTTAAGACTTTTAGTTATGAGCTATAAACTAATTAGAGAGAGAGTGTGTGTGTGTGTGTTTCCACACAGAAAATGTTATTTGTAATAGTTATTCCAATTATCGTATACTAAGGAGGGGATTTAAATACGATACTTGCTATACATTTTCCCTTCATGTCCCTAATTCTGTAATTGTCTAACTTCTAAAAGTATGTAAAGTTGTATAAGAAGTACATATGCGCAATTAAACTTTGATTAATAAACCATTAAAATATGTAAGTGTTTTAGTGAATAAATGCAAAACTGGCAGCCTAAGTGACTATTTTTTAACAATCTTGTGCAAAGATACAATAGTTACCCAGTTTAAAAATGTTTAAAAAAAAGAGATTTCACATTGTCACTCTTGTGTCCTTGAATATTTGTGTTTCGCCTCGCCATGCATCTGATCACTTTGTCACCTGTTGCTTCAGATTGTGTTCACGTTTGATGACGATTTGTGCTTAGGACATGCAAACAGGATAAAGCAGTTTCTGTTACAGAAGCTCAAATGAAGGTTGCAAATACCTACATACCAGGGTAGTATATGGTGTGGTTCAGGCTGTCGCGAGCAGCATTTTATTGACTCGATTCGGAGGAGAAAGCTGCTGTAAGTATTTTATTTCTTCATCAATTTTAATGGCAATTAGCGCATGCGAAGCGTAATATTATGTCCTACACATTGGCCTGGATGATTCTTTTGTCAGATGTACAGAGTTTTATAACCTTCTGGAAAATTGATGCGCTTTTCGTGATAGCAAACATATTATTACGAATTCTTTATTTCCCGAATGTTAAGAACAATTGTACATCTGACAAAAGAATCATTAGAGCCTGTAAGAAGGGCACAATTTTCCGCTTCACATGCACTATGCCCCTTTAAATTGATGTAGAAATAAAATACTTACAGCAGTTTTCTCCTCCGAATCGAGTCAAAAAATTGCTGCTCGCGACAGCCTAAATGACATCATATACCACGTGGTATGGCCACCCTGGATGGAGTAACTTCAAAGTTTCAGCTTTTCGCTCTATCGTCAAATGTAAGCTCAAATTAACGCATTTAATTGCAATGTATGCTTTGAGCTTTTATGCAATGTTAATATCCTATCAAAAGTGAAATGTTTAATGAAAAGGATCTTTAAAAATGATGCATTAGACTGCTTAATGTAATCTCTAGCAAATCAAATTACCATAAACTGAAATGCTATTAACGTTCACATTTAATCTTTAGCGTATTCTAAATGTGGCCTTACTCATGATGTGAACAGCGTTTTAAATGTCTGCTTATCTAAATATTCAAAAGTTCTTCTAATAACTCCGACGATTGAATTGGCCTTGTTTACCTTTTCATTTATGTTTTTCTCAAAATTCAATTTACTGTCAATAACTACTCCAATCTCTCTCTCTCTCTCTCTCTCTCTCTCTCTCTCTCTCTGTCTGTCTGTCTGTCTCTCTCTCTCTTCATTACATTTGATCATAGGGTTCAAATTCCTATCTAACTTGTAATCATATTCACTGATCTTAGCATTCCCAATTCTCATAACATTTGTCCGGATGAAATTTTAACTTCCACTTATCTGACTATTCTTTCATTTCAACAGAGACATAGATAACAGAGATAAGCAGCTCCTATTTACTCCATTGAAATAGCGCACATGCCTCTCAAAAAGTGAAAAAATTAGGCATTTTGTAGCAATTAAAACTCAGTGGCTATTTGTTAAATCCTTTTAAGGTATACATCATTTGAAAGCTTAAACAGTCGTCTATAGCTGCAAGTTAAAATATTGGCAACTTTCTAGCCCTTTAATTTAATATAACTTGGCAGAATATACCCACTATCCCAGTTTTTCACCATCTTTATAGTTTGGTGAAAAAATGATTAAGTTGCAGTTCTCTTTAACACATGATGCATCATTTATTTTTACCAGGACTAAAATTATTTTACCTGCAGCAATAGACAAATGACTAGGCTTTCAGAAAATGTATAATTTGTTTCAATTTGGCAACTAGTTAACAAGTTATACTTGCTACAAGACACTGTCTTAGCAGGCACGCGTGAGACCTTAACTAGTTTGGAAGTTGCCTATCTCTGTTATCTATGTCTCTGATTTCAAATATTTCTGATTGAAACATTTCACAGTCATTTATATTCATAATTTGTCTGAAAATCTTCGTATCATCTGCGAATAAGAATATTTCACTTTCATTTGTTATATTTTAAGGAAGATCATTTATATATAAGACGAAGTAAACTGGCCCAAGCACCGATCCCTGTTGTAGGCCTTTACCACTTGTTACGTTTTTCCAATCTTAACTTGATCTATTTACGTTAACACGTTGTTTTCGGTCGTTCAAAAATGTCTGAATGCAATTTGTATATTTCTGACCAAAATAATACTTTTTCAGTTTATGAATTAGTTTAGCATAGCTTACCTTGTCAAATATTTTCACCAAGTCACAGTAGGATACGTCTACAACTTGCCCTTGATCTAAAATTTCAGCCCACCTATCAATAACTGTCAACAGTTGTAAAACGGTTGATCGCCCTGAGATAAAGCCATATTGCTTATCACTAAATAAGTTACATGTATTTACTTTCATATGTTTCACCATTTCTTCTCTAACAATAGTTTCCATAACTTCGCATAAAATACATGTCATACTGACTGGCCTATAATTCCCAGCATATTTACAATCACCCTTCTTAGATAAAGCAGTTATATTAGCGCATTTCCATTCATCAGGTAACTTTCCCTTTGTCCATGGACTATTAAATATGATAGACAATGGTTTTACTATAACTGAACGCAAATCATATAGTACTCTTGGATGCAGTTTATCTAGTCCTGGTGATTTACTAATATTTAAGTTTTTCAATCTTTTTTTTTTTTCAACAATTTCTGTGGTAATTATCAAAACGTCTAAACTTGGCACGTCGGTTGGAGTACTAACCTCTGTTGTATTTTATCTTCGTCCAAAGTAAAAACCGAGGTAAAAAAAAAAAAAAGGTCAGCCAAAACGCATGCCTTTTCCACATTATTACTTGTCATATTTACTTTGTCTTCGTCTTTATATAAGTCTGTAACTGAAACTTTTTAGTTTTTGTTTTCTTGTTTACATAATTCCAAAACGCTTTCGGATTACTTTTAGAACATGATGTTCAGCTTTTTTTCTCTTGTTGCTTCACCATTTTCCTTGTCAAATTTCTTATTTGATTTCTAGTACGTTTGTACAGAGACATAGAAAACAATATGTCTCTGGTTTGTAGGCCTAATCATCGTAAGCTTTTAAATCACCATCTTTTACGATTCATTCCAGAGTCTCTGTTTCTGTCTTATTTTGGATTTTATCTTCTTATTTCCATAATTCGCCCTATGACCTATTGCATGAGGCCGTAAAACTTCTAAACCATAACTTTGCATGCACTCTAAAAAAATCAGGGTCTTTCAAATAGAATTTAAGACTGAGTAAATAAAAAACTTATTAACGTAACATATTTGCGACTCAGTCATTTGTCTGAAACTCAATTGAAAAATCGTTCATAATGGTTTTTTTCTTTAACTCATTTGCAAAACTAATGTTAAATTGTTGTTTTTGTTTTGTTTTGTTTTCTTAAAAGAAAGTTCTGAACCTGAAAGACAATGGATTCCGGATTTAGTTTCCCAGCAGATTTTGATACAAGGGAGAGCACTTGATCTCGATCTTGATCTTGATAAGCTCTTGATTGTTAAGGTGAAACATTGTTAAGAACATTTACTCACCGCGCTTGCGTTAAGTTGCTGTAGATTGTTCAAAAGATTTTGTCCCCTCTCACCAATGAATATTGTACTGTACAGTAGAGAAAGTGGATCATTGGTAGCTGGTTTGTATTGTCGAAAACAAAGTTAGTTTCGGTTTCTTAGACAGTTCAAAAACTTATCTGCTAATGTCCAGGATAGAAATTGACAAAAGTTTTAAGAAGACTTATGTCTAAAATTTACGTGCAAAGGCCATAATTCTTTTTTGAGTTCTGTCTCTGCGTATTAACTTCAATCTAATTGTGTTATTGTTTCGGATGGAACATTTTTCGGATGGAACATTTTTCGGATGAGTGCATGGCGGTCGTAATTATTCAGCCATCCTTTGATACAAAAAAATCTGTACCACATATCAGTTAAAGATGTCTTGATTGTTTTAAATCTGTTACAAATTGAGCCCATGTACGTGGCACTTTCAACATTTAAATTCGTTTTTCATTATATGAATGAAGACTTATTTGACCCCTTCCAAAATAATGGTGCACAGCTTCTGTGCAAACTGACATGTAAGTCCACGAATCTTTTCCACTTCAGCATATTGATACATTCAGATTTCAAAAGACCTCCTCCTAGTATTCAATTGCATTTTATTATCTGCAAACAAAAAAGGTATTAAAAGGCAGCCAAACAGAAGAATAAGTTCTGTGACAAAACTCACCATTGTATGAAATGAATCCTAATTTACTTGTTCAAAAATTTTTTAAAAAAGTACATCCACAAATAAATGGCAGTTAAAAAGGATGCTGAATAACAACCAGTATACAGATTTGGTAGTTAAGGTCATACATATTCCAGTACTGTTGAAAATCATTAGGACCTTTTAAGTAACAGTGCTGGAAATCTCACATCGGAAGCAGTGCCGTTTTCCCTGTTGGTTTTAAAATTTACAAAGTTGACCGAAATCTGAACTGATTAAGATAATAATTTTAATGTTCAGGATTTTATCAAATATTATTTTAACAGAAGACAACCACTTAGATCAAGTGATTTTTATAGTAATTTAAAAAATCTTAAAAGTATATTTCATTTTTCCAGAAATCATGCCAGCCAAGAGTACAAAAGTAATATTGTCAAAGCTGCGTTCTCTGATGAGAAACAAAGCTGTCGTTTCAGAACCGCTGCATGCTTATATTGTACCATCTGGAGATGCACATCAGGTTTGCTTGGAAGTTTTTTATTCATTCACCACTCTTGTGCCCTACTTAATTTGACATAGTCTTCATCTACAAGTGAGGAAGTATAAATACCAGCTTTTACATACAGGACTTTTTTTTTTCTTGCTGATGGTAAATTATGTTGCTAAAATGTTTTTTTTTTAATTCTGTAGTTCAACTGTGCAATTTTCACAATATAGTTAAGGAACATACATGTAAACTGTTATTATGAAAAATTATTGTAGCTGATCTAACTGGTGACTATTTTCTAGAATTATGAAACAGAGAATTTTGAAAAGTTATTTTCTGGTAACTTAAACTATTTTATTTTTAGAGTGAGTACATAGCACCATGTGACTGTAGACGAGCATTTGTCTCTGGGTTTGATGGGTCAGCAGGTATGTACATTCCTTTCTCAGATCTCGACCTTCAACATGGATTACTTATAGAAATATTCAGCTTACAGTTAAAAAAGATATGAGAAACTTGTGTCTTTTGGTTTGGCTATTGTTACGGTCTAGTGCATACCTCCTTACAATTGTATAAATACAACCTCTGACAACTGCGTCAGGGAATCGATTCTTTGGCTCGGTGGTTAGAGTGTTGGCCTGTCACGCAGGAGACCAGGAGTTTGAATCCTGCTCTGGGTTGTGTATTCTAAGATGCATTGCATCTTTCTGTTACAGACTTTCATGTTTGTAAGACTATATTTACTCCTATGAATGGAAGTACCTATTATTAGCACATATTTTCACGCATGCTCATTAGTATTTATGAAAGATTGGTATCTGATGGAAATTTTTGAATTGTGTGTATTGCATTCATAGAATTTTTGCCTGCAAATATACCTCACTGTAAAACTTTCATAAAAGCTTGTTTTCGTTATCTATAAATTGTAAGATTGTTAAAAGAATATAGAAGAGTGAGTCTGGATAGAAAAATTTTCACTCTAAGTAATGCTGTAGGTTTGTCTATAATGTCTTTATCTCTGATGTAATTTTCTTTTTCAATTAAAGTGTGTAAATGAATATGTATGTATTGAATTAGGGACAGCTGTGATAACAGAGCATGAGGCGAGATTGTGGACAGATGGACGGTACTTCCTACAGGCAGAGAAACAGCTGGATGACAACTGGACTTTGATGAAAGATGGTAGGATTATAGTTGTAACTTTGATTTTTGACTAGACTAGACATGAAAGATTTTTACAATATTCAACTGAATATAGAAAGTATATGTAAACCTTGTTTACAATGGATATAATCAAATAAAAAAATCGGTAATGTTTGTGATTTCATAAGAGCACATTGGTGCAATTTGATTATTTAAACATTTCAGCATCACGTTGATCACAAATATGACTTTTAAAAAAGTATGATTAAGTCCAAAGGCAACTGCTTTGAATTCTAGAATACACGCACTGATTATTTCTTGCACAAGAATAGGTTTTAAGAACTGTTATTAAATAGGTGAGGAACAGCACCATGTCGGGTTTAAGTATCTATTATGCTACTATAGTTTCGAGTATAATACTCCCTTGGTTAAGTCTTTGATTTTCACTTATTAGTTCCAGCTACAAATCTTTGTAGTACTTTTATTACATTTACATCTTAATACAGATAATTTGAATTGCATTCAGGTTTGCCAACAACACCTAGCCAGGGTGACTGGTTATCTAAAGTGCTTCCTATGGGTGGACGAGTGGGTGTGGACCCTTTCCTCATGGCCACAGGTATGATTTGTTGTTTTGTAGAAGTAATTAGGTGCTATATTCATACAGTATCTTAAGGTTTTGTAAGTTTACTTTGACTTCATTCCAAATTTAGTTAATCCATTTGCAGCTTTGTTGCAAAAATGTGAAACTGTCAGACAATGTTAAAAATACTGTGAAGAATAGGGATGAAAGAAATGTTTAAATTCTTTCTTGTTTATTCTAACACTATCCGCAATTTGCCGACAATAAACAAAGAAGGAATTGAGCGTGATATATCAGGCAGTATAGCACGCTGAATACAAGCGCGCGCCCTCTGACGTCACTGAGAACGCCACTGTTAAATAGTGCACATACTTACGTCCCTTATAAATATACGTACGTGTTAGAATGGAAATAGATTTTAACATTTTCGTGATCTACCGTCGTATATATCACGGTTTCTCGTTCATATGCGTAATTATTTAATCACTCAGGCCTACGGCCTTCGTGATTAAATTACTACGCATCTGAACTCGACACCGTGATATATCAGACGGTATATCACTCAAACTTAAAATCTATTTCCTAATTTAAAAAGGATACTTAAGTAAAACTTGTAATTTAAGGAAAAGACTTAAGTTTTTACTAAGATGCTTTATGAATATGATGCCAGAACTTGCAACTGTGGCTGATTGACCGCTCGAATTTCTTGTTGTTTTTTGTTGTTGTTGTTTATTGGCATAGTTGATTACTTTTGATTTGAACTGATATGCATGTGTTGCAAACAAAAATCTTCAAAATCTAACCAGTCAACATTAAAGAATCTGAGTTGTCTGAGCTGACATAACCTGACCATCTAAGATGGCTTAACGGTTGATGGTTTGCAAAAAAATAGGGAATGGTTAACCTTCAGACAGTTTGTTATCAGTAACCACCTCTGCCTTATGGATGAATGTGGAGATAGGCAAAGTAACATACAAAATGATTTTTGTTCAACTGCTGTGTAAAATTTTGACTTTGTTTGTCCAGTGGGGGAAATTTGGTCATAGAAGCAAGTATACCTTATGTTGATGGATGAATGTGGAGATAGGTAATATAACATATGAAATGATTTTGTTCCACCACCTTGTAAAATTCCAACTTTGTTTGTCTGCTGGGGTAAACTGGGTCAGATAAATGAGTACAATGGATTTGCCTTTACTGAAATACAACACAATCTAAATTGGAACCAACAGATAAAGGGATAACATTTTCTTGCTGTGTTTAAAAAAGGAATTACTGTGGTATCATTTTATTTCGCTTAGGGTTAATTTTCGTGTATTTCGCGCTCGGACGAACTCACGAATTTAAACCCTACGCTAAACTTTGCCATAAAAGGCTATTCCAAGTACGTATCCGAATCTTCTTACTATCCGAATATTATACACTTGGTATTATTACTTCGCCCACGTCGATGTTTCAAGGCAGTTGGTTGAGTCAACACAAGTTTTAATAGAAAACGCGGAATTTAAGTGAATAGTATTTCGTTGGAACATGAAACCAACTGCAAATAAATCACCGTAGAAGTGCGGGTTTATATGCAGGTTGGGGATTTTAACAAATGTCGTTGTCATCTCATACAGTTACAGCGTTCATTTTTTATGAGGAGAAAAACACGTCTATAAATTTAAACTCTTGTGCGTTTTTGGGGGTTTAACGCCAATTTCAACATATGTTATATCTCGGCGGTCAGTCCACCTAACCAGTTTTCCTGGATAACTAACCAGTAATTGCCAATTCCTCCGCAAGTAACTGACTACTGTTCCCACATGATCTACTCTGAATCAGCAGTGAGAGACAAATGAACATAAGACACAGTGTCTGAGAACAATTGTCACGGAGAAATTTTGCCCTGCCCAGGGGTCGAACCAACGACCGATGGATTACTAATCCAGTGCTCTACCTATTGAGCTAAGCGGGCGGGCTTAAACTCTTCTCTATTTTGTCAAATAAGTTAAATTAAATGACACTTTGTATAACTGGAATGTATAATTGAGACAAACAGCGGTCAATTATATCCGTAAATTGTTGAGCAAATGACACAAGCAACTTAGCAGAATGGGTTAAACAACGATATGATAATTGATGAACAAAGGGTGTTATTTTTGACACATAGCTAGCTCGCTCAGTCAAATAAACAGGAAAAAGGGCGGCCAAGACTGATGCCCGCCCACTTAGCTCAATAGGTAGAGCACTGGATTAGTAATCCATTGGTCATTGGTTCGACCCCTGGGCAGGGCAAAATTTCTCTGTGACAATTGTTCTCAGACATTGTGTCTTATGTTCATTTGTCTCTCACCACTGATTCAGAGTAGATCATGTGGGAACAGTAGTCAGTCACTTGCGGAGAAATTGGCAATTACTGGTTAGTTATCCAGGAAAACTGGTAAGGTGGACTGACCGCCGAGATTTAACAAATGTTGAAATCGGCGTTAAACCCCAAAACAAACAAGACTGATTAGAATGATGACAGTGTATGTGAACTTTTATTCTACAAAAAAAATGAATTTGCGCGAAATTACGTCCGCGCAAAATAGTCATTTTCGGCGTTTGCGCAAACTTTCATGCCAGCGAAATTAAATGATACCATAGTAAACAACTTCAGTAAAAAAAACTTCTGTCTTGTCAGTACAAGTTGGTGCAGTTTATGTCTTTAAAAAGTCTTTTGGACACTTGATTAATTGTAGAGGGTTACAGTTATATGGAATTAAAGTTACTCTACCAAATAGAGAGTAAAATCAATCACACCTTTTTCAATCAACTTTTTTTTTTTATAAATACATAATCCTTATAATGTAACCTATGTCAACCAGCTTTTTAGAAAGATATTTCTTGTTTAATCGCTGTAAATTTTGTTTAATAGTTTTGACTAAATAATGTAGTATATGAAACTAAATACTGTTTGGTCTGAAGGGCTCATAGATTCATATCATATGTTGTTTCAGAGACTTGGAAACCACTGTCAAAACTGCTGAAATCCAATGGACACCATCTTGTACCAGTGTCACAGAATTTGATAGATCTTGTGTGGGAAGACCAGCCCCCACCCCCTTGTAATAACCTCATGGTTTTAGAACCTTCTTACACAGGTGACAATCTACAAACTTTTATTTAAGGCCATTACCATGTTAAACTGAGTTTTTATTCATTTTATTGTTTTGTTTTATGTAAAATAAAAGAAACCCCTTTTTTTTAGTTTAGCAAGTTTCATATCAGAGTATTACCCTGTGCTTATACTTTTCTTCATTAATGAATTACATTGTTTACCCCAAAATCACTTTGTTACGTTTCTCTGATACCTAGCATGGAAGAAATGATCTCTGCTCAATATGATTATGATGCATAGAAGCCTTCAAAACTTAAATGGTTTGAAAGATAGATTGGTTCACATTTTTGCAATCAGACTGTTTAGGTATTAATTTTGCTCTCTGCATTTTTGAGGCAATAGAGGAGCTGGTTCATTTTTTACTTTCACCAACTATGCATAACTCGAACTCTTCTGAACAAGATTGAAGTTTAGAACATAATTCATACAAATTGAGATAGAAACAAATTTTTAGTTAATTTAATAATGAAATAATTATAACTTGATTTTCAGGAAAAAGTTGGGAAGAGAAGATAACTCTCGTTAGAGAGAAGTTAAAGGAGAAAAGAGCTGATGCTCTGGTGGTTACAGCTTTAGATGAAGTGGCCTGTAAGTTCTACTGTTGTTGATAGAACATTCATTGTAATACTTCTGCAAATAATTATTGCCTTTTTTAAATTTTTGTAACAATTATGAGGAGCAGTTGTTATTGGTTTTACTGCCGCATTCTTAATTCAAAGGTTGCTGGTTTGAATGCTACGATGGGTGAGAGGCTCCAGTGACTTTCTGGATTCTTCACATCCAGACTATATTCTAGTTTGAATTGGGAAGCAGTCATTAGGAGTTAATGTAAGATGCAAGAACTCATTTTCCAGTAAATGTTAAGTAAGATTGCCTGAACACCATTGTATCAATATAAACATACTGAAGCTTGCTTGTGAGGCGTGGTCATAAATTACAATGAGGTCAAGAAAAACCAAGACTTACTTTCAGATGTCCTTTCGTTTTACTGCTAATTTTAAAAATAGTCAAAATTAAAATATGCAGTTGTCATTTGAGTCTGGTCACTCTGTAAATGTCATACTTGCATTGAAAGCTACATGTATTCGGTAAAATACTAAAATTGAGGTCGCTTTCAATTCAGTATCAACTCCCTGATAGCATTTGTAATCAGTAGGTGAGGTACTAGTTTTGCAAGCTTGTAACACTTGTTTTCAGATCTGTTCAACATGAGAGGTTCAGACATAGAGTACAACCCAGTCTTCTTTGCTTATGCAGTGGTTACCCTGGAATATGTGTAGTATGTATACTTATACTGTTGTGTTTTCCAAAACAGTTTTGAATAAATAGTGTCTTAGCTAAGTCAGGGAGATGTATGACTTGTTTTAACAAGGCTATGTCTTATCTGTACAGTTCTTATACTTAAGATGTTTCGGTGATTTTCAGTCTAAATTTCAATTAAAAAAAAGATACACTTTCAGAATGTTATTTGATTCATTTCTGTTTTAATGAGTCTTTCTTACAAGAGTAAATCATTTATCTATATTGAATAAAAATCTGTCATTCTTGCTTTAGAGGCATAATCAATGACTTTATTACAGTTTGTTTATTGATGAGGATCGCCTTGACAACAAAGTCCTGCATCATTTAAACTTAGGTACCCAAAACGGGGACAAAAGTGTGAAAATTACAATAGCCCCATATGGTGATGTGAAATCATTTGTTGCAGATCTGCCAAAAAACCTCCAAGGAAAAATCTGGGTAAATTTTATTCATTTGGTAACTTGTGTTCTGACAGTTGTTTTTTTCTTGTTGTTTTTTTACTCTACAAGTTTTATAGATTCTTATAAAGAATTTCAAATCATTGTGATAAACAGTAAAAGTTCAACTTAGTGTGCCTTATTTGTAATTGAATCTGAAATCAGAAGATGTATGTAGGGCCCTAACACATGACTTTAATATGAAACATATACCTAGTATTTCTGTCCACATAGCTTCTGTGTACACAGTCATGTTGTTCATTATTTTGATGGATGATTCATTCTGCTCTCATGTAAGGAGCTAAATCAAACAGTAAGATGAAAAAAACAGTAGCCTAGCTATTGTGAAAACAGTAATTTGTCCATGTAAAACCCTTACCTAGCTGAGTTTCTTAAATGAACATGTCCAACACTCAGTTTGGACAGGCTCAATAGTTATTTAAAGGGGAATTGATTGAAAAAGAACTGATTGAATAGTGGAGAGAGCAGAATGATTAGACTGTACCAACCTGTGTATAGGTCATGATCAGCATTAGTCACATAAAATAATTGCTCTTAGTAGGATAAAGATCAAAATGAATACAGTAAAGGACATGCATTTATTTACAAGCACAATTTACAGTAAGTCTTCAGTTTTTAAATTGATGTTGGTTAATGTTTGTGAACGTCTCCTCTGATTGTTTAAAATGTTTCTTGTACTTCAGATCAGTGATAAGTCCAGTTTTGGACTGGTAAATTCAATACCCAAGTTACGCCGCCTTAGTCAGCCGTCACCTATAGCACTTATGAAGGCTGTGAAAAATGAGACAGAAATAGATGGGATGAAGAGAGCACATGTACGTTGCCAAGAAAATTTGTATAAGATGTATGATTTACCCTTTACCATATGTTTAAGTGTTAAATCTTGTATACGACCAGTGCAGATCCAGATCAGCCTGCACATCCGTGCAGTCTGATCAGGATCTCCACTGTTCGCTTTTCAGTCAGAAATTCTTTTATGGATATAAAAGCAAACAGTGGAGATCCTGATAAGACTGCACGGATGTGCAGGCTGATCTGGATCTGCACTGGTCCCATATGTGTTAAAACACGTATCTATGGAGTAAAGGGTTAATGGAAAACTTCCTAGAAATGCTCAGTAAATCTCTGTTTATTACTAAAACAAAAATAAGGAACCTTTCTGCTTAATTGATACAGGCCTATTTCTGTTTGCAAATGTAAAAATATTCATCAGAGAATTGTAACAGTTGCTTCTATTTGACCCAAATACCTACCCTTTAATACTGTTACGTATACTAATAATCAGAAAAATGCAGACAGTACTAGTAAAGTACCGTATATATATTAGAATATAATGAGCATGTGATGTTTGTACAGATCAAAGATGCAGTGACATTGTGTGAATTCTTCAGTTGGTTAGAACAAAATGTGCCTTCAGGGAATGTGACAGAAGTCTCAGCAGCTGATAAACTTGAACAAATCAAGAAGTAGGTTTAGTGTGTCTGTGTAGTATAGGTGTGACAACGTGTCCTGGTTTAGAAGTAAAGTTTAGGTATTAATACAAAAACATTCTTGAATATTGATTATCATTCTATCATTCTTTTCTGTTACCTTTTTCTGTTAACATCAACCACTTTGAATGTATCTTGAAAGCTCTTGGCTTTTGGTCGATACAGTCGTCTCCAGCTCAGTACCTTAGCCAGTACATATTTTTTTGATTTGTGTATCTATACATTTTGAAAACAAGAGTTGTTATGAATGGTTTATATTGCGTTTCATATTGAGTTTGACCACAGCTAAGTGTCTCATATGATTTTAAAACAGGCAATAAATGCAGAGTTTTCTTATTCAGAGTTGACAGAAATTTTCATATTTAGCCAAGTATTCTGGTCATGGGTATTGTTGCCTAGAACTGTTCTTTAGGGTGTGCATATAAGACACACCTCTATTTCTCAAGCTGAACTTTTAAAGGAGAAAAGTATGTCTTATACATGTAATTGAGTATATGTGGTATTGTATTATTTTTGTTAGAATGTTGAAACTA
The DNA here is from genome assembly GCA_012932295.1 of Cyclina sinensis. Taxonomy (NCBI): domain Eukaryota; kingdom Metazoa; phylum Mollusca; class Bivalvia; order Venerida; family Veneridae; genus Cyclina; species Cyclina sinensis. Next base: position 3,132,378 of record JAAONU010000016.1, on the reverse strand, counting down.
CACACTGATAGCTGTAGTCTATTTTAGGGGCCAGGATGACTATGTCAGTCTGAGTTTTGCTACAATCTCCAGTACAGGATCTGATGGTGCCATCATACATTATCAGTAGGTAACCTGATCACTTTCTGCTCTCACTCTCTCGTCTATTACCGTCAGATGTCATGCTTTTGTACATGTCTTTAGCTCACTATGAGCAATGCCCAGTGGACATCTTTGCTGCTTTGATCATTTTTGGCTGCATAGGTCATCATAGCCCTCTTGTCTACTTCTCTGTTGTGTGTATTGTGTGGAAAAAAATATCTAACTTGTTAAAAATATAAACTGCTCTTGAATCATACTGGGAAAAACTGTTATCTGAACTCATATAAGGTTAAAACTTTGCAAAAAGTGTAACAAAGTCAAATACTTATTTTATTTATAGTCCATTACCTGAGACGGACAAGTCACTGTCAACAGAAGAGATGTACCTGTGTGACTCAGGAGCTCAGTACAAGTAAGTGTTTAAGGGGGCTAAAAAATACTTTCTTTTATGATTAAAGATAAGTGAAAATACTACATCAAAAACATAAATTTAGGCTTCTGTATGGCTTCTATATCGCTTAAAAATGGAAGGAATAAATCATACCTGTAGCAGGCTTCAAACCCATGTCCTTCAATTCAGTAAAATGGCTACGAGTTTAACTTACCTACTGAACAAGTTACAAGTGATATTTGCTAATAAACATGAAAAACTATTAAGTCTGTTATGTTTCCTTGACAAAAAAAACAAGTTAGACACTAAGTGTTGATGTGCTCTTCACCAAACTAGAATTTCTATACATGTATGTATAAACATTTTCTGTTTTATGCATTGTTGAAAAATGTGTGAGTCAGTCGCTTTAAAGATGCATTAAGAAGTATTTTTCTTATGTTGTTTATGTATGAAAAAACAATGGGGTTACCCAATCGGGGCCTCAAAGAAAAAAATTATTTTTAGTATCATATATTTATATACTCCGTAAAAGTATATGTCCCGTCATAATCTGACTGTATGAATGGCTGTGTGCTTTATTTGTGTATACATCGATGGTTGTTTTTCAACATTGCTACTTTTTTCTAGAGATGGCACAACAGATGTTACTAGAACAATGCACTTCGGGACTCCTTCAGACTTTGAAAAGGTAATCATGTTCAGGGTGCCTTTTCCCTGATTGTAAGTTTTTAATTGATTTATCGAAAAACAGTTGTTTGAGTGTAAATTATTGATGGATATATAGTAATTCCTATGACATTGCTGCTTCATTTTGGGGTTGTCACAGTTTAAAATTATTTGTAAGATTTATCGGGGTGGGAAAAAAAAATGAAATAAAAAACGGTGGCACATTATGACTAACTACAGTAATAAAACCATTGGCATTTGTATGTTTTGATTCCTTCACAGTACATTCTGAGGCAGGTGGATGTTTGTTAGTTCTAGCTGCTTTGATTGTTGTTGTTGTTGTTACTGTGAAGTGAGCTTTGTATGTTGGTTTTCAGGAATGTTTTACTAGAGTTTTGAAAGGGAACATCAACCTGTGTACGGCAATATTTCCTAATGGTGTGAAAGGTAAAAATGACAAGATTTTCAGTTCACTAGAGTCTCACTGTTTGAAATTTCTTATTCTAAAAACCTTTAGATGGTTAAAAACAGGATTAACTGTGTTAGGATAATTCTTTGTCTGTCCTAAAACCTTGATATCTTATTAGTGTAAGTCAAATGAATTGAGGGTTTTACATCATTATAAGTGATACTTATAAGTATATTCTTTATTCTCTTAATTATAGGTCAGTTGTTAGATTCATTGGCTCGCACAGCATTATGGGAGGTAGGTTTGGATTACCTACATGGAACAGGTCATGGTGTGGGAGCATTCCTTAATGTACATGAAGGTATATATTTCTTGTAAATGTTTCTTCAGAAGTCTGTTCTTGACTAATGCATTAGTTAATATTTTAATGTTTCATATATGCCAGTATTCACCAAGGCTGATGATTTGCCAGTATTCACCAAGGCTGATGATTTGCCAGTATTCACCAAGGCTGATGATTTTGCAGTAAACTCTATTTTAACAATATATGTATATCTTGTTTGCTATGCTTATGGAAGATTGTTGTTACATGTAGTAAGATTCAAGAGTTTTTAAAGGAAAATGTTTTACAGTGCTGTAGTTATTGACGGAAAATGTTGATAGAAATTAAACCACAACATTTCCTTTTGCTTTTCTGATTTCTCAACAACTTTGCCTTGCAAGCTGCTGTCCATAACAGGAAGATGCAATGCATCAAAAATCTTGCTCCTAATGGGATTCATTTTGTTCCTGGTTGGATTCATCTTGCTCCTGGTGAGATTCATCTTGCTCCTGGTGAGATTCATCTTGTTCCTGATGGGAATCATCTTGCTCCTGGTGGAATTCATCTTGTTCCTGGTGGGATTTATCTTGTACATGGTGGGACTCATCTTGTTCCTGGTGGGAATCATCTTTCTCCTGGTGGAATTCATCTTGATCCTGGTGGGATTTATCTTGTACCTGGTGGAATTCAACTTGCTCCCAATGGGATTCATTTTGTTCCTGGTTGGATTCATCTTGCTCCTAGTGGGGTTCATCTTGCTCCTGGTTGAACTCATCTTTCTCCTGGTGGGATTCATCTTGTTCCCGCTCCATCTTGCTCCTGGTGGGATTCATCTTGCTCCTGGTTGGATTCATCTTGTCCCCACTTCATCTTGCACCTGGTTGGATTCATTTTGTTCACACTTCATCTTGCACCTAGTTGGATTCATTTTGTCCCCACTTCATCTTGCTCCTGGTGGGATTCATCTTGCTCCTGGTGGGATTTATCTTGAACCTGGTGGGATTCAACTTGCTACTGATGGGGTTTATCTTGCTCCTGATGGGACTCATCTTGCTCCTGGTGGGATTCATCTTGCTCCTGGTTGGATTCATTTTGTCCCCACTTCATCTTGCACCTGGTTGGATTCATCTTGTTCCCACTTCATTTTGCACCTGGTTGGATTCATTTTGTCCCCACTTCATCTTGGTCCTGGTGGGATTCTTCTTGCTCCTGGTTGGATTCATCTTGTCCCCACTTAATCTTGCTCCTGGTTGGATTCATCTTGTTCCCGCTTCTTCTTGCTCCTGGTGGGATTCATCTTGCTCCTGGTGGGAGTCAACTTACTCCTGGTGGGACTCATCTTGCTCCTTGTGGGATTCATCTTGTTCCCATTTCATATTTCTCCTGGTGGGATTCATCTTGCTCCAGGTTGGATTCATCTTGTCCCCACTTCATCTTGCACCTGGTGGGATTCATCTTGCTCCTAATGGGATTCATTTTGTTCCTGGTTGGATTCATCTTGCTCCTAGTGGGATTCATCTTGCTCCTGGTGGGATTCATCTTGCTCCTGGTGGGATTCATCTTGGTCCTGGTGGGAATCATCTTGGTCCTGGTGGGATTCATCTTGGTCCTGGTGGGATTCATCTTGCTCCTGGTGGGAGTCATCTTGCTCCTGGTGGGATTCGTCTTGCTTCTGGTGGGATTCATCTTGTTCCTGGTTTGATTCAAATTGCTCCTGGTGGGAATCATCTTGGTCCTGGTGGGAATCATCTTGGTCCTGGTGGGATTCATCTTGGTCCTGGTGGGATTCATCTTGCTCCTGGTGGGAGTCATCTTGCTCCTGGTGGGAGTCATCTTGCTTCTGGTGGGATTTATCTTGTTCCTGGTTTGATTCAAATTGCTCCTGGTGGGATTCATCTTGCTCCTGGTGGGAATCATCTTGGTCCTGGTGGGATTCAACTCATGGCTGTTAAGGCAGTCCAGCTTAAAAAAAAAACCAACCTGTAGATGACTGAGCCAAAGAATTGATTCCCTGATACAGTTGTCAGATATTGCATTTATACTAATCAATCATATGCCATTGACCATAACATCCACAGTTCTTGTAAATATTTAACTTGAAAGTCTCCAGGAGAAGTTTTTGTATCATTTAGTGTATGCATATTGTCCTTAGATTAATTATACTTCAGGTCCCTGTGGCATACATCAGAGGATTATGCATGAAACTCCTCTACAGGAGGGAATGATTCTGTCAGATGGTAAGTTTATATGAAGGAAAATCAGAACTTTTGATATATATTTTGTCTGTATTGAAAGAGAAATCTTTGATGTATTGCATGAGAAAAGAATATGATCCAGACTTTGGGAAAAAAAAGAATTGAAAAGAAACATGAAATCTGTTGCTACAGAAGTAAGGTATCTATCTATGTAAGAATGGCTATTTCTTATCTTGAAGAAAAAAAAAGCTTTTCAAAGCTTAGTAGAAGCCTGTTAATTGAAGTCTTTAGTTTATACATGCACAGCTTCATGTAGGTTAAAAGACTGGACCTGTGGTGAAGTTCTGCAGGTTTCTTCTCATCAATGTACGTCATAAATATTCATATTTCAAGTGTCAAAATTTTTACGTAGCTTTTTCAGATATAATGAAAATAAAATGTGTTGCTTCTTTGGGACAAGCAAAACTTATACATATGTTCTGTTGATCAAAGTTTGTTCTGTATTTCAGAACCAGGTTACTATGAGGACGGCAAGTTTGGTGTTAGGATAGAAAATGTAGTCCTTATTGTTAAATGTGATACAGTGGTAAGTGTTCTGTTTTCAGAATTGTAAATAAGCATATTGTAAAATTCTATCTATTGAAATGGTAGCTTTCATATATCTAAATGTGGTTATATTTTGAAAAGATAACTTTAATGTAACATGGCTGTCTTGGAGGCCTTCATACATTTGAGATAAGCTGTTGCCAAGTTAACATTATATATATCAAACATGACTGTGTTTCAAAGCTTTATTTTTGTAAAGTTTAAGAATTAAAGCAGGATATAATTCTGTTATTTATCAGGCCTGTCCGAAATGGGATCGTGTAAATTAGATGACATGGTGTCTGTTCTTGTATCTATTTTGTACATGTTGTACAGCATATTTTTGTTTAATCTACTTTGAAATTCATGCTTCTATTTAAAATTTGATGCAATATACAGTGCAATTTTTTTAATTACCTGTACATATTTTTAATTTATTATGTAGACTGTTGTAAAATGTTGGTTTCATTTACAGTATAACTTCAGAGAGAAGGGTTTCCTAACATTTGAACCACTGACACTGGTGCCTATACAGAGGAAGTTAATAGATGCCAGTCTGCTTACAAAGAAAGAGGTATAGAGTTGTTACCCTTCATTTATTTATTTTTATTATGCTTCCCGAAGGGAGAGCATATAGTTGCCGCTTTGTCTGTCCGTCCGTTCGTTCATCCATTCGTCCGTCCATCCGTCATAATTTTGTCCCGAGCATAACACAAAAACTATGAGAGATATCAAGACCAAACTTCATAGGTAGTTAGATCTCATTAAGAAGCAGTGCAGTGCTCAAGAATCATAACTCTTGCTTTATTAATTTTTGAGTTATTGCCCTTTGAAATTTCTCATATATATTTTTTGTCTGGGGCATATCTCACAAAGTATAAGAGTATCAACTTGAAACTTTTTAAGTAGATAGATCTCATTGATGAGCAGTGCAGTGCACAAGAACCATAACTCATGCTTTATTAATTTTTTAGTTATTACCTTTTGAAATTTCTCATACTTATTTTTTGTCCGGAGAATATCTCATAAAGTGTAAGAGATATTAACATGAAACTTTATTGGTAGATAGATCTCTACGAGGAGAAGTGCAGCGCACAAGAACCGTAACTCTATTTTGCATAATTTAGGAGTGATTACCCTTTGTTATTAACCAGGTTTTCAATTTTGAAAATCCTGGTTATTAGATTGGGGTATGGCGGGCGGATGGGCGGATGGGCGGATGGGCGGATGGGCGTCAAACGAAATTGTGTCCGCTCTGTAACTCTTCAACCCTTTGAAGAATTTTGATGAAACTTCAGACAAATGTTTACCACATCAAGATGACGTGCAGAACGCATGTTCCGCATGGCTGGCTCCAAGGTCAAGGTCACAGTGACATTAACATTGAAAATCCTGTCCGCTCTGTAACTCTTCAACCCTTTGAAGAATTTTGATGAAACTTCAGACAAATGTTTACCACATCAAGATGACGTGCAGAACGCATGTTCCGCATGGCTGGCTCCAAGGTCAAGGTCACAGTGACATTAACATTGAAAATCCTGTCCGCTCTGTAACTCTTCAACCCTTTGAAGAATTTTGATGAAACTTCAGACAAATGTTTACCACATCAAGATGACGTGCAGAACGCATGTTCCGCATGGCTGGCTCCAAGGTCAAGGTCACAGTGACATTAACATTGAAAATCCTGTCCGCTCTGTAACTCTTCAACCCTTTGAAGAATTTTGATGAAACTTCAGACAAATGTTTACCACATCAAGATGACGTGCAGAACGCATGTTCCGCATGGCTGGCTCCAAGGTCAAGGTCACAGTGACATTAACATTGAAAATCCTGTCCGCTCTGTAACTCTTCAACCCTTTGAAGAATTTTGATGGCTCCAAGGTCAAGGTCACAGTGACATTAACATTGAAAATCCTGTCCGCTCTGTAACTCTTCAACCCTTTGAAGAATTTTGATGAAACTTCAGACAAATGTTTACCACATCAAGATGACGTGCAGAAATTGTTGTCTCATTATTAAGTATACTCCTTGCAGACAGTATTGTTAGCCGAAATTTACATCCTACTCATTATCATGTATTCTCATGAATATTATCTTTTCCTTCATGTCATGTTATAATCTTTTGAATATTCATAGCAATCTTCATTCCAAAATTCATACTATAGTATAGAATCAGAACAACATTTTTGAAAACCTGGTTTCGTGGCATTGCCATGTTTCTTGTTTTTCATACTTTATAAGAAATACATATTTAACATTAGCCCTTTTGGAATTGGCATTTATTCGGGGAGCATTCAATGGTTCTACCGATTTCTTGTTTTATATGGTGGTGTTTCAAGGTTATGAAGGATTTGCCAGATTAGAATGAAAAACATGAACATCTGTTGTTTGCAGAGTAAATGCTAATTGGAACTGTTCTAAAGGTAAATTAGCACTGATGATTTACCCATGGATTTTACTAGGCTGTAGTATTTCTAGTCTTCCCAGTTAAAGAAAAAAACAGTCAGTTCTGCACTAAGGCTAATCATACGTAGTTTGTGATCTGAAAGTGTGTACAGGAAAAAGAAGAAATAAATTGCTGGTTTGCTTTTTTCAAAAATTTAGTAGTTCATATTCTTCTAGTATGTAATATGCACAAATATTCCTTTATTACTTAGTAGATGAATTTTTGAAGATAATGAAAGTATCTAAGTACCCAAGTATCCTGTTTGAACAGTTTTGTATTATTTTTTAGATTGACTGGATTAATGATTACCATTCTAAGTGTAGGGAGATTGTTGGAGCAGAGTTACAGAGGCAGGGGAAGACAGCAGCTCACAAATATCTCATGCGGGAAACAGAGCTCATTGGATAGATATAGCTCTTGTAGAGAAGATGATTTTATCCACAGGTTTCTGAAATTTTCACCGAGTTGTGCAACTTGAGAGCGTACATTTTTTTACATCATCAACATGTGTGATTTGAGTTCAGCTGAACAAAAATGTTTCTGTCAACACAAAGATCCTTCTGCAAAAATAATATATATATATCAAAAACTTGTGAAAAATGGTGAATGTATTGGGTATCAGTAAAAAAAATCTTCATTGTTGCCTCTCAGAAAAAAAATTGATGTTTATTTTGTTATTGATTATTAACACAAGAAAGACAATTATTTTTGACAAAGTGTACCGTTATTGGTGTATATGACTTTCAGAAAATGTACACTTTTTTTTTCACCTAAGATATAAAGATTTCAGTTATTGAATTCAATTTTATTCAAATATTTTGTTTTCTGTTCCTTTAATGAGTAAATAGTTCTGTCTATGACTAGTTCGATAACCTTTCATGTACTAAAATCATACAGTTTGTTGAGAAATTACACATTTTTGTATGAAATAAATTGTCAGTGACCTCTTTATCACTGATTCACTTGATCTGATTACAAACCTATCACAAGTGAAAATCTAAAACTAAGGTGTTTAGCTTTATTATGTTACAATGTATGTAGTCACTATAGTTTTCTTTGCACCAGAATTTTTATCTTTGATAAATGCACTTTCAGACATTTATATTTTCTAACAGTGTTGGTGTTTGGTTTTAATGATTTTTTTATTGTTTTGGTTTAATGATTTTTTTAATATGTCTTATCTTTGTAAACTTTAACAGCTAAACATTGTAAGTTAACCTGAGCACAATGTGCCCAAGGTGAGCTTTTATGCATGAACACCCCATGTTCATCATGTGTCAGTACAGTGTTCATCATTTAGTTTCACTTTAAATGACATCTACCCCCCACCAAACCTCTCAGTCCAGGGATTTTCCTCGTATAAAACCCTATCAGAGTTGGTCAAAGAATTAAGTCTTATGCAGAACTCTAGTTACTATGGCAACAAGAATGAAAAACTTATAATTTTCTTGTCTGAAACCATCAGGTCTAGGGTTAAAATTTGCTGTGTAACATTGTCTTGTGGACCAATGTGAAGTTTGATCAGATGATGTCGTTTGTGTCACTGTTGGCCTTGCCTCAAGGATAACATCAGATGTTATACATAGAATGTTATAGACAAACTGTTTAAAAATCTTCTTGACAAAAACAGTAATTCTGAGACTTTTGAAATTTGGGGTGTACCATTTTCTAGTGAACCTTCACCAGAATTGTTCAGTTTATGCCACTAGAGTTATTACTCACTCTACTCTGTGGTCTCATATTGTATGTAGAAATACAAAGGAATTCTTTTGTTAACTCTTGTTGTCTAAAACCAAAAAACCCAGAGTTATGAAATAAGCATAGCCTAGTGGACCTATAACAAGATTTATTGACCTTCGGTCTTTTTAGGCTTCACCTCAATAGTCAGATTTTTTCCAAAGACTAATACAGACAAACTCTTCAAAAATCTTCTTGTCAGAAACCATATGGCTGTGACTTCTGAAATTCGGTATGTTGTATTGCCTTGTGAACCTCTACCAAGCTGGCTCAGATTATGCCCCTGTTGTCATTTTTGTCTCAACAAGGGGTCACAAAATCTTAGAAATATTAAGGAAATTACAAAGCATTCTTGGGAAATCTTGTAAAATCTTTTTATTTTACTAACAGTTAATATATTTAAGCTTTGATATTTGGCATTCAGTATTTTCTAGTTTGTTTAATTTGATGATGGATTCATTACATTGAACAAATAAGTTATACCTGGAGAGGGAAGTTAGAGCTGGTCTTTTGTTTTGTTCCTGTTTTTTGTCACGAATTTGAGGTTCTGCCCACCACTGTATTGGTACCACTGTTAAATTCTCCAAAATGAAATGGTCTAAGCATTTTTAATGCAGTTATTTGATCTTCTCAGAGTTATGGGACTTTTTTATGTGATTGGACTTCCCATTTTATTTATTAAGTTTAACTAGTACATTTTTGTATCCCAGGCATATTTCAGAAATGACTATATGAAAGCTTCATCGGGGGAACTTCTCATCATGTCCATCATGTCATACCAACACAAGGATCTTTTAGATCAGGACACTTGTTTCTATGTTTTTGTTGTTTTGTATCTTTATGTTAAAGCTGTTACTTTTTGTATAAGGTATACAATATACTAGGAGAAAAAAAGAAAATCAAATTATATTTCTAGACGACATGTTAAGCAAGTGTGGAGAGTGGAAAGTTTCCAGGTTTAGCATGCGAATTGTGATGAACTAATTTTACAAGACACCAGTTTTCACAAAGACTTGAAAAAAAAAAGTAATATCAGTTATAAAAATTGAGACAAAACTCAGCAACTGAGTTAACATAGTTTTGTTTGTTTAAAACCAAATGAAAACATGCAGTTCTTTTTTTATTTTTTTTCACTGGTACTGGGTATATTCAAAAACGAATTTGAATCAATTGCTCAAAATATAGGGATTATTAATCAGTTTCATTTATATCCATAGGATTTTACAGTCAAAATATGTCACGTGAAATTATCATTTATACATTAAATATACTAGATCTTATGTCATTTTTGCAATAAAGTCTTAGTCCGATTGTTCTTCTTGAGTTTTTGACCCACCTCAGTGATTGAGTAGTTATCACTAAACCTCATCGAGTTACATAGGTTCAAGCACTGACCATTACTGTGAGAAACTAGGCAGTTTCTTGCTGACTTCTGGAGTCTACTAACCAGTTTCACAAAAAATAAATAAATAAATAGGTAAACAGTTCTCCTAAATGAATGGTAGAATGTTAAATTTATGATATATACACTGGAAAACTAAAGTCTCTTTGATTTCTTCTTTTTAGTAAATTGATTCTCTTGAGTCCACAAGAATGATTCTACAGTCAGCTTTGAGATTCAAAGATGGGCTGATCCAGCAAGATATCCTAATGCCAGAAAAAGATTTCCCATCTGTTAACTGTTAAATAATGACATATAATGTTCTCACTTCCATTTCATTTACTGCAGTTGTAGTACCACTATCTCACTAGGTTGTGACAAGTTCTGTCACACTGTGGTTAAGACAAGTTTATTCTCAGAATTTTGGAATTATATTGTTGGAAAACCCTTAATTCTGGTAACCCTACAAGAGTTTCAGTCAAGAGCAAAAATCAGAACATATAGAATAGCATGTGACCACCCGTCATTTATTAATGCAAATTATCATCAACAAAAAACAGTCATGCATTAATACATGAACATGCAGATATATATTGGTGGGAAGTAACATTATACATTACAACCATGAGTGCATGCAGTTGTTTCTGACAACACAAGGCTAAAGACTAGAATAATCTGCTAAAAGGAATATACTTACCAGTCAATATAACCAAAACATAAAGAGATATTTACAGTTTTTCTTAAATTCACCTGCCCAAGGTAAAGAAACAACATGCAACAGTTGACCAAGGCCACTTTACTGATGCTATGGTAAACTGTGACAGTTGACCAAGACCACTTTACTGATGCTATGGTAAACTGTGACAGTTGACCAAGGCCACTTAAATTGCAACAGTACACCCAGTCCACTTTACTGATACTGTGATAAAAACTGCTGCTACGATAAATCAGAAAACCTTTGTAATATAAACAGATTCTGTACTGGCCTTGATTGACAAGACTCTCACTGTAAATGCTACTGGTAATGACAGTGTTTATACAGTATAACAAACATTATCAGAGGAGACATATTCTTTTTGTAGGTTTAACAGAAAGGTAATAATAGCAGGTGACCTTGATCACATTACCTCTAATCATTTGTACAAGAAACTTCTAACAATCATCAAAAGACACTCTTGTCATTACAGAGAGACTGTATGTAAGTATTGCCAAGAAGTGAAGTATGGCATTTTCACCAGGCCTGGCAAAATATAAATATACATTTTTGTACTTTGAAGAAGAAAAGCAACATGGATTTTGAAAAACACACTATGATGTACAAAACAAGATGGCAGGCATTGGTGACTTGTTTTAAGTAATCTCCACACTGGTTATAAGGAATGAAAGGGGTGTAAATTGTTAGCATAATAATTTTCTTTTTCAGCCATCAAAAGAAAACAAAATGGTAAAGCTACAACAACATGGATAAAACAGAAACACAACAAAGAGACAGGAATAATACAAAGGATAGTAAGAAAGATGTGGCCTACTAATTTACATGATAAACATCTAGGGTTTTTAAACTTGTGCTTGGTAACATGAAGGGCTCATGTCAGGGGCCAACCTTTACATTAAGTTTGACCAAAGTCTTCTCTCAGAGCAATGCTTGTTAAGCTGACCTCTGCATCTATATTTAAAACGTGCATCATAAGGTCTAGTAATAAAGACATTTATAATAAGACACATTTAGTTACAATAAAAATCATGGAAACTGACAGAAGCATAACCAGCACAATAAAAAGTAACAAAAATACAAATCAACCAAAATACAAAGTCAAAATTGCTGTTGGTGACTTGATACAATGTTACCTATGACAGTCCATTTCAAGTTAATGGCGAAACCTTTATACATATGATATAAAAAATCCCTGTCCCTGTGTATATATATAAATATAACAGTAAATAAATCATGTAGTTAACATTGTGTAATGTGTAACATGAGTCCCGTAAGTAAGTATAAACAAACTACCTGTATAAGTTAATAATTCTCCTTATTTTTTTAAGGTGTATGGGAATAATTTATAAACCTGTTTCGATATTGTGAAGAGGTAACAACAATCAATATAAAATTCATTCTTCACAGCCACATAAATACTGTCCCAATACTTGTGTTAAGAAAGCATTATTAATCACCAATGCCAGTACTTAAGCATAACAGCACCCTGTCGACAAACAATTCTTCAGTTAATTCTAGTTCGTATATTATTGCATTTGGCTAAACACATTTTTTTCATCACAGATGTACTGCATTTCTTTAACTGATTTCTAAGAAGAAAAATATGACAACAAAAGCTATGTTTAAATACGAGACATATTAATAAATACTTTACCTATACCTTAATTATAGCAACACTTGTTGCCTTGGCAACCTTACCAGACCATGATCAGCCTGCATATACATGTATATACAAGTGTTTGTCCAGATTTAATGATACACAAGTCCACTAAGAAAGGTAAAAGTTAATAAAATCTCTTGTTTAAACACGAGGAAAACTTGAGTTACACTGTAGTTAATACTGGCTTCTATGATGTCTCCAAAAAAGGGTGTTTTTGCCGAAACTTACACTTAAATATGACATGTTGGGTAGTACCAGAACCTATCATGTTCTCTTAAACAAAAAAACAGTAAACTGAATATCATATGTATGAACAAGTTTTCAGGTATTGTTAGGCCACCTGTATATTCAGCTCTAAACATACATAAACAAAAGATACAATGAACAATATATACAACAGAAATTACATTATTATATGACTGTATGAACACAAGTTTTTTTTGTAGTTTTTGCTCAGCACAAATCTTTCCTATTTGGAAATATATAAAAAGAAAACTTATAGATGAACGTACCCTCCCCATCCCAAGCTTAATCACAGGATTTCAGCCTTTACATGGTAGCTCTCAACAATTGCTAGGGTTTTTATGTCTACATGGTTTTACTTATACAAAACATATTATCTCCAGATAAAAAAATATTCATCTCTCAAAAAAAATTAAAGCTTTGAATAACTGAAACAAAGGAGGAAAAAACAACCTCCAAACATAAAATGGAACAGTGTTACCAAACAGCATCTAAGAAAATCCTATCTACTGTTGACAGCTATCATAAACATATGTTGTTCTATCCCCAGCTATAAAGTATTTTCAGTTAGTAGGTCAGGAACCTACAATAAACCCCTGCACCACAGTGTTGCCGGTTTGGTTTTACTATGTAACAAAATCACAGTAAAATGCAAGTCTGGAGATCATACACACAAGGTGTCATTCAACTTTTAGTAGTTTACTGTAATCCCGCTGTGACGAACTTTTCCAGGTATCTTTGGCTTTCATTCGTTTCAGCTGTCCATCCCTGTAAAACCAATCAAAATACATCTTGGATAAGAACATTTAGATTTCTGTCAGAAAGAATTCATTTAAAACATACCAGATCATACTGGCATACCCTCAATTAATGAATTATATTTTTTCAGTCCAATGACATGTATTTTATCAAGCCTCTCTCTACAAACTGAAAATGAATTGATAACTTGAAAAAGGTCAAGCAAACTTTTTCCCAAGGGCATATACAAATGTACTTACAAAGAAAGTGTTTATTTGTCAACCTAAAAACTGTTCATCAACCTCTATTTCTATCATCTACTGTCAAAAGGGAAAAATGGGTCAAAACAGCCCAATTTACTAACAACTCTGGTCAAATCGGCCCGAGACAAAACCACCCATATATTAAGGTTGCATGTTTGGCTGTTGTATGAATTTATTTATCTACTTCATAGTGGTCTTTAATGTATATACACTTGCCTAGTACGATTTAAAGAACTTCACTAATTTCATTATGTGTTGTTCTACATGAGATATGAATATAGTCAGGGAAATAAAACTGACTCCCATTTATTTATATTCTTGTGAAGAATGAGTTTATAAGATAGCCAGTATATAAAGGGGAATATATTCACAGAATTTTAGATTAATATCCATTTTACAGATACAGATTTTATAAATATCAAAACTATCAATCAGATCCAAAATTTGATAGAGTCTGGATATGTGACCCGTTCCAACTCTCTTTTGTGGGCCTTATTGACTCAAATCATTTTTTAATGGAGCAGTTTTCTGACTTCATGAGCCTTTTGTAAAATGGGCTGTTTTCAGCCATATTTGTTACAATATTACTTAAATGTACATGTATAAATTTTCTTTAACTGAATTACAATGGTTAAAAACTAACTGTTTCACATTTCAAGAATTTCCTCCACATTACTATACTAGCCTTCAAAATACATGTTTATTTGAAGTCTTTTATCCTTTTTGATTCATGTCATGTATAATATTTATATGTAATGACACTGCCCCTATAAAACAGTATCAATATAATGTTAACACAAAACTTACCATTCAAGATCCACTAAGCCACCTTGTCTTGCAATTTCAGCTTTAACTCGACTGGCAAAACTTACAGAGTCTTCACCATCCTACATGTATAATACATATTTACTATACCTTCTAAAGAGGGGTTTCCTTTTCTTCAGGAACTACATGACATGAACTTGTACTTTGTATATGCGAAGGCATGCTATGGCTTTAATTCAAATAAAGATAAAGTATTCCAGAGCAAAATGTCAATACGGCAGATAAATAATTAAGTTTGTGAGTAGAGAAAGTTAAATTACATCCCAACAGCTTCCACTGAAGGTGATAATGCCCTCTCTCCTCATCATAAACAAATATAAATAAGCAATCTTGATCTATGCAAAAATGGTGAGCACAACTTAGCCTGATTTGCTTAATCCATGTACAATTCTATCCAGATCTGGTCATAAGTCTTACAGATGCTGTGTCTCTAGAAAGACAGACAGGCAAACTGAATCCTGTTTATTCACACCACACTGTTATGCAAGAGTATTAATACTTTAACTCTTTCTTTGCCTGCTAAAATAAGGATGTTGCAAAAAGGTAATACCTGTCTCCACATTGGAGGTAGATACCAGATATCTACAACTAATGCCCAACTGGTCATGATACGAAATATATGCCATATCATACTGTCTTTACTACTGTTCCAAAATGCATCACCAAATCTACTGTCATACTGAAAAAGAAATGAACACAACAACTAATTAGCAATGTGTCTTCATGCAAAATATTCATAACTAGACTTGGTGCATGTAGTATGCAAAAGTTATACTGTGGTATTATTAGAATTTATTGTCAAGAATATATAGTTTACATTCGAGTGATATACTGTCGAATATATCAAGGTGTCAAGTTCAGTTGCATAGTAATTCAAACACGTAGGCCAAAGGCCTGAGTGATTAAATAATTACGCATATGAACAAAAACAATGATATATACCATGGCAAATCACTAAAACTGTAAAATCTATTTCCATTCTAACACATAGATATATTTATAAGGGGCGCAAGTATGTGCACCATTTATCGGTGAAGTTCACAGTGACATCACTGATTGCGGGATTACGTTCAGCATGATATAATGTATAGGATGTATCACGGTCAATTTCTTCTTTGTTTATTGTTGGCGAATTACGGATAATGTTAGAATGGTAAATCAATACTTTGCTGAATGTTTCAACATTGTTTTAAAATGTGAAAAATCTTTTATGTTTAAACAACTTGTTTTCCACTATGACAGTTTTGAGGGTTTCTTGAATGCTTTATTTCTCAATAATTCTTAGTCTAAAAGAATATTTATATTTAAAAAAAAATGAAAGGTTTGCTAGTGGGGAAGCTCTGGTTTAAATAATATTTCGGATTTAACAGTGAAATTCATTTGTGAGATTTATTCAGTGGAATAGTGTTTAATGATCAGTGGAAAAAATATTCAAACTATGGTTGGCACCAAATACTGCTGACAAAAATATGTCTTAAATCAGAGGAACATGGCTCAAATAAAAACACTCATAAACATTCTATTCAATGTCTGTGTCTGTATGTCTAGAAAGACTTTAAAACTGGGACAGACTTCATAAAATACAAAGAACAAGTTTACACATAACAGCATCTCCTCTTACAATGCAGGAAGATGCCGATGTAGTAAAGACCAAGCCTTTGAAAAATGATTACCTTTTGTGATACAAAACCAACTGAGACTATCTGTCAACAGTACTTCAAGAAATGTATGTATATATAAATATACATGTACATGTACTAATACTGATCATGTCTGTTCTTGAGTCTGTGGTCAAGCACAAATAGGCATCAGTTCATGTTTTGGCATAAAACAGCTGAGAAAGTTCACATCTCTTACTGGGGGCTTATAAGTCTTATAACGGTGCATGTTTGGAATGAAAGTGAAGTTACCTGTATGCTTATACAACTGTGATATCCTTAAAGATGAATTAAAACTAAACAAGACTAACAAGGAAGTTCATCTATCATGGCTAAAGACGACTTGTGTTATTTCAAATGTATCTTACTGTTTTACAACTGAAAAATAGTTTTCAAAACTATAAACTGTTCTGAATCATTTGCTCTGTTGACAACAATTCTGAATCATTTGTTTTGCATACGATCAGGAAATGTAATCTAAAAAAACTTACTTTTATAGCTACAGGATAGACTACGGGGGTTACTTCAAAACCTCCTTTTTTAAACATCATAACTGATGTATTATTAATACATGTCCCTGAAATGAATAAACAATTCTTGCATTTTATGTCAAAATCAGTATTTCAATAAATGAAAACAGTGGTGAAAAAATTCTGGCTTTAATGCAACTCAAACCCAGCACCTGCTTCCAGTGTGGACAATCCACCAACTGAGCTACCAAACCATATGGGGGATTACTTTTCAATTTATCAATAATAAACCTGTACCCAGTTACATCAATGTATGACTATTTTTTTAAATAGCTTCAACCTAAAACATGTACTGTTAAGCAACTTACAGTGACCATGAGTTGAAGATGTGTTAAGTACAGACCAAGAGAGAGAAAGTAAATTTAAAAAATGTGACAGCAGATGAATAGTTTGAATTGCAAAAACTGTTTAAAATTTAATGGATAATTAATAAACTAGACTTTTATCTTTCAAACATTTCATAGTAAGTATGATTCAAAAAATGACATACCTTCAGGGAATATCAATATTGGCAGTTTATTTTCATCCTCAACATGTTCCTGCATTCTGAAGTACACCAGACATGTGTTGATGAATTTATTAAAGTTATGCTTCAAGTGTACATGCATTTTAGAAAGATTAATTAGTGTACTTTATCATTGATGGTTTCTTACATGTCACATGAAATAAGGAATTAAATCAACCTTTTACACATAAATGAATAATTGTAAAGTACAGAAAAGGGAAGGAAGATATCTCTAATACAGTAGTTATAAAAGATTGTTTTCCTTTAAAAAAAAAAGAAAGAAAATAAGAAATGACAATGTTAACTATTAAAACCTCTTATCCAGCCAAAACAAACTGTCTATTCAACAAGAGTGTATGAATAAATAAATGCCTTCCAAGCATACATTATTTGATTCACTGATGAAACAACATTTTTTTCAGTAATATTCCCATATTTATTTTTACTTTACACACACCTATGATCACAGGATCTTTAATCTTTATAAGCCTTACTTATGCTGTATAGCTCAGGTAACAAAATAACAATATAGGTTCAACAATATCTGCATCCACTGTCTTCAATAAAACTTTGGCTTAGACTTCCTGTTTTTTTTTTTCTCTATCTATTTGAGTTTATTCATCATTGGTACTGGTAGGCTATTTGACGACACCCGCTGAAGGGTTACTTTAGTTTTGGGGTACAGCATGCAACTTATGTTGCCCCTGTTTAAAGCCTCTTCCTTAAGAAAATGAGCAATGTTAATGGAGGAGCGTAAAATCTAAATCATGACCCCGTGATTACAAGTTCTCTGCATAACCACTGTACCTAAAATGAACTATCATACCTTTTTGAGACAACTAATCTATCTTTTATCTCTGATCGTTCAAACCAGATGTGTGATGTGGCCCTAGATAATGCCCTCTGCATAACACCAAGAAATCCTGAGTGAGATTGACCTACCTGTAACATACAGTGATGTAAGCCTGTCAATTTTAGTGAACTTAAATATTTAAGATATTTCATTAATTTATCATTTAAAAGCATAAAAAAATATTTAAAGTCTTATTTGAAATAGGATAAAACTTCATAAAACAGCATTATTGAAATAATTTAATTTTTAAAAGATATACATGACTCTTTAATTATATATAAATCTTTCACTTAAACAAACATGTTGACTCTTTTCAAATGTAAAAGACAGTTTGAGATTTTTATATAAGTAAAAGCTTAATTCAAATTTCTATTTCAGTTTTAAATGCAACACTTCTCACTTTCTCAAAGAAACAGACCAAAGATTTTTACTTACCATTGCATAGCAGTTATCACTACTTAGAATCACAACATCTAATGGTGAAGTATGGTTAGCTACACAGATACCACTCTTTGGACGGTGCTCCAAACTGAAAATTATATAAATAATCTCCAGAGTTATATGAGAAAACTGCTAAAGTCAAAATCGATTTTTTTATTGAATGACTTATTTCAGTATATTCAAGACAGAGTCATTCACTATATAAAAGATTTTGTAACAAGAGTTCTTGAAAGCCATCAACTATTTTGGCCCAGCATTTTTTAGGCATAATTCATCTGTAATCTTTGCCTACTATGATACTGACTGTAATGTAAACTTGAAAAATAACTAACAAAATACTTCAAAACTTGCTATTATTGTCAGTACTTTTAACAAATAAAACTTTTTGCTTTCTTTCATATACAGCAATTTTTCAATGCCTGCATGTACATCAAACTGACAGATAAAGTCTGGTTCCAAACAGAGGACAAGTCTGATTACATTGTAAATTTCTGATACTTACTAATGGAATGTAGCAACAGCTGACATTGCACGACACAAAATTCTATGTGCCATCAAACTGAACACTCGGTTTAAAAATCGTTTGTGTCTGTAACAAAGATATGTGAAAATATATCATATAAATGAGCATACAAGTAAATCACTAAGCTGTCTTACTGATCACAAATAACTTTCAATCCTCATGCATATATCTACCATTCCAATTGTTTAAATATTGTGTTATTACCTATTTTTGTGCCTGCTTATCTTTTTCATTCAGATGACTATATGCATCTAGCTTTATTGATTTGTCTGCTAAGTTGGTTTATTATTTGCTATTTAGTTTGCTATGTATATAAGGCTGCATTGTTGACATGTGTTCATGTTTTGTCCTCTGCATGTCTGCTTTGCTTACATGACAGTTGCCAATCAACTCTCTCCATATCACCCTTTTTTCAAACAAAACAAAAGCTCTCCTTATAAGTCATAGTTTTATGTGTCTATTCTAGTTCATTTTTTATATCATATTGTATTTTATAGCAGTTTGTAGACCAAGGTCAAGATCAGTAGCTTTCACAAATCTTAATTTTTAGCTTTGTGTTCATTTTTTTTATATGTATGTTTTGCTTGATTTACTGCCAAAGTTCTTTCCTGTTTCAACAGTGTGACTTTCATTTGCAATATACAGTATTTTTAGTCCCTCAGATGATATCATTTACATGTACTAGTAACAAAGTTGTTTTTCTGTTTTGTTTTTTGTACATTTATGTCCGTGTGATTCTTGAACCACATTTGCCACAATGTTATTTTAACATGCTTTTCTTATATTTTCTGTATGTGCTATATATGTTGTTACCATGTAATGTAGTTTACATGTTTCTGTATGTGCTATATATGTTGTTACCATGTAATGTAGTTTACAAATTGGTTTTAAAAGCTCTTCAGAACTTGTGTTTTCTGTAATAGATGTTATTTTAGCCGACTTGGTAAATAAATATTACTTGACTTGACTCTTTGAAGTGTATTACCCTAAAATTAAAGTAATTCCTTTTACTATAAAATCACATAAATGAGAATTATATTGTACAATTCATCACTTGATGTCAAGGTTTCAGTAATCAACTTCCAAGTATAACATGTAAATGGAATGATGTAATATGAGTGTCTATAAAAGTGTTACACTTTTTATGACAGATGGGTTTTTATTTCATTTTTTTTTCAAATTAACAGTTTTTCAGTGTCAATATGGCTTAAAAAAAACATTTTTAACAATATGTTCTTTAAATTGTCAACCAGTCTTCATTCTATACAAAAAAATAAGCTAAAACAATATATTGGCAGCAAATAACTAATGTCTCTTTAAACAGATGGAACAGTACATAGCTTTAGCACTTTAACATTCATCTGACAACTTAGCAACTGAAGAACCATTAGCGTTATACACAAGGTGAACAATTATAGCCTAGAATAAATTCACACTCAAGTCCTGCACAGACTCATTGTGTTTTCCTTCACGTTAATAAAACCACTTCAACACGTTCAAGTAAGGGTCAAAGTTCTCAGTAGAAAACAAAGTAAACTATCAAACTACTTATGTTTGACAAAATCCTTCACTAACACATCCTGATTCTCAAGAATAAACCTTTCAATTCTTAGTAAAGAAATATACATGTAATGTTCTGACAATAACTTACTTTCCATCAGGAATGTAACCAATCAAAAATGTTGATATTATAAGCCATGCCAGACCTGCAGTGCACAGACAGAATCTGAAAAAGAAAACAGAAAATTATTATCATTTTATTTATGTCCATTTTATAAAAATATTCAAACATAGCTAAATATTAATAACTAAAGAGATAATAAGGGGTTGCCCTACCTTCAAATTATGTCTGATGTCTACACCCTTTACTGTATACAATTTTTGTTTCTTTCCTAAACTGACCTAGCATTAACAGAAATTGTTTCAAACTGACATTTTTCTACCTATACTGAATACCAGTGCTCTGTTTCAGCCAGAGTTAGAGTTATAACTGTTAAAACAGGACTTTTCTCCATTCAACAATGTTTCTGAACACACTCTTTTACAGTAATGAAAGCATTTTACCTGAAGGGCAGAAGTACACAGTAACGCATTACACAGCCAATCCACCATAAAATTGTAAGACGTACACTGGAAACACATACAATGTTAAATAATGTTCATCAAAGTTATATATCAAGAAAACAATAACAGAATACTATGTCTTCAAGATTCACAACACAAAAACAGGTTTCAAATTTGCTGCACAAAACTCCTACTAAAACCTAGAGCACCATGCTATCCACTCATAAACAAGTACATGAGAAAAGAATTGTGCATTTTATACAATTAGTTGACATTCTTTGTACTGCTTTTACTCAATAACAAATGATTTAATCTTTTTGTTTTCTTAAGAATCAATATTTGTCCAGAGTACTGAATTCTGGATTAAGATTTTCTCAAACTTGCTATTTCTACAATGCGATATATGTATTTCTGAATTCGGCTTGATTTTTATATACACTATGGAACTTAAATTTTGAGGTCAAAGTGAAAGTTTTGACTCAGTTTATCTTAAAGTTATTTTCACCAACTGACTCAATAACTGCTCCCTGGAATTCTAACAAGTATTCTCACCAAAAGTGATGGATTATGAGTCAGCTTATAGAGTTTTTCCACCATGACACAGTGCCAATATGGTTTAAACTTACAGAAGCTCTATCAGCCCAGAAACAGAGGTTTATACACTTTACAATAAAAATAACATCTAGATTACTTGACTGATTCAGCATACAGACCAATCATAATGGATCAGTAATTTCTGTCTGTTTGACAATTTTAAGGAAGTCTGTTATATGCCCAATTACCTTATAAACTGGTAACCTCTATCTGTTCTTGTAAGCAGGTTCCAACTTTTTAACTCTGAAATAATGTAATGACATTCTATTTCTGCTTTTACAAAAACAGAATTTCTTTAAACATGTGTTTTTGTACCCATAAGCACAAGGATGCGAACATGTTGCTTTTATATCAGTATAAAGAATCAAATTAGAGCAAATATTTATCTCTTAAATACCTACAGCTTACACTACATTTCTTGGACAGTTTTGTATCAGAAGCTATTATCAGCAGCATTGATATTTTAAACAACATGCAATTATCCTACTACAGACTTTGCTATTTCCAGACTATACTTTGGCTTGTACTTTGAAAATATCATTATTCATCATTATGAATATTTTCTTGAGATTGCAGAAAAGGCAAACATCTTGTCTTTAAGTTATAATTATACTTCACTAACCTTGAGCAGAAAATCTGTGGGTTACATCATCTTGAATAATTGCCTGTTAACAGACAGAATTTAGCTTTGTTTACAACAAAAAAACAAATAAACGGTTAACAAAAATAGCTCTGTCTTTTTTTTCTTTTGACATGCTATCACTGTTGGTGCATTGAGTAATATCTTATGTTCTATAACAACGTATGTTCTTTAATAACGTATGTTCTTTAATAATGCATGATCTTTATTAATGCATGTTCTTTACTAACATAAATTATGTTCTTTAATAATGTATGTTCTTTAATAACGTATGTTCTTTATTAACTTATGTTCTTTACTAACATATGTTCTTTAATAATGTATGTTCTTTACTAACATAAATTATGTTCTTTAATAATGTAGTGTGTTCTTTATTAACTTATGTTCTTTATTAACATATGTTCTTTACTAACATATGTTCTTTAATAATGTATGTTCTTTACTAACATATGTTCTTTATTAGCATAATTATGTTCTTTACTAACATATGTTCTTTAATAACGTATGTTCTTTAATAACGTATGTTTTTTAATAACCTATGTTTTTCATTAATGTTTCTTCTTTGATAACGTATGTTCTTTAAACTGACAGTTATGTGATGTTAAGCTATACAGATGACAAGCTATATGAAAACTAGAACTATTTTATGAGAATTTTTCACTGTTTAAAGCTAGTATTCACACAATGTCATAATATGCCTAACACAATATTTTAAGAAATGTGAAAAAAGAAATATGCTACAATTTCTCTACCCTTGCATTCATTATGTTTATTGATTGTCAAGAATCTTCCACTTAAAATGGACTTCAAAATTTTATTCCTTGTCAATACTACATACAAGAAGAACCATTTAAACAAGCTCAAGTTTTACAACATGTATATAGACTGTTAAATTACCTCCACCGCACATTTCATGAAGTACATAATGTCTGACATAAACTGTTAAATTACCTCCAACCCACATTTCATGGAGTGCATAATGTCTGACATATAAACTGTTAAATTACCTCCACCCCAGATTTCATCAGAATGTCTGACATATAAACTGTTAAATAACCTCCACCGCACATTTAATGAAGTGCATAATGTCTGTCATATAAACTGTTTAATTACTTCCACCCCACATTTCATGAAGTACATAATGTCTGAGAAATAAACTGTTAAATTACCTCCACCCCTCATTTCATGAAGTATATAATGTCTGACATATAAACTGTTAAATTACCTCCACCCCACATTTCATGAAGTACATAATGTCTGACATATAAACTGTTAAATTACCTCCACCCAACATTTCATGAAGTATATAATGTCTGACATATTAACTGTTAAATAACCTCCACCCCACATTTCATGAAGTACATGTACATAATGTCTGACATATAAACTTTTAAATTACCTCCACCCCACATTTCATCAAGTGCATAATGTCTGAGAAATAAACTGTTAAATTACCTCCACCCCACATTTCATGAAGTATATAATGTCTGACATATAAACTGTTAAATAACCTCCACCCCACATTTCATGAAGTGCATAATGTCTGACATATAAACTGTTAAATTACTTCCACCCCACATTTCATCAAGTGCATAATGTCTGAGAAATAAACTGTTAAATTACCTCCACCGCACATTTAATGAAGTGCTATGTCTGACATATAAACTGTTTAATTACTTCCACCCCACATTTCATCAAGTGCATAATGTCTGAGAAATAAACTGTTAAATTACCTCCACCCCACATTTCATGAAGTACATAATGTCTGGCATATTAACTCTTAAATTAAGTCCACTGCACATTTCATGAAGTGCATAATGTCTGACATATAAACTGTTAAATTACTTCCACCCCACATTTCATCAAGTGCATAATGTCTGAAAAATAAACTGTTAAATTACCTCCACCGCACATTTCATGAAGTGCATACTGTCTGACATATAAACTGTTAAATTACCTGCAACCCACATTTCATGAAGTGCATAATGTCTGAGAAATAAACTGTTAAATTACCTCCACAGCACATTTCATGAAGTGCATAATGTCTGACATATAAACTGTTAAATTACCTCCACTCCACATTTCATGAAGTACATAATGTCTGACATATGGAACTCTTTTTTAAATGTAAGATCATAATCAGGGCGTTTAGATGGTATCTTGATTCCCTCAAGTGCAGATATTGATATATCTCGGTAGATCACCTGTTCTGAATCTATAAAGATAAAAATAAGGATTCTATTTCAAACACTGTTACCAATGGACCAAAACAGGCTTTTTGCTTACAAATCATATTTTCGATTCGGGAACTGAGTTTTTCAGTTAATGACATAAGTCTACCTTCACTATGAACATGAAACAATAAACTACACCACACAAGAATCAGAAATGTTGATAAATACAACGAGATAATTTCCTACAAGTACTAGATCTTCAAATCATTATATCAGAAAAACACACAACAAAAACCATGAAAACTTAACAACAGCATTTAAAAGTACCTTTAAGTAATCTTTAATTTCCACAACAGACAGACAGACATGGCCAGAGAATGTCACAAGAACATACCCTATAGCTAAGTTTACATGTATTAATTAAAACAGTTTGTTTTTGACAAAATGCAATAAAAGCAATGCTATCAAGGCTTATTTTATGACTCTAAATGTACATACACCACCTTAGATTAGACAGATCTCTTAACACTCATTACTTTTACCCATTCACAGTTGGATGAACTGAGGCAACAGTGATTAGGCCTCTTTGCCTGTGGAAAAATCTTGAAATCTGACCGTGGTTCGAACCTGCAATCTTCCAAACCAAAGGCAAACACTCTAACTTATAAGATAATTGTGAACAGTCCTAATCTTGCAAAATATCAAACACCAACAAAGAGCAATACACACCTGGATTTTCTACCTCTTCAAAAGTCTCAGAACTACAGTCTTCATCGGGTAATCCTTCCTCATCTGTACTGTCCTCCGTCTTGTGATCATGTTTATATTTGTCTCGTTCTGCAGCTGCATAACTTGCTATTCTCTTCCTGCCAAACTGAAATATTCAGGTGAAACAAGAGCACTGACAACTGCAAAATATGCCTGTCCTCTGGTAATAGTATCAGACTGTAATTAGAAGCAAGTGTAAAATCACTACAGTGCTTGGCAGGATTGGACTGGTTAATGAACCTAGCTGAGGTATTATGGCCTCATACATTTTCAGCAAGTCTAGAGATCAGATGAAAATTATTTGACTAAAGAGAGTGGACAAAGCTTATTTCATCAATTTTGGATAATTCAAGGGCCACAACTATAGAACATCTAGCTAATTAACTGGTTAAGTTAATTAAACTTAGTAGAAATATTATACCCACAAATATTATCACAAAGTCTGAAAACTCAGTGAGAGCAGACATGGCTAATTTCACCATTTTTTGTTTATTCAAGGGCCATAACTCTAGACTGCCTCCAAGGATTCCAATGGTTATTAAACTTGGCCAAGATATTATGCCCAGAAACATGATCAACAATTTTGTGAAGATTAGATGAATTTCTTGACACTTAGAGAGCAGATAAGGCTAATTTTGCCAAATTTTGATAAATCAAGAGCCATAACTTTAGGTTAATTCAAGGCCATGACTGAAGACCACCTGGCTAATTTACTTATAATTGAGCAGAGATATTATACCCACAAGCATTATCACCAAGTCTGATGAATTTCAAATAAAAACTCCTTGACTTAGTGAGCAGACAAAGCTAATTTTGCCATTTCTTATTATTCAAGGGTCATAACTCTAGACAGTATTGAGGGATTTGGCTGGTTATTAAACATGGCCGAAATATTATGTCAACAAACATTGTCTCCAAGTTAGGTGAAAACCGGATGAAAACTCTGACTTGGAGAACCAACAACCTATGGACACTGCCCAACTGACTGCCTAACCACAGGGTTTGTCAGCATTCCCATTAGAAAGCCTCTCTTTTGACATTTGTATAAAACGAACATAGGTTTAAATTCTTCCTTATTTTCAAGAAGAAAGAAACACTGCCCTGCTACCTTAAAGTCATCAGTGCTTTGATTTAAAGATTTTTCTATGATAATAGTAAGTGCTATTGCTTAATATGCAGCTTTTTCCATCTTTGTTGTAGATACAAATAAAAAGAAGTAGACTAATAATTCACTTTAAAAGTATTTTGATTTTGTACCACAAGAAATTAAAGAACATCCAGATTTAACATGCCAATGTACACTGCACAAGAAAATCAAGAGATGGCATCAATCCATGATAAGATTATAAGTTCAACTTCTGAGTCAGCAAAACAGCAACATGTTTAGATAAGACACATGCACAAGTTTTCTTAGCCCTTCACATGATGACATCAAAAAAGATCTCTTGTAAGCATATTTTGTAATGGTCTGCAGGTTACGAATTTGAAATGATTAAGAAAAATAGATGATTTTACAATAAACAGCTGTTTCACAATGGTATTCAGATGATATGAAATGTTATCATAGCAACTACTTTGTCCAAACATGCCTTGTTTTCATTCTAAATGTGATTTAAGAATGACAAAATTATAAGACACTAACAGGTTTCGTAGTTAAAATGATATTTTATGTATTGTCTACTTAGCCTAATTTACCATGCTTTAAGTGTTGAACCACTTTTATAGATCTGATATTTTTCAGTCGTTTCACCTAAGTTTAAACCTAATTTTAAACTGCATATAACCAAGCGGAAATCTCGCAGAAGGAACACCACAGGTAATTTCCTCTGCAACAATCACATCATTGCCTTCATCAGTGGGGAATTCCGATTGCCAAAATAAAAATAAAAATGGCAGATTAACAGATACAAAACAAGTGTTTCAGTTTAAATTAATTTTATTTGTGTGTTTTTCTTAGATGAAAGGGACTGGTATGGGTAAAGTTATCATATTTTGTCTTAACGTCATCATTTTTGTAGTAAACTCTGCAAAATATGGGACAAATGTGCAAAAATATGTGCCCAACCGCATATGATTGGGTGAAGCCATGTAAGAAGATGCAGATCAAAGTCAGATGTAGAAGGTGAACAACTATCAAATGCCAACCTATAATTTCTGTTCACCTTCAGAGGCGAAATAGTGAGACTACTGTCTAAAATTAAAATCCAGTCTTACCGAAACTCTGTCCGACCGACGGACCAGTCCAGCAAAAAATCAGTAGGTCCAATTAAATGTGGCCGCATGTCTGTTAAAAAATTCTGGTTTCCCAACAGTTTTGAAACAGAATTATGTCCTATTTTCAATATTATCCGTAATTCCAATGACGCGGTTTTACCAGAAAGTAGTTTTTGATGACTTAGTGTTATCGGTGGTTCCCACTGGTTCCTGTTTATATACCTATATGGTACCAACACGCGGAATCAACATGATGCAAAGTGGAGGTTAACCAAGGTCATTTGGATAAAAACGTCAACAGAATTTCGGCTGCATTATCAGATGGTTTTGTTTTTAGATACAAGCTGAAAAACCGAGAGGCCATCATAGGCTGAATTATATGTATTCAAAGAAACCTGCAAAGGCTACTGTAACTAACTCTAACACGGTCACTGAAATTGATACAGATCAAACAGAAAGTGTAGTAGAACCAGAGGTTTCTGAATCTGATGAAGTTATAAATGACATACAGGAGGATGTTGAAATCTTGAATTCAATTTATGGGAAAGACGACAATGACAGTGACTACTGTTCTGACTTTCAGGAAGAGGAAAGTTAACTTCCAGAAAATTATGCAGTTTTTGCACTGTGAATGAATCAGAAAAACTGAAGTTTAAGCTTCTTTAGCACTGTACTATGTCTATGATACTATTAAACAGAAATAAAAAGCACTAGAATATTGCATTATTGACTGTTGCTGTAAATCACTTAGGTAAGTACTTCTCCAGTCCAGTAAACTTGTCTGAGGTCCAGTAAAATTTTGAGCTTCACAGCACCTCCTGTCCAGCAGGGCTTTAATTTACAGGGAATGGACACTCCAAAACTGCGATAATATGGTGTCGTGCGCATGCGCGGCCGGATCTCAAGAAAACACCTCAATGGCGGATGGTACATGTTGCTGCTTTCACGATTATATACTCAAATGTTGAAAAGAATTTACATTAAGAAATTTCAGAACGAATTGTAAATTAAATATTGTGAAATAAATATTTTGACTATCTTGTTTGTTATTTTTCGAAGCAGCTTTTACTTGAATAACAATGAAATCAATACTAAAAATGTAATCGTTGTTTTCCAAAATGGCGGAAAGTATGTACAAATTCGTGTTTTCTTGTCAACTTTCGGGGGGTATTAGACAAAAATGGAGTTATGAAATGAGTTGACATAAGATGGAAGTTAATCAGTGGACATAGGATTGAGCATTACTATGCATTTTATTGCTATATCTGTATTTGTTAATGAAATAAAGCAACGTAAATTACAGCAATTTTGTCGAAAAAAGTGTTATTCGGTGATCAACACCTTAACGAATTTCGGGTGGTATCAGTGCAAACAGACTCGATTAAAACACTTAACATGAATTGCATCGTACTCTACTTGGATGAGATTGACATTTGAATCTAAGGTTTCCGACCTCCTCTGAATATTAACTTCAAAACTGGCGGTTAAATATTGTGCTATTTTAAACACACGGTTGATCAGTGTTCTTTAAAATTACTTGCACTGAAATTAGGTGTTGTTTGTTGCATTCTTCATTTTTTTTAAAAAATTAAGTGCTGGTTCATTAAATTTGTTGACAATGGGTAGCATTGTGATCGTGCTTTTGGCTCAGTGGGCAGAGCTTTTTTAATTAATTTATTAATTAATCGCTTTGTCATAATTTTGAGTGTCAGGATGTTGTGACATAACTATCATGCAAAAGTTTACATTTATACTTGTTACAATAAGTAAATGAAAGCCCCAACCTGTGAAACAAGTAAAGATAATCTGAATAATTTGAAATAATCTGAGTCTACAATTTCCAGACATATTTTTTTCAGTAAATTATACCATATATTGACGAAGTTATAAACAATTTTTGTAGACACGTGAACACTTTTTTCATCAAATCGAGACAAGATTTTTACCAAAAGAAAAAGTTATTGAGTTGACGTCTTTTACTCGTCGGCTTGGAACAGCCACTCCCTTAGTTGAAATAAAAAATAGATATTATAAGAGGTCAATGTTTCTTCTTTCTTACAAATTTAGAATTTTGAAAATCAGCCCATTGTTGACAAAAATACGGATGTTTTTGTAAACTAGATGCATGTATTGCATGCCAATTTACCGCTAACTAACGATAGATAATTACAAAAAAAAGACGTAAAAAGTATTGGGTTGTTGTTTTTTACTCGTCGGCTTGGAACAAACACTTCCGTTGTTGAAATAAAAAATAGATGTCATAAAAGATCAATGTTTCTTCTTTTTTACAAATTTTAAATTTTGAAATCAGATAATTATTGACAAAAATACGGATGTTTTTGTAAACTAGTTGCGAGCGTTGCATACTAATTTACCGCTAACTAACGACAGATAACTCATTATCGATCGATTTTCCGTTACAGGCTATGCAGGTGAACTCGCGACATCATATTTTGGTTATTCATTCGATAGATAAGGAGTGTCCATTCCCTGTAAATTAAAGCCCTGTGTCCAGTAAATTTTTTTGAGTTTCGGTAAGACTGAAAATCAATTCATATACTGTGCTAGTGGGTTTAACACATACTGTAGGAATATGAAATGATTCAGCAATGCGACTGGACATAACATAATTTCAATCACTAGCTTCTGAAACAAGAACTACAGGGAACTTCAAAACATGTGCCACAGAAACTGCAAATCACAATTATTTGTCAAATAAGTTCATCACTGTTTCGTTAACCACTTCAATTACCACGACGTATATACCTACTTTAATTTCTTTTTAATGTAAAATGTAACAGAATAAACCATTTTTAAAAGACATTTGCGTGGCACACACATCCACATGCGTCGTCTGCAAGCGGTCTAATATCATGAAAATTACAAAATTTTCTATGTTTTCTTACCTCAAACACTTTCAGAAGAATATCAATGTACTTTCTACGTATTCCCAGGGTTTGTCCAACCGCCGCTAAAACAATTGTTAGAGTGACAATTGCAAATATAAAGAAGAGAAGTGCTAAAACTGCGCCTATGATTAGTCTCTCCATTTTGGACTTTTGTTTGCGTGAAAAGGTCAAGGACGTTTGTCCTTAATTAAGGCAAAGAGGAGAAATCGACCGAAAGATTTTTGAGTCAATTTCATAACACAGTAAAATTACGACCGACACCGCTGTGACCTTCCGAGCAATCATGCCTTGGGGAACGCGAGAAAAACCCTCTGTCAACCCTATGACAAAATTGCCTCCAAAGGCACCGTCGTCGTTAGTTAGAGTAAGAAACATTTAATAATGCTGTCAGGGTTAAAATGCAAAATACGTTACAACAGGGTTTAAATAACAAACTTGAAAACTGCTAACTCCTACCCCACCCACATAAATTTTACTAGTTTAGTTGTTAGATGATGATACCAGTTTTATTTTCAGTCGGTAAGATGATAATTTTATGCTTTTTATATTCTTTGTCATGTGCTAAAATGTAAGCTTATGCAAAAATGAAAGATAAATTAGAATTGTTGAAGAAAACAAATAGACAAGCCAGAATTGAATCAGGACTGTTCACCCAGCCTAATTTATTATGCTTAAAGTGTTGAACTGCTTTAATATCTGATATTTTTTTAGTTTTCAATTTTTAAGCCTAATTTTAAACTGCATATAAACAAGTGCAAAACTCGCAGAAGGATCACCTTGGGTAATTTCCTCTGCAACAATCACATCGTTGCATTCATATCCAAGGATTTACGAATGTCAAACTGGGTCCCACGTTTTACCGGAATCGACCATTTTTACCGGAATCTACCGGAATCGACTTTGCATTACCGGAATCGACCATTTTTTTCAAGATATACAACATTGTTTATTAATATATAGTATAATTAACGTAATAACTAAAGGAATTTGAAGTATCTTCGAGTGGAAAGATTTTTCAAGATAAGAAAATCGGCGAGTTTGCGGAAAATTTGCGCATACGGATATACGCCGGAATCGGCCTGTATTTCATAAATAAATTGAATTTAAGTCATAGAAAGTTATTTTTCATTACTCTACAACTGAAATAAAATATATACCAAAGGAATTTGAAGTATCTTCGAGTGGAAAGATGTTGCAAGGGAAAGAAAATCGAGAGAAAAAAATCAGCGAGTTGCGCAAATTTTCCGCAGCTCGCCGATTTTCTTTCTCTTGCAAAACCTTTCCACTCGAAGATACTTCAAATTCCTTTGGTAAACATTTTATATCTGATGTAAAGAAATGAAAAATAACTCTGTATGACTTTAATTCAAATTATTTATGAAATACAGGCCGATTCCGGCGTATATCCGTATGCGCAAATTTTCCGCAAACTCGCCGATTTTTTTCTCGTCCAACATCTTTCCACTCGAAGAGACTTCAAATTCCTTTGGTAAATATTTTATTTCAGATGTAGAGTAATGAAAAATAACTTTGTATGACTTAAATTCAATTTATTTATGAAATACAGGCCGATTCCGGCGTATATCCGTATGCGCAAATTTTCCGCAAACTCGCCGATTTTCTTATCTTGAAAAATCTTTCCACTCGAAGATACTTCAAATTCCTTTGGTATATATTTTATTTGAGATGTAGAGTAATGAAATATAACTTTGTATGACTTAAATTCAATTTATTTATGAAATACAGGCCGAAACGACGTATATCCGTATGCGCAAATTTTCCGCAAACTCGCCGATTTTCTTTATCTTTTAAAATCTTTCCACTCGAAGATACTTCAAATTTCTTTTGTTATTACGTTAATTATATTACATATTAATAAACAATGTTGTATATTTTGAAAAAAAAAATGTTTATGTAAGAAATATAGGTCGATTCCGGTAATGCAAAGTCGATTCCGGTAGATTCCGGTAAAAATGGTCGATTCCGGTAAAACGTGGGACCGTGTCAAACTTTAAATATAATGGCAGATAAAACCAGAGAAACTAATATTCTTGAACTTTTTCTCACAAGAAATCACACTCTGGTCAGCTACATTAAAATCATTCCAGGCATCAGTGACCACAACATCATTAATACAACATCCCACTATACAAGCAGTGTAACAAACATGATCAAAGAACTAAAATGGTCAACTTAAGAACAAAGGCAA
The DNA here is from genome assembly GCA_012932295.1 of Cyclina sinensis. Lineage (NCBI taxonomy): Eukaryota > Metazoa > Mollusca > Bivalvia > Venerida > Veneridae > Cyclina > Cyclina sinensis. The sequence goes on along the minus strand of JAAONU010000016.1, from coordinate 3,099,639 downwards.
AACCATGCCATCCTGGTCATGCTACACAAAATAAAAAACAAACAGGTCAATGTCGATCACAATCACCTTACAAACACAAGAAACAGCAAATTCCTCATCCCACAATCAAAAACACAACATCACATGAACTCATTCTTCCCAAGAACTATACGACTCTGGAACGAATTACCGACCAAGATTAAGGCTACTCCAACTGTGCCAGCTTTTATCAGTGGACTAAACAAGTTTTATAGATTTTAAGTACAGTCCAACCTTACTTAAGCAGCCAGCAAAGGGAAACAGTAATTTCGGCTGCTTAAGCAAGGTGACCGCCTATTTAGGGGGTAATGTTGGTTCGGTTTCTTTAGTAATAGTAGGCATGTGGTTACTTTGAACACAGAATCATAACACTTTTTTAATTGTTGTATCTTCATTAACTTTTTAATATGATAATTCAAGTTCAAAATACAATCCAAATAGTATCTTGCAGTCATTTAAATTCTATTAGATATTATCATTATCATCACTGACTTTCTAAGCGCGGCACGAGCGGTCTCATCTTTACTCCAAGAAAGTCAAAACATTTGTTTCTTAAAAGCTATCTTAAGTAACGTACGGCTCAGTAATAGCATGTTTGAAAATTTCTTTGTTCTAAGTTTACATTTTATATTTGAAAGTAACAAAACATTCTTAAAAGACAGAAATTGATACTGATTTGATTTTATGGCGAATCGAGAAAATTCATTCATTACATGGTTAAGAGTTCTTTCCCTTCCGCGTAATCGGGATGATTCGCACAAGAAGGTGTTTTCCTAACGAGCCGAGATATAGAATAAAGCATAGTATTACTTAGCTTCGTTTTCTTTTACTCCGTGACAGATTTAAAATAGAGTTCAATTAAAAAGCATGTTTGTAAGGTGCTAATATTCATTTTAATTTCCGTTAACCGTTGAAATCGATACTTTTTGTAATTATAAAACAAACTTCTCAACACCTAATGAGATCAAACGTTAAATCGACCGTTTACCTTATAGCATGCTTAACAAATAGTCGCCGAATTAACACACTGATATATTCAAGCAATGTGTATCAACATGTGTATTGTCACGTATTTGCCTTCGAGGGTTTATTCTAGGGCTTGTCAAAATATATTCACACATTCAGCAGACAATACGTGACCGCTAAATCGGGTCGAATTTTGGCAAATTAAATGCAGTAAGTGTGGCCGCTGGCCGCAGCTGTAAGGTGACCGTTTAATTAACGTGTTATTTAGAAGGATTTTCGACGGGAGCCTCATGAAATGACCGTTGACACCAGGTGACCGCCGATATAAGGTGACCGTTAGGGCAGGTTATACTGTATTTAAAATAAATGTTTAAGCAAGAATTTCTGTTAAATCTTGTTTTCTTCAGTTATTATCTTGTATAATTTTAATGTTCCTGACACGCGCCTGCCTAGTATAGTCAGTATTGACTTTTGGTAGTAATAAGTTGAAGTTGAAGTAATAGAAGGGTAAACACATCCGTTAAAATCGGTTATCAAAAGTCTCGGAAAATTTCTTTGTACAAAAAGGCAAGCTGGGAGGTTTAAAACAATCTGTCAGAGGTTACCACCAAGATATGCTTCAGGAGGACAAATACTCTAAACTCAACACAGAAAGCCTATGGTTATACCCTCAAAAATGTCCTCCGCTAGAGACAAACTCCCATGGGTTAACCAAGAGCTTAAAAAAAACTCATGAGAAGGTGTGAGAGGGCCTTTATAAAACACAGAAAACACATAACCTCAGGGATCGAAAATCATTCTTAGACCTTAAACATCTGGTCAGAAAGAGAACTAAACTAAGGAGTCTTACCAGCATTACTTAAAAGAAACCTTAAATGTCAACCAACCAAATGAGTGGCCCTGATAAGATAAAGCCAATTATCCTCAAAACACAGGTACCTGAACTCTGGCCTATCCTAGAGATCCTCATTCTGATTTCAGAAATCCATAAATAGGGAAACATACCTCATCAATGAAAGATCTATAAGAAGGGTGACAGGTCAAACCCAGCAAACTACAGGCCGATTTCTCTGACATGTGTACTCTGTAAAACTTTAGAACACATTGTCGCCTCCTTTATTACAAAGCATTTTACCAATTTGAGCATTCTCTACCATCTTCAATGTGGTTTTCGTGAAAAAAAATCCTGTGTGACTCGACTTAAAATGTTACTTATAAGATTTAAGTCATTTCAATGTCAAAGATGTTGTTTTGGATATATATGAAATGGTGAAAGTCTAAGCTTATTAACATATTTAAGTTTGCTTTATGATATTTCTTTTATTTACAGACAAGCCGTTGGGTTGCATTTGTGTCGGGTATTCTGTATGGATCTTGGAGATTAGGTAAATACTTCACCCTTCAAAACAAACCAAAAGTACTGTTTACAGGTACAAATTGTAGAAATCTCTCTAAAACATTGCAAATTCTGACTGATCAAAGGTTATCGGTTGTACCCTGTCAAGGAGATTACACTTAGGTCAAAAACCTAAGCAAGTTACAGTATGAACTCTAGTTTTTCCTCAGAGAAAGAATGCTCGAGATAGTCTCTTTGCCTATAAGAAAAAAGTATGGAAAAAAGCTTTTAGAACTAGGCATTGGTACATAGCCTGTTGCTTCAGTTTTGTCATGTGTTTGTCCGTCTGTCATTGGACTGTTTTGTGGGTTGGGTTGCAGTGTAAATTTGAAATTGAAAAAAGCAAATGAATTGTGAATCCAGCATAGAGTAATATAATGCTGTAACTGTTTAAGCAGAAATGGTAGATTCTTGAATTACTGTTTGGAATTAAAATGGAAACTGTAACCTTGATGCTGTCAAAAATATCGACTGTCTGCACTGCTTGGAAACTTACTTCTATGGTAATTTTGTTTTGTTTTCAGCCAACTTGAAACCCAAACAAGAGGCTATCAGGGAGAGGGAACAAGTTTATTTTGACTTTGTTAGGGCTAGAGTTGAGAAATACTGGAAGGACAAGAGTGAACGTAAGTTTTAACTTTTCTTGTATTTTCTCTGCTGTATGGCATTTTAGCTTCAAGTGTCAAGATTATGTCATTGCTGCACTACTGAAACAGCTCTAACTAGTATTAATGAATACTGATGGATACAGGTAAAGGGTTTAGCAGTACTATGGACCTGTGCCTTTTTTCTAGATAGTGCAGACTTGGACAGGTTACAAGGTAAAGGATGGTGTAATGGTACTTAGCAAGAATGTTTATTAATTGCCTGCTTAAAAGATTGATACTTTAATAGAATTTGTTTAACTGAACAAAACCAAGCTGCTTTTTGTACAAACATTAGACGTGTGTATAAATCTGAGGGTCTAGAAACTGATTATGATATGTTGGCAGATTGTACAAGAAACAGAGGTTCTGTACTCTATTGCAGTACACAGCTACTGTTATATTAGCAGTACTTAATAAATGATTATATAATGTACAAGAATTATATTATTGAAGATGTAATTGTTTCTTTATTAATATTTATGTAGATGGTGATACATTTCACGAGATTGAGTGTGCATTGTAATAACCTGTCTTAGTTAATTTGAAAGGATGTTACATAATCATTATCAAAACCCCATACTCTTGTCATGAGAAAAGTTAGCAAGTGTCATTACTTGTTCATTAGAAACATGTAACAGGAAAGAGTTATTACTAATGAACACATATACATGGGAGTTATTCTGCAAACTTAGGAAACCAATTGCTCACACCCTGACTCTGAACTCAGGGCTCATCCAGGGGTCAAATTTTAGGGAGAAGTGACTTCTCCCTCAACTTAAGTTCAGAACTGTCCAGAACTATCCATAAAATTGATGATCAATCTAACAATGATGTTTTGTTTTTTACAGAGGATATGGTGGAATTGAAGAGAGAAGCCGATGGTTTACCAAAACTAGAATTTTTACCATTAGACAGACCACTTCTTATTGATGATGAGGAGAAAAAATAAAAACTTTCAGAATTAGACATTGAAAATTTAGTGTGAACTTATTTATGCAAGTGTGAAGATCTGTATATATATATAGAACTGGCAGATTGTTTTCAAAAGATCCAGTGCTTAAAACTTAATACTAATTAAGGATTTAATAGAATAAGTGAAAACTTTGATATAAAAAGATATTGTAGATTTCAGAAAGAATTGGCCTTAATTATATGTAGGGAGTTTATTCAAAATGTAGCAGGTTTATAAACTTTGACCAACCAAAAACAGAGTAACTAATGCTTTCCAAGGTGTTGTTTCACAGTGAAACTCTGGGTTTAAAATATTGAAGTGTTAGTATATTATTTCTGAATAAATCAGTTTTGTGATAGACATTTGTGAGTTTATTGCCTCGAGGAATTTTACTTTCAGTGTTCACAGACATCAGCTGCTTGATAATTTGATTAAGATACACCAATTAACAGTAACTACTTGCATTGTTTTATTTGGGCAGATGTAATTATTTTGATAACCAAACTTTTTCAAGGCTAGATAGCATTTATTAGTTTAAAAGTTAAGGTGTTTAAACTTGGGATAGGAAAGTGTTTTGGACTGTGTGTCTGGTGTGATATTGTATTTTGGTTGTGTATTTACTGCCCAAACCAGAAGAAAACAGTCATCAACAGAGACCTCAGTAACATGATCTTCCTGTTGAGAACTATTGAAAAGAAAGTCTTTTTGACTCTAAAGCAGAAACACACACCAGTAGTGCTCTATATACAGTATTGTGTAAAACTTCAGTTTGCTTTAAAAGCTGCCCCATCTTCCATTCACATTTGTGTCTGCTTGTTAATTTCAGTCGTATTTTGTAGGATTTTGACATGATATTACATCGAGATGATGTGTTACACTCAAGAAATTGGGTTTTAAGGCTTAGTTTCCTTTTTACTGGCCCAACAATATAGAATACTGCTTACCTGTATGTTCCTGTCTGCACTGAAACCCATTGAAGCATAACAAGGTCTTGAAACGAGCTTTCAGAATGACACTGATGACCCACCCCCGTGCAACAGAAATCCCAGGAATGTTGACTCAGCATGGAGAGCCTAAAGCTGTAGGATTTAGGAGTTAACTAGTCATAAAGGCTGAAATATGTTAACAAATCCTGGATTCATTCATTCTTTAGTAAATGACTGAAGACCATTTATGAATTACAGGCCCTTGTGAACTTGACATTTGATGCAGTGAGCTCAAAATCAGTAGAATTTATCTACACTTACCATCCTGTAAAGTTTAAAGGATCTTTGAATAAGTAGACAATGCTGCATACCAAAAGTCTAAGCTCTGGACCTTACAATTAAAGATTTAAAAACATACCCACACAAATTACTGATCACCAAAGGGAGGGGCCAGTTTTGACCTTAGGGCCATAATTTGAACAAGTTTTCGTAAATGACCACAACACAATGCCACACATTAAGCTCTAGGCCTTGTGGTTTCTGACCAAGATTTTTTAAATTTTCCTATGCAACTCTATATAAAAAGAAGGGCAATCAGTGATCACATGTCGCCTGATGATAGCCAATTAATCAGTAGTATTGAGGGGTGATTGGACAGTTTGTAGGCTAAAACGCATTTTAAGCTCAATATTCGAAAAATAAGGAGGGCTATGGTTCTCGCCCTGGCATCAGCGTTGGTTCAGGTTGAAGTTTTTGGGCAAGGTAACATTATTCACCTAACCCTTGCAGGTATAGCCCTGAAACTTACAATACTTGTTTACCATCAAGAGCTTACTCTGCTAACAAGAGGAGGTAACTCTGTCCAGCATTATGTGTGAATTATGGCCCCTTTTTCACATAGAAATTTGGTTAAAGTTTTTTGGCAAGGTAGTACTAGTCACCTTTCCCTTGCAGATATAGATCTGAAACATACAATACTAGTTTACCCTCAAGAGTTTAGTCTGCTCACAAGAGGAGGGTAACTGTGTCCAGCATTTTGTGTGAATTATGGCCCCTTTTGACTTTGAAATTAGATTAAAGTTTTTCAAGAAGGTAGCAATAGTCACCTAACCTTGCAGATATAGCCCTGAAACTCAGAATACTTGTTAACCATCAAGAGTTTAGTCTGCTCACAAGAGGAGGTAACTGTGTCCAGCATTATGTGTGAATTATGGCCCCTTTTTCACTTAGAAATTTGGTTAAAGTTTTTGGCAATGTAACATTATTCACCTAACCCTTGCAGGTATAGCCCTGAAACTTACAATACTTGTTTACCATCAAGAGCTTACTCTGCTTACAAGAGGAGGTAACTGTGTCAAGCATTTTGTGTGAATTACGGCCCCTTTTCAACATAGAATTAGGTTAAAGTTTTTCGGAAAGGTAGCACTAGTCACCTTTCCCTTGCAGATATAGCCCTGAAACATACAATACTTGTTTACCATCAAGAGCTTACTCTGCTAACAAGAGGAGGTAACTGTGTCAAGCATTTTGTATGAATTATGGCCCCTTTTTCACTTAGAAATTTGGTTAAAGTTTTTGGCCAATGTAGTACTAGTCACCTTTGCCTTGCAGATATAGATCTGAAACATACAATACTAGTTAAACCTCAAGATCTTAGTCTTATCACAAGAGGAGGTAACTGTGTCCAGCATTTTGTGTGAATTATGGCCCCTTTTGACTTAGAAGTTAGGTTAAAGTTTTTGGCAAGGTGGCACTAGTCACCTTTCCCTTGCAGATTAACTTAAAACATTTATTATCATCATGGCTTTAGACTGCCACAAGAGCAGGTTACTTTGTCCAGGATTTTGTGTGAATTTTGAGTTTATAAGGTTTTTTAACCCTTTAGTGTCAAGTACTGAGAATAGTCGAGCGCACTGTCCTACTTGTTTTATTCAAGGGCCATAACTCAGCCAAAAATCATTCAAACGAAAAACCTGTAAGACATGCGCAAGTAGATGAGGTACAGAACAATCCTGTAACATTTCATTTAAATTGCTTTAGTAGTACAAGAGGAGTAGTCCGGACAAACTTTAAAAATAAAAATCATAAGAGGGCCATAACTCTGACAAAAGTCATTGAACTGGAAAATGCTGACGATATGCCAACTAGACTTAGTACTGATCATTCCTGTTAAGTTTGGATGAAATTGCACCAGCAGTTTCTGAGGAGTAGTCTGGACAAGTTTTGTGATGGACAGATAGACAGACAGATGATGGGGTAGTGATCCCTATATGTCATGGCTACTTTTTAGCATGTCGCAACTACTGTGAAGCCTGCTGCACAAAATTCATTATTTGGCCAAAACGCCTTTTTTCATTCAAGGGCCATAACTCAGCCAAAAATTATTCAACCGAAAAACCTGTTAGATATGCGCAAGTATTTAAGGAACTGATCAATCCTGTAAAATTTCATTCAAATTGCATCTGTAGTATAAGAGAAGTAGTCCGGACAAACTTTAAAAATAAAAATCATAAAAGGGCCATAACTCTACAAAATCAATGGACTGGAAAATGCAGACGATATGCATAACTAGACTTGGTACTGATCATTCCTGTAAAGTTTGGATGAAATCGCACCAGTAGTTCCTGAGTAGTCTGGACAAGTTTTGTGACAGACGGGCAGACAGACGACGGAGAAGAGATCCCTGTATGTCGCAGCTACTTCGTAGCAGGCGACACAAAAAAGAGGGCCATTACGGCTCTTATTCCCTCACCTGACTGTCATGGCTTAAATCAACAAGGGCAATTTTAAAACAAAAAATATGGTATTATTAAAGCAGAAGAAAGAACTAAAAATTTATGAAAAAAAACTAAAAACTTCTCCAGACATCTTTGTATTTTTAGGTTAAACATGTGATCCAGTTGGGGTAAAAATGGTCCTAGGGGCATAATTTGCACAATCTTAGTAGAGGTTCAAAAGACTAAACTAGACACCAAATTTCAGAAGTCTCAGTCTTATGGTTTCTGACAAGGAGACTTTTAATGAATTTGTCTATGTAAAAAAAATATGCAGCCAGAAATGATGCAAACAGCAAAGCTTTCCACTAGGCAATGCTCCATGCAAAAGTTCAAAACTCTAGGCTTTTTTTTTTTCAAACCAGAAGAGTCTGAAAGATTTTCTGACATATTTTTGTACAAAAGTATGATCCCAAAGGAGGAGCAAATTAATGAGAAAAGGGGCATAATTTGAACAATTTTGGTAGAGGTCCACTTGACAATGCTTCAAATCAAATTTCGTAATTCTCAGCCTTATGGCTTCTGACAAGAAATGTTTTTAAAAATTTGTCTTTGTTTGTCTATGCAAAGTATCTGACCACTGGTGTGGAGCCAAAAATGTCCCCAGCAGCAGAGTTAGAACAGTCATGGTACATGTATTCTTGTGAACATGAAAGTTCATAAAAAATGACCACCATGAACATACCTACACAACCATACCTTCAACATACCAGAACAGGATTTGGACTGGGGTCCTCCTGCATGGAAAACCAATGCTCTTATCACTGAGCCAAAGAAATTGATTCCCTGATGCAGCTGTCAAAGGTTGCACTTATAGGCTGGAGCACACAAGATAGCCTCATTTTAATGGTTACATTTAGAATTAATTTAGTTTATTGGTTTTTTTATCATTGCCAATCATATTCGGGATTAAAGGTTTTGTTCTTACTTCATGTTGTAAGCTATGGACTGATTGTACTATCATAGCAAAGAATGCTTTCACAATATAACCTCACTTACAATCTAGAAAACGGCAGGGGATTTTCGCTTTTTTCTTGGAGAAACATTCTGTTGATATATTAAGATTTCTGAGACTCAATGAATGTACATATCACTAAAAAGGAAGGGATAAAAAACTCATTTAACTTTTCTAGTGAGTTTTCAGAAAATGAATGTAGGATCATAAACTTACAAGAGTTACTTCAAAGACATTCAACTTAACACTTAGACAAACAGCAACACAACCAGTTGTTTATAATGGCTTTAATTTCTGTTAAGAATAAGACTAAAACAACAAAAATATTAGCTTTAACTATATATTAAGCTCTTTTTACAAATATTATCTGGTATATTCACAGCACCTGATTAAATTATTGCATAGAATTTGTAAACAAAAGTTCTGAAATACTGAAAATACTGCATTGACTTAGTACTAGCAAGAGTAAACAATGCAAAAATAATTAAAATATCTACTTTGCTGCCTCTACTGAAAACTTCATTGTAACAACATCCCCTAAACCTGCTTCGATAATATCCCCCTCTCCTACAGGCCCAACTCCTTCTGGAGTTCCTGTGAGAATAACGTCACCTTCTTCTAACTTGAAATAACGGCTTATATAACTTATCAAATACGGAATGCTAAATATCATATCACTTGTGGTCCCATCTTGTTTTACAGCACTGTTTACTTTCAGCCACAAGCGGACATTTTCTGGATTTGAAATTTTATCTTTGTCAATGAAGCCACTGACAGGACATGATGTATCAAATCCCTTAGCAAGGGACCAAGGATGGCCCTTTTTCTTGGCCTCATCTTGGAAATCACGAGCTGTCATGTCAAGAGCAAGAACATAACCCCCTATGTAATTTGCAGCTTCCTTTTCTGGTATAGCAGACCCTGGCTTTCCAATTACAATTCCAAGTTCAACTTCATGGTGAAGGGAGGAACACCCAACTGGAATCTGCAAAAATATACAAATGGGTAACATTTACAGATTATCATTATACAGAAATGCATTACAGTATAGAGATGCATCACAGAACCAGGATTCATTACAGATAATGCTTAGGTTATTAGTACAAAAATGTAGTGAAACCTTAGGTCTAGGGTATACTAAGAAGTAAAGATTTCTAAGATTATAGTAACAGTGCATGAAATTATAGTCATACAGTATGTCTACCATTCATAAAAGGCTTACTTTTATTTTCTACTCAGAATGATAAATCAAGTGTTTAATGATAACCAAGTCCATATGCTTAAAATGGCATACTAGTCACCTTAATATTTTCTCCCTCTCTTATGTAAGCTGATGTTGGTTTTAGAAACAGTATAGGTTTCTGTGGCACTTGGTTTCCAAGCTCGGCAGCATGAGCTCTGCAATATAACACATTCTGTGCAGTAATATCTATTAAAACTTATACATTTGAGGCTATATAAAAAGCACAGTGGGTTTCAGCAGTATCTGTACTTGGTACTGTACTTGGTACAGGCAGTGTGCTGTCTTGTAAACAAAAGCATCTCATTCACAGAAAATTGAATCCCTTAAAAATAGTTTAAATACTTATAGTTATGAATGAATGATCATTAAAATCAGTTTCTTATAATGTGTTGCTGATTTTCTAAAATAATACTCTACCTAGTCTAGCTTAATACCAATATTATCAGCATGTCTGACTCTGCAGTTGAAATATTGAAGTTTAATTCAAAAATCTAACTTTCAAGACAAATCTTTCAGACTTGTAGCGACGATTTCTGTGAGTTTGTGGATTTAATTTATTCTTACTTTAAATTTACATTAAATTTTGTGAAGTAAATTAAAATGTTTCTTGTAAAATGAAATACTTAGAAATGCAACAACCTATTGAAAATAATGTCAGCCAAATCTTCTTACACACATTCTGTAGCAAGTTCAGGAGGAATGCTAGTCCTATTAATAAGCTATCACGTTACTTTTTTTCACCTCTTATACTCATTTTTAATGACATTGTATGTTTTTCGTTTCTCAATTTGCGTTACAGTCAGTTAAGGAGTTGCTAGCATGTACATTTATAGTGCTATTTCATAAAACTTACTTAATTTGAATAACACATGTCTACTCCATGAAAATAATATGTACATAATAATGATACTTTGACAGTACTTTTATTAAAATTTCTGGACCTGGGTAAATACACCCCCTTCACTATGGGAGTTCTGAAACACTTGCATGTATTCCAGATCACTACCGTAGATGTATCTCTGCACTTCACATCATAGGTAAAGGGTTATGTCAGTGTCAATGTGAAATGATCAATTTTCATTTTATACAAGACTATTCTTGTAAAAATGTCAGAGAAAAAATAAGCTATTCCTACTTTCAGTTCACCAAACTCCTACACATCTGCAGTAAAATCATTGTATGGCTGTGCACATTACGTCATAGGTAAACTACAGTGTGAGTTTATATGCAGAGTAACAAGAATTTACTGTTGAAATAAATCATATACACTGAAACTGGTCTTAGTCAAGTTGTTCCTCAAAAACCATGTGTTTATACTTGAGCAATTACTCAAATCAGTGATGGCCTATAAGTCAGTCTCTAGAGTGATCCTGAACTAACACAATGACTTAGTTATAATATCACTACACAATCTCCACTTATATAAGAAAACAATAGATATTTCCATTAAAAGTATAGTGTTTGGATGACATAAGGCCACTTCCAACAGCCTCACTGTTGGGATAGCTCTTTAGCGACATGGTTAAAGTGTCTTGACTGTCTCCCGGGAGACCTGGATGAAGACTGAAGGATTTTTCAACTGGAGACAAGGATAATTCAGTGTGCTGGTTCAAGCAACCAGTTGGGAGTGCAGGCTGAGGTCCAAAGTTGCCTGACTCCAGCAATTCAGTGAGCAGTTATGGCTACTATATTAGTGGCAGCAGTATATCATGAATCTGGCATTATAACAGGATTCTGACCCAAAACAAAAATATCTCAGAATATGCACAAGATGTCACTTGAATTATTTTGACTAAAAATAACCCTGTAAAACAAAAATGTGTGGTGGTTTCCTAACATTTTCATAGTAACAGCATTTTTAAGTTTAGAGAGCTGTTTTTAGACACTGTTACAGCAAGAAATTTTTGCAGGGACAATATTCATAAACATTTATTCTGCAGATTATATCACAACATTAAAGATATATAAAGATTAAGGATTTTTAAGTTAATTCTGACAACCTATATTTGCTCCCAATAATTTTTGTTGAAATTCAACCAGGTGATCAGGAATTACCTGTGATCCAGAACTCCTTAACTGACATTAGAATTTAGAGGTAAAAAAGTAATGTGATCTAAGTTTAACTTCCATAGTTGAGAGTCGCAAGACTTCATCGTCTTTTTTTTTAAACTGTCAAGGCTATTAACCACAGGAATCAGAAGTTTTATTGAAGTAAACAAGTTGGAGGATCTCGTCTATCAAGGTATATCAAGGTATATGTTGAAATTGCTTATGGGTTTCCTCCAACTTGTTTACACATAAATAAAACTTCTGATTTAACCCAATTCTGTTTAGGCTTTACAGTTGTTTTGTCACCCAACCCTTTAGTAAAATTGATTACATGTCGTTTCATCTCTTTGAATATTCAACAGGTGGAGTGTGAAATATTTTTGTAGGGCCATTCGCACCTAATTACTAGCACACATGTAACTGTTTCACCTAATAAGATATAGTATTAACCTGATTAATTACAGTTGTTTCTGCTCTGTTCTGCTTAATGTACATATCCTTTTTTAACTACTTTGATCATTTTCTTTTTTGATACTCAGACATTTCAAAGACATAGCAACCTGCATTTACATACTTAAGTTAATTAGAGATAATTGTAATAATGTATGTGCTCAATATCGGATTAGTAATCTGCTGATTAATTAAATGCCAAAACACCTGCATTGATCAGCTATCATTAATAATGCACCAGTTATTTAGGGTGATTAAAGTATTTCACACTTTCCGCCTATTGAATATTCAGGGTGACGAAACGACTTTTCATTTACTATATGTAATCAATTCGACGAAATGGCTGGGTGACGAAACGACCAGCACCCCTGTGTATCATAATCATGGGACTAATTTCAATAATGAGCGCTAATCTATTTGAAATTTTGTTCAGCCATGAATTTGGTAAAGTGTACGATCCTTTACGACCGTTGTCATATCTTATTTACCTGTAATTCCGCCCTACTGCGACAATTTTCCTACCCAGCTGCCTGAACTGTGTCAATTTAGATGCCATCTTGTTTTAACATAGTGATCTCCCCTTTCAATATAGGGGAAGTAACGCTGATTGGCAAATTATAATATACCTCCCCTTGACGCAAGAATTTCTAGCATAAAATATATGAGATAGTCCTTATCCGATATAAGATGATGTAAAGTCAAAGTCTCTATATTGTTACTGTTAAACTTACAGTATGACTTACTTGACAATGAAGTTTGCCATGATACTTACAGAGTTGCTAGTTTTTTAATGACTTTTTTTACCAGTATTGCTTCTGTACTTGTTGAAAAACTTCCTTGTGGAAAACAAAAATATGATTTAAATTCAGATTGCTTGTCACAATTCTACAAAAAGAAAAATCCTGATAGTAAGGAATTACATTTGAGACATGTATCTGATGATTTTGTATATAAGGAACTAAATAGATTAAATATTAGTAAAAGTACAGATTTAGACGGTATACCAGCCAGATTTTTGAAAGATGGGGCACATATATTAAAACTTCCTATCACATATATTGTTAATTTTTCCATATCTGAAGGTATTGTGCCAGAAGAATTTAAAAAAGCCAGAGTTAAACCATTACATAAGAAAAATAGTACACTGGATGTAGGAAATTATAGACCAGTTAGTGTACTTAGTATTGTTTCTAAAATATTGGAAAAAGCAGTTTATACTCAGTTAGAAACTTTTTAGTATCTAATAATATAATGTATGAATATCAGTCAGGTTTTAGAAAATCCTATTCTACAGATAGTTGTCTTATTCACCTATTGGATTCTATTAAAGGAAACACTGCCAATGGTTTATTTACTGGTATGATAATGTTAGACCTCCAAAAGGCATTTGACACTGTGGATCACAATATATTATTTGGTAAATTAGAATTGATGGGTGTAAGATCAGTCTCTTGGTTTAAGTCTTATTTGTCAGGAAGAAAACAAGTTGTCAATATAGGCAAAACATTCTCAAATGCTAATGCAGTTACATGTGGGGTACCCAAAGGTAGTATTCTGGGACCCCTCCTCTTCTTATGCTATGTAAATGATATGGTCACTAGTATTGATAATGATTGTAAACTACTTTTGTATGCTGATGATAGTACTATTTTGTTTAGTCATAAGAACCCTGAACTTATCTCAGCTAAACTTGGTCTGGTCTTGGAAGGATGTTCTGAATGGTTGGTAGATAACAAACTATCATTACATTTGGGCAAAACTGAATATATTCTCTTTGGTCCCAAACGTAAACTGAGTATACAAAGCCAATCCACTGCCAAATGCAATGGGCATGAAATAAAAAGTACTAAAACAGTAAAGTATTTAGGACTTTCCATAGATGGTGGATTGTCAGGGGAAGCAATCGTTCAGAACATCATATCCAAGGTAAATGCTAAACTGAAATATTTATACAGACACAGCAAATGTCTGGATTTTAACACCAGAAAAAATTTATGTTCTGCATTATTACAATGTCACTTTGACTATTCTTGTTCTTCTTGGTTTGCAGGATTGTCTAAAGGTCTTAAATAGAAACTTCAGATAATGCAGAATAAGGTTATTAGATTTGTTAAGAATTATTCTCCCAGAGTGTCAATTACATATCAAGATTATCTTGATTTGAATATGTTAAATGTAGAAAACCGTGTGAAGCAGTTGAGATTAAATCACATTCATAGGGTTTATTATAATAAATGTCCGTCGTATCTGAAAGACAATTTCCTGCGACGTGAAGATAACTTGTTATATAATACAAGATCTAGTAGGTTTAATTTTGTTGTACCTAATGTTAGTAAGCAAACGTTCTACTACCATGGCATAACAGACTGGAATTCACTACCTGAAGATATAAAAGGTGTTTAGAATGTTCAAAAATATAAATCAATGGTAAAAAAGTATTTGTTGAACAAACAAGTCTCAGACAGTACCCAAGATTTTATTTACTTTTGATCTTTTATTCTTAGTCAAATGTCTCTGTGATAGTGTCATGCTATGTTGCATACTTTTAATAATCCCGTTTTTGACCAAAGTCTTGCCCATCCCTCCCCCCCCCCCCCCCCCATTTTTACACGTTTTTTAGTTAATACTATCCTGGTTGTTATTTCTACTTAAAATGGACCCCACTGGAAATAAGCTCTTAGCTTAATGGGTTATCCATAGGTCATTAGCATTAAATAATAGCACATGCCAAAGTTTTGTTTTATTAAAAGTATGCTTTCATGGCCTGTACCATGCTATAGTTTTAATGTGCTAGTGTTACGTGTTCTAGCTCGTCATTGGTATCACTGATGAAAAAGTTCTTATTTGTGATTTTATAAATTTTATCTGTGATTATTTGTTGTAATATGCTATTGACCTTAAATGTCAATAAATAAATAAATATAAATACACTACAGTGATCCTGAAAAGGATTACAGTTTCCGCAGGTTTAGAGCTGCTTTTCCGTTTCTTGTAGATGAAACCAGGTACGTATATTAGCCTAACCACAGGAAACTGATATTAAAAAAAAAGTTTCATGAAGAAAAAATTCATACCTTCTATATATAAAAAACTTTATGAAGAAAAAATCATACCTTTTATATATAAAAAACTTTATATATAGAAGGTATGAATTTTTTCTTCATGAAACTTTTTTTTTTTTTTTGAATATCAGTTTCCTGTGATGAAACTTAGATTTCAAAGATTCAAATGAACCACATGAACTGAGCTTTGCTAGACTTTGCGATAGGCAGTGGGTGTAAATGGATTTTAGGGTATTTGAATAAGTACTTAATCAAACACAAGGGAACTAACTGAAGAATCTGACACTGTGTTTTCTTTTTTTGTTTGTTTATATTTCTTTTCAGTAACAAATAATTATAATCTATAGCATTACGAAAGATACAAAGCAATATTTACATGCATGAAATCAATACATAATACAAACGAAACATTCCATACTTTTTTCCATCATTGAAATGAAAACAAAAGCCATCAAAACTGACTTTATGTCATGATCTTTAATTTATGAATCAATATTAGTGTATGATAAAAGCATAAAAAATGTTCTTGTCTAAAATATAAACTAAATATGGAAAATTCTACAGAAATCCATTCTCTCATTTATTCTTTTCCTTTCCGAACTAGCACTATAATACACACTTATTTCTGTGTTCTATACACAATGATTTAAACAATGTAGCTACATTTCTATCTCAGCATAATAACATCATTACCTTGCATGATTAATGAAATTATAATTCGATGAGTTTGGAGAAAACCCCATATTTGGTAAACTGTGTCTGCCAGGAAATACTGGAAATGGAAGATGAAGTCCCTGAAAATATGTCAGATTATCTCGATGACTGTCATTTCGAAGAACGTTCTGAATATCATTTGTCCCGTGTAACTTTTGTAACAGAAGATTATCAACTCCTGTCGTATACGGTGCGGGAGATGGGAGGGATTTGTTCACAGAGTTACTATTTGGTGTGGACACTTTTTGTAAGGTAGATGCTCTCATGTCTATTGGGGACGGAAGCCTGTTGTATGACTGATTATTTACGTTTGGGGAACTAAGTTGATATGGCGGAGGGCATATACCAAACGCAGCCAGTTGCGCGACATCAACGCCGCCTGTTGGCAAGCAGAAACCACGTGACTGTTCCTCTTCTCGCTGCTGACGCTTCTCTTTCATTCGTCGATTTTGGAACCAAGTTTTCACCTGAAGGAAATTAACAACAATATAAGTATATTTATCCAGTTTCCGAGTAAAATAACTATTATAACGTGATTAGAAAATATGAAACATATAATTATCCCAAAACATATGCTTGGTGACATATCCATGACAATCAATTTTGAACAATTATCACAGTGCCACCGTCTATTATTCTCTTCTATTTATCCTGTCATCACATCAGTATACAGATCAACTGACAACAGATGGCTCAATATATCAATATGTTACAATTTTTAAAAATCCCTGTGGCGAAAAGCTGGAAGCTGTTGCAGTCATTTCTGTGTTCTCGCTAGATACATTTTTTTTATTTTTAAGAACTTAAACTGTGACCCTATCAGTTCAGCAATTTCAATTAGCAAAGACGAAATGATATGTCAGATCTTAGCAATAAGTTTCAGGTAAAATTATAGGTTAAAAGTAACCATAACGATATATATATAAAAACATTTTTATAAACCTTTACTTAACATTGTTATTTTCAAAGCTCAGCCATACAAAACATGCTGACTTTTGATATCAAAGTTTTTAATAATTACCTGTTGCTCTTTTAGTTTCAGAGTTCTAGCAATATTTGTTCTGTCACTTGCTGTGAGGTATTTCTGGGACCGGTATCTCTTCTCTAACTCTTTCAGTTGTTCCGTACTAAATGCAGTACGGGGTTTCTTCCGAGCACGGGATGCATCATCACTGCACGTGCTTTCATTGTCACCATCTACAAATGAAATTAACAGAATTATTTATGAATGTTTTAGAAATAGAAGTTCCGTATGCTTAAATACACACAGAGAACGTTTTCAACACTAGAGTTTATTTCGCGAAAAGTCGAGATAATCCAATAAAGATTTTTTTGTCGGATTTAAGCATGACACTGATTGACGCAATCACATTACACAAGAAAAGTTTTCACAGACCCGTTGGAATGCATTTCAATATGATTGTCAAATAAAAACTGTCATCCAACAAAAACCAAAATGTAGTTAATTGAATATATAACAATGAAAACACAATTAAATCTGCATTAAAGGTTTTTGTGAATGATTTCTTCTCACTGTATCAATTAAAGGGGCTGTGCTCCAGATGACAAAAATAGAAAGTTTTCTTGTATTATAAATTTCTTGTAATATTTATGCCTAATGCTTAAAAAATAACTTACTGACAAAAAATTAGTCAAATAATTACATTATAAATTGATTTTTTTCCCTTTCAAAGTGCTATACCGTAACGCGACGGTATAACTATATTGTATAAGATTTAAAGTAAATACCTGTAATATTACATGCGGCGATGGTGGTGACAGTAAAGGCGATAGAAATATTTTGTTAACATGAGGGTCCAGAGTTCAAATCAGGCTGCATGGAGCGAAAATATTTTTTTTATTCTATTTTGACTTTTATAATCAGTTTTGAAGTAAAATATTATGTTGTTATAACTTCAAGGCATCTAAATATATAATTTATGGAAAAAAAATGTATGTCAAATCTGGAATACAGAGTAAAATAAAGACTTAAATACGTCTGAATTTTTTTTTCAAAGACATTAAAGTCAAACAAGTGATATTGCAACATTAAATAACACCGCTCGCGTGTGTTTTAAAGAAATTTCAAATATGAAATGCTTGAATTATTGATATTAACAGATATATAGATATTTATGTTTATATTATTTCTATTTTAATAATTGTCTGTTTTATAAAATATTACAAGTGAATGTGGTTTGTGCAGTTAAATCTTTTTTTAATGCAAAAAATGGTCAGAGTATTTTAAAAAAAGAAAACACTTGGTTAAGACCGACATGCAAAATGAACATATTTCTTTTTTTTTTTAAATGATGGAAACTGCCTTGTTCATACCTGAAGCAACAGAGCTAGTGGTTATGGATGCAGGACTGTGCTTTTCTCCATCCGGGGAATTTACTGCCAGAACGCTGTCAACCAACATTTTGTCGTCTGCGCCGGAGTCGTCTGAAGACGGTGGCGTGCACATTGAATCTAGGCGCCGGCGTTTTGCTGATGGCATAATCGGCGTAGAGTGGTTCGGTATGCTTAAGACTGGAGTAGAAGCAACCTGCGCAGTAGTGTAACCATAGGGTGGCTGAGGAACCATTCCATTCACAGGTAGTCCAGTATTATGTATTTGTCCATTTTCATTTACACTATGATTCCATTCTGGTTGCAAATTGTTGGAATTGTAGTCAACAATTTCAGGCGAATCTTTAGATTCCAGATAAGACAGATACGGCGAGTCCGTGTCGCGCACATGCTCTTGGTGACTACTTATTGCCAGACTCTCGATAGAAAAGCTTTGCCGTTTGGTACTTTTCTTCTGCAGCAGCATATTGGCAGACGACCGTATGTCACCTTTATGAATTCCACAATATAATCACAACACAACTTAACTATCCAACAAAATTTCTTAAAATGGCGTGTTTTACTTTAAGTCACTGTGAGATGTTTTTAGAAACTTCCAGTTTAAACTATCTCACTGAAATTAAAAGAATAGATAAAACTGTTCCCTCAGTGTCTCAAACCAAAGTGACGGTAGCTCTCTTCTGGAAGTGGATATAAACCATTAAATGGGTGTCAAAAACAGTTTTTACTCAACCATTTTTCTGTCAATTGTTAGTGGGCTTGGGTAATTTACCGGACCAAACTTGTTAACTATCGGCCAACTATTACCTTTTGTTAATCTATTAAGCACCTCTATCAGTTTAGAGTAATGTTTCATACAATCAACCAACCGTTGGCAGATTACACGAAGAAAAGGCACGGACTAACAATAAAACCGTGGTGAAATATTGAGTAAATTATCGCACCTTTGCTAAGAAATTAACTCCCGTTTCAATGAGGTGATTAGACAAACAATTGCATTAGAGATTTATCAAACAACTGGTCAATTAGTTATCAAAACTTCAACAGATGGAGTTAATATACTTACATCAATAAAGTCAAAGCCGAAATTCTGTCGCGTGCTTTAAGCGGATAACTTCGCATTTCATTGTGAAAAGGAGACAGTGGACTTTTAGAAAATAAGATAATCGGATGGTAATTAACGAGTATTAGAAAGATCTTTTTAAATTATATATTTTTATTACACTCAGATATGTAAAGATATCATTTAAATCATCATGTTTCGAGGATTTTCAATTTCGTTTGAAGTCAATTTGCATTTATTTTTCATGCCATATCTTATCATAAGATAGTTCTTTTTGTTTCAAACATGCTATATTTTATAAGAATGTTTAGCAATGTATGAACTCTACAAAAAAGGCGTATTTTCATATACAACAGCAAATGCCATTTGTTTACTCTAGTATATGGGTATACAAGTATCTTAAAACTGTTGATGCCCTTGTAAGTTGTATAATTATAAATGTTATTTTAACGTAGTTTATAATTCTCTTAGAATGGCCAGAGACGTATAATAAATATATATACGTCTCTGGAATGGCGTACATATGATTTCTGTTTGTAAAAGTATTTCATTGTGACACGTATGGTGAAACCATAAAAAAAGACTTATCTTATTTTATCAGGTTCATTAAGCAGAAAAGCATTTACAATGTTTCTACCGAAGCTTCGATCAAAGTTTGAATAAGTTTTGGTTATATACTTTTCTTGGACATATTTTTATGAGACTTCAGCAAACCAAAGACGTAAAATACCGTGTTAGGTCTTTGTATAAACCAGCTGTGTTTTTTACAACCAGGCAGCTCGATTTTAGATTTCCACACAGCCGAAAGTTTCTTAAAACGACTAAGTAGAAATAAATATCGAGCCGAGATCGCTCCCTTTAGTCGATGTGAATTCAATATTCTGTTAACCCTCGATAGAAGACGCGCTGCATGCTTAGTTTCTGATAATATACTAGAATGTGATAAGATGTTCTGAATAAAAAATGAGTTAACTTTTATGACACATCGAAACTAAAAAAAAAATCGTAGTTAAAGACATTCTGATTTGAACTATTTCCATGATTGTGAAAGCCTCAGAATATTACTTTTATTATCTTTCTAACCAAAGGAAATGGTAAAATTTTCTCGATTTTCAGAATTTATACTTACACCGAAACAGACTGGATTATTTTCATGATTGTGAAGGCTTCAAAATCGTTCTTTCTTATCGAAGAAAATAAATTTGTTGTTTTAGGTACATGTGTACTTACGCCTTTGATCGTCGCTTTTAATATATGTTTTATCCCCAGTTTTCGACGACATTAGTACATGCCAAAATGTTTTAGAGCTTATATTGCAAATAGTGCAAAGTTAAGTTTAGATTTTCCGGGCGAAAACCTGTAAAATCCCTCAAATTTGAGACAAACGGACTGAATGTAAGACCAAGAAAGATACTTCGATGTAACGACTGCTAAAATTTAAAATTAACGTGTACAACTGAGGCAGTCACATTGAATATAAAAATACATTTGAAAAAAAAATACTATATATCTAAATAAATAAATAAATAAATGACAATCTGTTACTGCGTTTGCTTCCTTTACAGATGCTGCTGTTTGAGTGAGAACCTTTTGACATCGAAATACTTCATGTTTAGGTAGACAGAGCCAGGAGAGGAGTATCTCCTATCACATAAATGTATTACTCGATCATTTACAAAATAAAATGTATTTCGGAGTTCAAAGAACCTTACATTGCAAAAAGTATATTTGAGCAAAAAGGATACTCTCGTATAAAAAGCCAGTTAGATACGGTATACAACTTTCCTCCATATATTTAGGGGCAGATAACCTGTCACAATCAGTGAGTTAATCAACTTAAGGGGGGCCACTGCGTAGGAGTTTGCAATTTAAGAAGTATTCAGGTTATAAATATGAAGCTTTCCGAAAAGACAAACCGATTTCTAGCCCTCCCCCCCTACCCCCTCCATCTCCTTACACACAATACCCGGTTTAATTAAGAGTATAATGGTATAAATTCGCAAGTATTAAACCTTTTATTAACAAAATATTTGATCACAGTCATTTTTTTGTGTGTGTACATTCGCAAATTTTACGTGTAAAGAAATCTGCAGTTGCTTTGGTATTTTATTGTACTCTAACCGTCAATATCTACATTTGTAAAAATATCATGTATTTCTCATGTTAAACCTGATTGCTAACAAGTGCCCGTCCGTCCGTCTGTCTGTTAGAATATTAAACAACAGTTATGCACAAAATACCGGGACACATGGCAACATTGATTAAACCTCTTTCACTTTCGTAATATGTCAAATGCCTGCAAGTTGGGGAAAACAATAAAGTTTATATAATCTTTCGGCGCATTTTCGCGACGCCAGCTGACTGGTATTAAGTTGATTGTCGTGCTGTTATTTCTTAAAACGCATTACACTTATGTGACTGTCTTTATAAACCAGGCGGACGTTTGGTGGGACAGATGCGCAACAGCTGATGCTAATTTGTTTCGAACCTTTTATTACAGGTGTTAGGATGCTCCCAAAGACTTAAATAGCTAGGTGAGGGACAGTAAATTAAGTTTATGCCAGTTCAAAATAATAATAAAAAAAGTTATTTCCTAATACAGGTATATATTTTGTAAAAAGTCATCGCCGAGAGCATAAGATTTATAGATGTCACATTTCACAGTTTACATGTCTCTACTGTGTTAAAAGGTAAATAAAGAAATGCCGCTCTTGGCCACTGATTGCTTTACAAAGAGATTTAAAGAATTTGCGAACTAAGCTATTTAGTTCTATTGTAAAGGAAGCATTTGTTAAACCGTTCTCGATTATATGCAAATACAGAGTCGTCAAAGAATGGAATGCCAGACAAACAAACAGCAAGCTCAGAAGACAGGCTTTTATCAACGTCTTTAAGTCAAAAACATAAATGGTACAATCAGCTTTAACAAATACTTCAAATAAAGAGATTCCGAGTGTTTATGATAGTCTCCTGGTAGACCTCAAAGATAGAAATTATACTTTTATAACCACTGATAATGGCGAGTTATGAATGTGTCCCCGTTTACATATAAATGTGTACGAAAAGTAATAATAAATAAATATAATAATAAATAGTAGTAATGTTAATTAAATGGTATCAAACATTTAGGTTAAAAGGTTAAGGTTTTGTTTATATAGCTGACCTTGCTAACACTGTAGATGAAACAACCTTTCTCTCAGAATTTGAGTGTTGAT
This sequence comes from Cyclina sinensis, assembly GCA_012932295.1. Lineage (NCBI taxonomy): Eukaryota > Metazoa > Mollusca > Bivalvia > Venerida > Veneridae > Cyclina > Cyclina sinensis. The sequence goes on along the minus strand of JAAONU010000016.1, from coordinate 3,076,857 downwards.
TGTTTCCACTGTTCTCCAGAGTCCGGTGTTGTTGTTATATATAAGGAAATAAAAAAACTACATACTTATGATTTTTTGTTTGGATATATTAATGTATAGTATTGTTTAATAATTGTACGCTAAGTTGAACTTCTGTTCTGTTCTCTTCTCAGTTGTATTTTGTACTTATTATGTTACACTGAGACTATATACAATGTACAAGTGTTGTTCGAGAAGTGTATATATCACAAGTTCTGTTTTTGTAGACAGACTTTCTGTACCCCCTTTTACAGTTCAGAGCTATTTAATAAAATAGCATTCCACGAGAGGATAAATTTTGCTTGTGTTGTAATACAGAAGATACTGAAGATGAATATCATTTCGTTTGCATTTATCCATGCTATTTTGTTACCTGGTGAAAAATCATATAAAAAGTTGTTGCATTCCACAAGCAGAGTTGGTATTTATGACTAAATACATTTAACTTTTAGAGTTTTGTCGTGTACAGACCCTTCAGTTCTAAATCTCTCAAGTGCTTCATTATTGGTGAATATGGTATGAAAAACAACACTGAGACATTATTTCAGACTTTTATTTATTTATCATCCTTGAACAAACAGCAACAAAAACAAATGAAATGCAAAAATAGCATGCATGTTAAAATGAGCAAAATGCAATTCATGTTATGCTGAAAAAGAAGACGAATACCATTTGAATGTAAGATTTATTACACATATAATGCATGTATACCATCTCTTTGTACCACACGATGTAAAAATGAGCACACTGCTTACTAAGTGAACAATATATATCTTAACAAGAAAAATACATTGATTAAAGTGATGTTTTATTATCAAGCTTTGTCTTAACGTTCTTGCTTCTGCATGTACACAACATGATTTAGTGTAACCTCAGATAACTCTTAAAACCTGAACAACAAAAAAACAAATTAATTCTAAAGAATAGAATTTTGCATAACCCAGTTATTCCCTCTACAAGAGTTGCTAAAACGTGTTAGATAAATGCATATTTTGTAGCTGCCACACTTTGTTGATTATATATAAGCAATTCAACTATCCAAGCACTTATTGTAGATACCACATGTAAAATAGCAAATTACAATCAGTCATATAGGAAATTTAATAAATATTGCATTAAATGTGGAATCTGCCTGTTCTTCTTAAAAAATAACAGTAACTTAAGCAGTGTAATCTCGTCCTATTGTCCAGCAAAAAGGGTTTGTACACATATGAGAGTTACACATTTTCACATCTTCATCCCTCCAAAAATCATTAAAAAAGTCCATACATATATACAAATGTATTTGATACAGATTTCAACTCTTCAGAGTAAGAAGAATAATGATTGAATGTAAAAATGTCTATAACATATAGATGAGTTATATATTATTGTACCAAATGGACCTCCTTATTCCCGAAAAAAATCCTTATCATGAAGAAAAACTTTTTTTCTGAGAAAATCTATCACTCAGTCAATTATTCACAGCATTATTATCATGTAGATCCGTACACACACATATATACATGTACATATAAGCATGTTAGCAGACTTTTAACTTAATTTCAAACAGACATAAGGAATGCCTTTAAAGGTAACTGCAAAATTAACATGGAAATACAACCAAATTTCTGGTTCTTCCTTGATTGCATTGTTGTGCAGAGATATTTTTCTGTCATATAACACATGCCAATCATACAGATATAAAAATGCCACAAAAACTCACATACATTTGTATAGGAGTAATCAGAATAAGAAGAGTAATCTCCCTGTTATCATTGCAAAGAAGCTAGGTGAAAGGTAAGTGTTAACATATAGCAATATCAATAAGCTTTCTTAATAGGGAAAATTTTTAGTTTTAGTTTTGTTTTACAATAATACAAACTCTGTATAAGGTAGAATAGCTTCAACAGATCACTTCTACTCAGTTTTTCCTAATGAAAATACACACACACACATATACTATCAAAACAAACATGTATATCATCTTGGGAGTTAATCAGTCATACAATTACCGAACGGTATCAACAATATCAAAGATCTTCCATATTCATTTTATTTTACTGTTATTTTATAACCAAGTAAATGAAAGGTTTAATTCTAATTATCTCTATCACAATTTGCATCAAAGATTATTCTATCAAATTTACAGTGTAACATATCAAAATACAAAGTTTGTTCCACAATATGTCTTTTATATACAATATACATTAAAATGCCCCTGTGCAGACCAGCTATACTGGCTTCTATATCACCTTTCTGCACTGGGCAATCAATCAGCACTATTAAGGGTCCTGTTGATACAATATATTTACAATGTCTCATCTTGGACAAAATAACAACATTAATTTTCATTTACATGTGTAAAACACAGTATTTATTTCCTAGATTTGAAAAAAAAACCTGACCCACTAACATTTCTGTATAGCTTTTTGCCTCTTATATAAAAAAGTTTCTCCCTTAAGATTGTTTGGTAATGTTAGATCCTAATGTTAAACAACTGGCTATAATGAAACCAACCCTTTCAAATGAAAGAACATTAATAAAAAAAGTCTTATATCTTAATAATTTTTAATGAATAAATTTTTCAAAAAAATTTCAAAAACACAACAAGCCAAGTCATCAATGCATTAAATGCAAAAAGGCCCAAGTAAAGAAACTTTCTCTTCAATCAATAGACAACATTACAAGGCACACTAAAGAAGACTTGCAAAGTTTTTTTCGTTCATTGACTTACAAAGCAAACACTTCAAAAATACTCCCTTCGTAAAGGGTTTTAAGTTGCACTTACTCTCCCTTGATTAACAAGTATTTCTTTACCCTGTTTCAGCTTGTGCCAGTAATAAAATTTTAATAAACTGAGCCTCAAAAATTAACAAACAGGTGCTGTAAATGATTGCTGATTACTGAATAAGACTTGCAAATATAAAAACTAACATGTGTTCATAACACATTGCCTGTGTGTAAAAAAGGAATACACACAACCTAACTTTTCAACAAAAAGCAAACGTTCTCCTTTTCTCTTCTGTTTGTAAGGCACAATCACTTCATAAATATACAACAATTTCTTGGTCAAAATTCAAATAGAATATTCACAGCAATATGAGTACAAAAATGTGTAATAGGATGTAACAATATATAAATACATAAGCACTAACACAATGGATAAAAGCTTCAAATTAATTTGTGTTTTAAAAGGTTGATATTTGATGAAGAAGTATGTTAATTACATAAATATGGGTATGATTTAACAAATATACTGTTCCACTTCTCTTCTTGTGACTTTGCATTACAAAAACAATGTCATTGTACAAAAAACAGTAATATGAAAACTTATATATGTTAGTGTTACTAAATTTATAGGGAATTATCTCGTCCTACATGTAATTCTTAATGTATAGTGATTAACAAGAAGTGACATATTGTAACAGTGACATCATTTCTCATGCTGTAATAACAACTTGACCGCATGAGCAATTATTAAAAAAAAATCCAACATATTTAGTGACAGACAAAAATGCTAACATTTAATGCCCTCTGGTTTCACCTGATAATGAAATACACTAAATATTTTTATATTATTCAACCATGACAGAGTATGGCATAAATATAACAGCAACAAATAATTATATATACAAATTTAGAGATTCTGGAGACACTTACTTCAGGAAGCACACAGGGTTTTAAATTTACAAATATGTTTACATATCTACATATGTACAGAAGTCCTAGAATTGAATTTTCGTCAACAGTTCACGAGTCCCTACTCTGTCTGGTGATCTTCGACTATTTTCTCTATTTGACCTTGGTTCATTTAAAATCATTAAGGTTGGTTGATTATCTGTAACAGAATGGAAAAAACAGATAAAACTATGAGTGAAATATGAGGGTTGTTCGGAAAGTTGTCGTATTTTGACATGTTTCTGTAAATTACCATTGTCTCAAAACTTTCCTGAACAACCCTCGTATATAGCTGCTGATCACATTTAGAGATAAAAATAAAACTAGCCCATTACTTACATAAAACGATGACAACAGCATGTACATAACTTAAAAAGTTTCTAGCTACATTAAAGAAAAAAAAATTATAAAAAATGGTATCATTAACCTCACGAAAATGACTTAAAATCCAGCTCTGATAACAGTACATAAGTATATGCTGCTTCAAAGTTTTATTACCAGTAATCAGCATAATCCTGTGTAAACCAACTGGTTCATTTGAAACAGAGCCAGCACCAGTGATTCCTAGCAGCCACTTAAGAATGGGATTTAAGTCTCAGCTTCGATTCTAATCTGAGACATTTCAAATTGATGGCAAATCTCTTTATTACTTAGAAATATTAGAGCTGATAATTAACAGAACATACCAGGATTTTCACTGTCAGGTATAATTGTATCTTCAGGGTCTTCTAAACCCAATATATCCTCCTCTCCACATGAACACGTCGAGTCGTGGTGTATACGTGAGCGGTGCTTCACAATTGGGTAATATTTCCTGTGTGACTTTAATTTTCTAAAAAATAGCAAAACTGTAAATTCAGGCTTATCAATACAATTTGTTGATTTGAATTCTTTTTATTAAAGCCCTGAAATTCATTACTAAATTTTTATTGTTTTTATCTAATCTTTAATCTTAATGTTCGTTCTCTAAATTAAAGGTGCAGTGGAATTTGACACATATACTTTCAACAATTGTTTACCATTATTTAAATGTATACTTACTTTCTATAATAAATAATTATCGCTACAGCTAGTCCCAACCACTGCTAGCAGTACAGGCACTGATATATAGACAGCCACTAGACTGTGTTTCTCTTGTACCATGGTTACATTCACATGGACTGGTACCATTACTGTGACAGTGACAGGTGGTGGGGGTATGGTAGAGGATTCTGCCCCTGTCCTTACTGGAAGATAGGAAAAGTAACAAACTGAATAACTTGCAGAAATATGCATGTGTATCATAAATTAATTACATTAATACATACTGCTGAAACACAAATTTTTATTGTATTTCATTTTTTGCTGTCTTGCATCCTTTTATCACTGTAAAACATACTAAAGGAACAAGGGAATGTTTACACAAAATATAATAATATTGCACTCTATTAATCATTCAAAACTGTTTCAACCATACGTGTTCATAGATCTAGTGACCTAAAAGGTTTTTATTTCTACCTGGTGCACAAAACAGGTTTATATTTCTTCCTTGTGCATAGGACAAGTTATATTTCTACCTGGTGCATAGGACAAGTTATATTTCTACCTGTTGCATAGGACAAGTTATATTTCTACCTGGTGCACATAAAACTAGTTTATATTTGTACCTGGTGCACAAAACAGGTTATATTTGTACCTGGTGCACAAAACATGTTATATTTGTACATGGTACATAGGACAAGTTATATTTCTACCTGGTGCACACAAAAACTGGTTTGTATTTGTACCTGGTGCACAAAACAGGTTATATTTGTACATGGTGCATAGGACAAGTAATATTTCTACCTGGTGCACAAAAAAACTGGTTTATATTTGTACCTGGTGCACAAAACAGGTTATATTTGTACCTGGAGCATAGGACAAGTTATATTTCTACCTGGTCCACACAAAAACTGGTTTGTATTTGTACCTGGTGCACAAAACAGGCAATATTTGTACATGGTACAAAAAAAAGGTTATATTTGTACCTGGTGCAAAAACAGGCTTATATCTGTACCTGGTGCACAAAACAGATTTATATCCCTGACTGTTTCACAAAACAGGTTATATTTTTATCGGTGCACAGAACAGTTCAACTGGTTATATTTCTACTTTGCACAAAAAAAGGTTTATATCTGTACCTGGTGCACAAAACAGGTTTATATTTGTACCTGGTGCATAAAACAGGTTTATATCCCTTACTGTTGCACAAAACAGGTTATTTTTTTACCTGGTGCACAGAACTGGTTCTATTTCTCCTTTGTGCACAAAACGGGCTTTCATGTCTACCTGGTGCACAAAACAGGTTTATATTTGTACCTGGTGCATAAAACAGATTTATATCCCTTACTGTTGCACAAAACAGGTTATATTTTTACCTGGTGAACAGAACTGGTTATATTTCTACTTTGTGCACATAATAGGTTTATATTTCTTCCTGGTGCACAAAACAGGTTTACATTTGTACCTGGTGCACAAAACAGGTTATAGTTTAGTCTTATAGTTTATACCAAATTTATTTTAGTTCGATTGTGTAGGAAGCTTTCAGCTTATAGACACACTCTCGAATCCGTTCCTGGAACCAGCCAGTACTAAGCAACGAGTGAAAAGTCTCTTGCTCAAAGAAACAACGGCTTGCCCCTGACTGGGTTTGAACCCATGCGGCAAGCAATCCCTTGACTACTAGTCCGACAAGTTAACCACTCAGCCACGCCGCCACTGTTTGTACCTGGTGCACAAAACAGGCTTATATTTTTTCCTGGTGCACAAAACAGGCTTACATGTCTACCTGGTGCACAAAACAGGTTTATATTTCAACCTGGTGCAAGAAACAGGTTTATTTCTCTTCCTGGTGCACAAATCTTCAATATATCACTTACAGTAAAAATTGTGTTTATTCCAAATACAACAGAATAATCATTTTATATGGTTACTTACAGTCCAGAATTCCAGCATCAGTTATAATGACAATATCATCTCTGGTAAACAATGGAAAAGCTAGGTACTGTTGCTTTGCCTGATCAATCAACATCTGTACAACCTAAACATGTATAACAGTTGTTTATCAATTGTCTGTGTGGATACCTACATGTTATAATAAATGTAATGTATCATGTTATATCTTATACAGTATAACTTGCTCTTAACTACATTTGATTGTAATGACATTCACAGCAATGCCAACATATTACTGTACTGTCCCTGTTTTTATTCATATTTGAATATTCATAACTTGCCATATCCGACAACCTCCCATGACCGACATAACTAACTAGTCTCAATGAGTGTTGGTATAGATAAGTTTTACTGTATATCCTAGAGTATTAAAATTAATATTTTTAAGGACACATTCCGACAACATCTTACACATATACTGACATTATCATTTCTAAGAAATAGCAACAGGCAACTTTATCTACAGATAGGAACTTTTTTGAAAATTACACATATTTTTGCAATATTTAAAGAACAAATATTTTAAAATGACATGGATTTTTGTGTAATAAAGTGAAACACTTGGTTCTGTGATGACTGTAAGACATACAAAAAAATGAAAATAACAAAATATATAAGATAACATTTTGTGTCAATCTCAAGGGGTAAAATTAATGAATATGTAGTTATTGGATTATTTTAATGCGAGGCATGATTTTATTTACCTGGTATGTTGCAGTCTCATTCACATCTGTTTTAGGTGGTAGCACTGTCAAGTCACCAACAACTGGCTGTTGTGGTGGTACCGACATAATAATCCTCGACCTTCGAATCTCTAAAATCTGACAACAACAAGAACACCATGATCAGTTTGACAGCATGTCTTTAACAATATATCAAATTAAAGGGACATAACTGTGGCTGTCTGACCAAAGTGTAGCATTGTACATTATTTGCTCTTTGCTGTGATTGTTTTTCTTTACTTTATTTTATTGAAATCTTTCAGAAAACATGAGTGAAAGCTTCACAAGTCTTTAATATGTTCTGTAATTATATGTACTGATACAAATTGTTACTTTTACATTTTTATGTTATTTTGTATATGAGTTTTAAAAAGTCACGTATTCTAGAAAAAAAAGTCAATGTCAACTTCACACACTAAATACTGTCCCTCTCATTTGTTATACCAGCTCTTTACTAATTTAAACTAATAGTCTGTCAGATTTATACATAAAATGAACACTAGACTGGGCAAGTTCATTCTTTTTACAACGGTCAACAGTGTTGATAATTCTGTCTGACAGTCGTAAGACAAATTAAGGCCATACGTATGTGTTTCATGTATTAAAACAACATCTATAATAATTTAACAGAATTGACATAGACACAAATACGGCCCCACACATAGATCTAGAAGATATCTTTCAACATGAGGAAAGATGGCATATTTTCTAAATCTCTTTTCATTTTATAGTGCAGATGCAGGCAGAAAGAAGGACCACACACATAGATCTAGCAGATGTATCTCTAACATGACCAAAGATGACTTATTATTTCCCTAATATTCAATCCCAGTGTTACATTCTAAATACTCTTTCTTTCCTTTTGATAAAAATAACACAGAAATTTTATTTATCTTGTTACTGGATTAATATTTCTCTCCGCAGAGAAATGAGTCTGTTTGTTTTTGTACAGGTTTTGACTTATAAGTCAAAAATGAGAAAAAGGCAAGAGACTCTTATTAATGTGTTGACAGAGGAAATTATATGTTTTATATGTCATTCTTTTTTTTGTTTACCATTCTATTCACTAGAGGTAAGGCACAGATAATAAGTAAATATCACCTAAACATTGTTAGTCTTAATTTGCACACAAGATGACTAATGCTTGTCTTCTGTTTTGAAAAGATGATTTATCATGTAACTTGGTGTTTGTGAAAGCAATTAATTATGTAAAATATTAAACACGAAAACACTTGGACAAGTAGTATAGGTTTTACAAATTGTTGTCATATTTCAACCTGGTATTATCTTTCTCTGTAAAAACTAGAAGTTTTACACATTCGCCCACTTTTCAATAATTAAATTGAATTACTAAATTCTGACTGACTAACAACACGATTCCTTGACTAAATTTCTGTGCTATCAATACCTGTGAGAGACTCTAAGTAAAAACAAGACAGCGTACTTACCTGTGCTAGATTGTGACAAAGAATTTCAGCAAGGGCTTGTCTAACATTGAGACTACTACTATTATAGTTGTTTATCTCCTCAGAGAAATGCAGACGAACAGTTGTCATGTCATCTGTTATAAAAAAAAACACATGCTTACAACTTTGTACCTATTTTTGTCACAGAAAATATGACAAACAGAAAATATACTTGAAAACAACCGCTCATTTTTTGTTTAACCAATAAAGAAAATGTGTTGTTTAATGCAGCTTCATCTTAAAATTCAGATTCTCTGAACTTACAAAGTACGTCTGCCCTTTGCCTCAACAGGTACATTGTACATATTTACACTTTATTGTGATAAGAAGCCATCAACTAACACATTTTTCCATACAGAAATATTTGCCCTTGACCTTGGAAGTCAAGTTTACATTACTAAGTTTTCTCTCTTTCACATATCATTCAAATCACAACTAAAGAAGATATCATTTTTTTATACAGATAGAATTTAGTTGAGGTTCACAGCACTTTCTTGTTTTATTGTACTTATTTCAGATTTGCACTATGACTATGACAAACTTTAACCAGAAAAGAACCTAATTTGTTCGATGACTAAAATGAAAATGATCAAATTTTCTATGATTAAAAAAACCAAACAAGACATTAACTTACCATATACTTCTACAGACTGGGTATAGAAAACTGAGCTGACAGAGTTAAACACGTTCAACGTGAGTTTATATTCTCCAGGTTCGTGGAACTCTTGCTGAATCACATTTTGCCAGGTGAGTTGTCTTATAGCTCCAGTCAGCTAAAAATATTTATATAATCTGAATTCCTTTGAAATAAAAGTCTGATAAAGGCATGTCATGCCTTCAAAATAAATGCTTCCTTCATTGATATTAAATGAAAACAGTGTAACTTATGCAACTAGACTTGAACCTACAAACTTCAGAAGCAGAACATTTACCAAGCATAAATACATGTACCTATAAATTCAACAACCAATATAGTCTTTAAGACTGTTATCAATGCAAGCCTGGAGCTTATCAACACACTGTAACATTCTAAACTATTCCAAGTTAAAGACTGGATTTATTCAGTTACACTGCTTCCGGAAAAGCTTAAATACTTTTGCAAAAGGAACATAAGCTGATCAGACCTGAACAATTTGATTTCCACTTTAAGATTTCTTTTCATTATAACTTACCTTATTTTCAAAATGCCATGCAAAATGCAGGGAGTGCTCTGTTCCAAGTCTTGTTATGTTATCTGACCCTAGGACTGTGACATTGAAGTAACTTGGCATGCCTGTACGAACACCCCATGGTATTTCTACCAACACACCCTTCAACCCCTCTGAAAAGAAACATAAAGACAAATACAATATGAACTTCTGTGACAGACAATGGTAAGACAGCTGTAAGGCAAATAAAGTCTACAACAAGATTCACTAAGACACATTAAAATGCTGTGGCATTGGCGTAATGAATAATATGAAACAAATGGAAGCACTTAAGGAGAATACATCAAATTAACAAGATAGAAAGCATATTACTTCTTTAACTACTGCATGTAGGGTAGAAATACAGTCACAGTTACTTGTCTTCTGGTTTTACAATCAATCCTATGATATTAAAACAAATAACCCGAGTGATACACGGAAAAAAAAAAAAAACAATGATTTATTTTGTTTTTTAAAAATAAAAATGTATCATGACTTCAACGCTGCATACCTTCAACATGTATGGGAAGAACTGCCTGTGCCTTGCCTTTACTGTTCACTGCTACTACAGTGATGTTGTAAGTGCCGACAGTACTGAAAAATGTTGTAACAGATGAAGCACTGTGAAGGCCTTGTATTGTGATAGGAGAACTGCCATTTCCAAAACTCCATGTGTATTCTGTTTCCTCCTCTGATCCCTGTAAAAGAAGACATAGCACTGACAATTTGGTGGCAATATTGTTTAGAATTCACAAGAATGAGAGCCTACAACTGTCAGCTAAGTTCAACAGAAGCTCCTGAACACTTGTCCATTCCACTTGAGAGCAATCTCCTGGTTAATGCTGCTATATTAGGCACAAAATTATTACTCTGTAAACACTATTTCAATGAATTTTAAAGAAAACATCTTATGCAGAGAGTAGAATAATAAACTTGAGTAACTCCACACTGAAGGACAATCATTCTGAATAACAGAACAAGTTTATAAACTTACAGCAATTTTTCTAAAAGTAAAATATGTTCAAATACTTTATCATATTTCATGTAATTACAAAGATGTAGTAACTTACTGATTCTTGAGTAAGTCTGAATGTCACATTGACCCCTCTTTGTATACATTTTTTCTCACTATATATACTGAGACCCCTAGGGGCTATCAGGGGACAGTCAGTCTCTACAGGTTGATATTTACTCTCCTGACCCCCTTTACATTTACTGGCAGCAACTTTTCTGTACCTGTGTTAAAGACAACATAAAGGCTCTGAGCACAATTACTTGAAGCAGGCACAACAGTATTACAAGAAAAGATACAAATACTTTTGTAAAAAATCAAAATAAAAAAATTCAAATCCATCTTTGCATGAATTAAGGGAGGCAACTAATGTCTTGGAAAGTAGTCAGGTGATTAAAACTGAAGAGGTCCCATTAACTGTTAATATCGCCTACTGAAGACTCTGTGCACAACTATTTTAACTCTGTCCTATCTTATATGTGGTAACAATACTTTTAGACTGAGTTCTCACTATGTTTTTCTTTTCTTTTTTACCAAGGGAAATGCATTTAGCCATATGGTAGCAGGTCTGCTCTTCAAATACACTCACACAAATGTAAAAATATCTCTTTCATGCTTAGTGGTAAACTGTGGAAATTTTCAGTCATGTTTAAACTTTTAAGCTGACTTCTCCCCTATACCCCATCACCTTCTCAGATAGAATTAATGTTGCCTTGTCAAGATGTCATATCTTGTTATTATAGTCAGTAATTATAATTATACCACTGTCATTATGGCAATTAAAAAAAAACTGGCAACAGTGTTGGGGGCTTTTACATAAAATCATATTAATTTTGTCATCAGATGATGAAACAAAATTTATGGGACATATGTATATGGTGTAGGTCTGAAATAACTGTCCGTAAATGAGAATGAAACATGTATATCCAATACTGTATGTTTTAAAAATTCTTCACTTAACTATCTAAGTCAGTAAGAAGTGGTTTTAGGTAGACAAAACTGACTGTATTGAAAACAGTTTTTTTTTTTTTTTTTAAAATGAAGTCATAATAATGTATACTTAAGCCACTTACCCTATAGAATGGTTATATTTTCCATTTATACAGTGTGGTGTAGGAAACCTATCTTCATAAAACCAGTCTGATTTAATGCAAGTAGAGCCATCTTTTTCAAGATCATATCCAAAATCACTGAAAATGAAAGGAAGAAAATACTTGTACTTATATATTGAATATTCAAAGAAAACCAAAGAAGAACAAAACCTTTCTCTCATTAAAAAGATGCAGAACAATCTTACACAACAACTTTAAAGAAATTAATTTGAAGCCTTCAATCTTTAGCTTCAGACGTTAACTGATTGTTAGACTACACTCACTGATTAATGCAGAATGTTCATAAAATATGAACAACCTTGCTTCTGTCATAGGCAAGGAAAAAACTTGTACCCCTTCCTTAGATTCAAACCTTGTGCCTTACTGTGCTGATGCTCTACCAAATATCAGGGCTATTTATATAGCCAAAGTCTGCAATTTGCCATCATAGAGATAATTTAATTTTTCAGAAACAAAACTTTCTCAGGAAGTGACTTTGAAAACAATTATCACATACCATTCAAAATCTTCCCTTGTACATGCACAGGTCTGAACACTTTTTGGTCTGTAATAATCTTCCCCATAATAACATTCTGACATTTGTTTCCTTCGCTCATATACAAGATTTTCTCCCATTATGCATTTCACACTGTTTTCCTATAAGATTAAAAAAAAACAAATGCATTAAGAATCACAATAGTGTACATGTCACATTCTAAGTGCTTCATCAAAGTTAAATGCAATTAGGTTCAGTCAAACCTGTAATAAAGACTGACAACCTGCACTGTTTATGTGGTCTCTGATGAGAGGTGGTCTGTATTGAAGGTTTTATTATTCTACATTATGATGACTGTATTTTACTCAAAAGGTCTCAAAACAAACCATTTCTATATGAAAGATTACACAAGGTTTAAATTCCATATCCACTTTCTGCTTCAAACACATTTATCTTAATATTTTGAAACATATTTTATTTTATAGGTACTTCTTATTTGAAAAATGAAAAAAAAAAACCACTTTCGATTTCAAGATTTTTGACTGAACCATGCATGTTAGAATTTACCAAATACACAAAAAATAACCTGTTTTCAAAAACAAAAAGTTCTTTTAAACTAGTACAATGTAAATATAAAATGTGTCCTTCACTACCTACCACAAGATCTGCTGATGGTTGCCACAATTCATAGTCATCATGGCTACACTTACGTTCCAGGACAGAACGGAAGTCAAGCTTCACCATAACCCAACCATCACTGGAGTTCATGTGACCAAATACACTGAAATAATATCAACTTTGTACATAAAATCTTTTTTTTTTTCTAAAATCTGTTTTATGATATCAGCCAGTAAGATATAAAAGAAATAATTTTTCCTATCAGGGTTTGTTTGACATTTTTCAATAGTGTTTCAGTTAGGTAGACTAGCAGTTGACTATGTCAGTCACATGTACCTTGAAAAAACCAGTACTGGGTTTGTTTATTTTTGCCATCAAGAGTGAGGTTAACAGCCAGTCATGTAATGTCCTTGACCTTTTTATCAATGAGACACAACAGTGACTTTTAAAGTTGACAACATAGACATCAACATATACATTTAGATATAACACCAAAGAAATGAGTACTGTATAACTTACCACACTGTTCTAGTGGGTTTTTGTATCAAATGAATATTAAATGTTATCTAAAGTTCAGATCTATACACAAGAAAACATTTTCCAATGTTTAATGATTTAGTGTTTTGTAGTTTTGAAATGGGCTGGTTAACCATAAAGAAACTACTAAAACAGTATTTTTTCTTTGAAGTTTATCAGCAAATAAATGAATAAATATATATCTTAATGGGAAAAAAGATGCACCTATCAATAACATTTGCACTTAGCATCTTATCTGCACAATATAAATGTAATAAATATCATGTGAGAATCATTATACCCTAGGGACATTAGAAATTACTGGGAAATTTATGGCTCCTTATTTTCATACCTTGATATCAATGTTCTTATTCCCGGTTCATTAATAACACCATCAACATTCATCTTGGCACTCATAAAGTTGTGGCTTACCCAGGAGGCTCCTTCAGTGCATGAAAAACTAAATATTGCACAGACATTCAATTACAAGAGGTAATTTATGTAGCAGCCATTAAGCAGAAATACTGTCATTAACATATTGGCTTCAGCCAGAGGCTGAACTTAAGGCAAATCATTTTATGGGCATTAAATAAACAAAATATATAACATGTTATTAACTTAGTCGATTAATAATTAACTTTTGTAACATATCTGATAATAATTTACTCATAAGAAAGTTGTGAAAGTTTTCAGATATAAGTTAGTATGTGTATGCAGTGGGAAGCTGAGTAGACCAGACACTTACTGTACAGTCTGGGTAGGTAGCCCTTCAGCAGATATGGCCGATATGGCACTTCCCTGATCCATTATGTTCAGGAAATGATTTCCCTTGAATGGAGCCTGGAATAAATAAGAGATAAGATATCAAGTTCGATCACTACTCACATGGAAATGTATAAAAAAATGTAGTTATAAACCAGTATCAATTCTCCAGACCAAAATAAGTAAAAACTCAATTCCTTTAACAAATAGTTAAAAACATGACAGAAAGTATTTCAGTATTCTACCTACAAGACTCTGTACACTGTAATTTATTAAATCTGTAATGATTTGTTTTTAGGATGAAGACACTGAGAGCTGTACAAGGTAAAAATTACTTGATATGGTAGCTTATGGCAGCAACAATCTATTGAGAGAGACAGACAAATTCACAGCTAAGGGAAATAAGACATGTATGGCTTTGGTGTCTTTGCTTGAAGAAACACTTTGTGCTCTGGCTGGAATTCAACCTGGAGATGACCGACACAACCACTTATCTATGTCTACTGCTTTTATTATCAGCTGCCAAGGGTAATAATAATTTAGCCTATGGGTACAGAGATACATACAAAGTTTGGAATAGTAACGTGTCTACATACCGCTTTCCATGTAAGTCCAGCATCTCGACTAATGAACACTTGTGTATCCATGCCAAGGTACTCCCCTATGCTGCCATGAGCAAGGATCAAACCTGGGGCCTCCTCAACACACACTGCCATTGGGATCCGGAAAAACTGGTTTGTGTTTCCTATATGAAGATGCAAGTTACATTTCTGAAACAAATTCAAAAGCAAAAGATACTGACTACTTAAGTGTTTCTAGGAAATATCTAACACTTCAATGACTGACAAAACTCAAATCAGCTGAATACTTGAAAAATTCCATTACTGACCCTGTATGAGGTTATTATGTCAAGATTGTTGTAATATTCTATCTGAATTTCTTTTTAATTTCAAAGAGATACCTACAGAATGACATTCTCAAGTCCTACTAGTGCACATTTAAATATGCACATTTTCATCATGTTTAACCTCCATAAAGGAGAATTTTAGTGGTCTTAAAGCTTCATAACTCTGTATATATACATATATCTCTCATACTACATTTAACCATTCAAGATAGAGAAAGCTGTCACATGATATAAAAACCAGTGAATATCTTTAGTTCTTTTTTCACATGAATATATGTCTCAACACTTTATATCCCATAAACAATAGATCAGGAAAGCACTTTTAGACTATGACTTCAAATGTTCCTTAAAAAAACAGACTGAAACAAACTAAAAACTGTATACCTTAGGGTCAAGACAATTATGTTTGGATTCGTTTGGAACACTTAGTAACTTCCATCTTCCTCCTTTGTCAAAAGTGATGTATGAACGCTGGGAAAACACTCCCCCATTTACTCTTGAGGCTTCAAACTTATTTATTATATAAATCCCATTTAGTCCCTTCACCTGAAAATATGGAAAAAAGTTGAGAATAGCTTCAGCAGCTACCTCCATTACTTACTGCAGGGTCTTAATTAAGGTCCTGCTTACTGGAAGGGTTTCAACGGTTTAGATTTGCTAAAACATCAGTGCCATGGGATGTTGGCAAGATATGTAATGATACAACTTTTTCTTACAAAAAGCCACAATTTGTATCTGGTCAAACACAATAGCCTGTACACAGGTCAAAAATCTTTTTTTTTTCTGCATTAAAATATAACCTTGGCTTCTGAAAGGTAAGTTGTGTAACTTATCAAATTCTACCCAGTAACACTACTTTACATATGAATGGGAAACAGTATCACTGTGAATTTAATTCTGGAAAATTATCAAAACTTGAATAAAAAATCTTGGTAAAAATACTTGTATAGAAACTGTTCTGTACGAATTATATCTTTTAAAGTGGGACAGAGGATCTTCAGTTATTAGATTTGATTTTGAATGAAGATTCGACAACCTTCATTTAACCTTGGTTTCAAGAGTTTACTGAGAAGTGCTGTGATGTAAGAACTTATTAAAGTGAAATCTGACAATTCCCTCAAGAGTATTGGACAGAAATCCAGGATTTAGTCATCAAGAATAGTATACAATGTGTAAGTTGTAATAACTTGTTCTATGATCAATGTGAAGAAATTTGTTTTAATGATAATAAACTTAATTATTACCTTGACAAGATCTACATCAAACTTGCCTGGATACCTCATGCCTACAATATTCTCTACTGACATTACATAGAACTGTCCAGTGATGTCAGACAGGTATAGATTAGGCAATATCTTCCTCATGGTCTACTGCTATAAAAACCTGGTGGTCACTTGTGTCCACTATGTTGAAATCCTGAAATTATATATAACAGCATATTTCAAAATTGTATAACCTCAAAAGCTCCAGGTAAGCTCAACATGTGCCTAGTAACTGGAAGAGCTTTTATGCAACTATAAAATTTAATAATTAAAACTAAACTTTTAAGATAGTCAGCAGACTAAATTATCAAAATCCATTTCATGTTACATTTTTACCATGTCTTACTGTCTGTGAAATCTTAACAAACAGGAAAATATCAAAACTGGTTACCAGTGGTGTTAAATTTGTTGGAAAGTAAGCCTTTTTGAAAGGTCCTCTCTTATAAGACACATGGAATGATGTTACATCATCTGTGGATTTCTGTACAAAGATATACTCATTCTCTACGACCAGTGAGTAGAAATCGATGGTACCAATAGACTTATCAAAGTCCACAGCCTCACAATCTGGAGCTACAAGATAGCAACTTATATGATAGTCATGTTTTCAACTGAACAACCAAATTACTAAACAAACCGATTACAAAACAAACAAATTACTAAGCAAAAAATTACAAAACAAACTTATTACTAAACATACAAATTACAGAACATCCAAATTTCTAAACAAACAAATTACTAAACAAACAAATTACTAAACAAATTACTAAACAAACAAATGTCTAAAAAAATTACTAAACAACAACAAAAAAAAACAAATTACTAAACAAACAAATTGCTAAACAAAAAAAATTACTAAACAAATTACAAAAAAAAGAAAACTTATGACATGAAGTGATTGGATGACAGCTTTTTGACTGTAGTGGGTTTTTACACCATTAGTTTGTAAGTGTAACCTTTTTTGCTAACAGCATGACATAAGGTAAGTCCTAACTTGAAAACATGGTTCTTGTTAAAACTGAAATTGGTACACTTCTTGTCTAATTGTTGAAGTGTTACATATTTCCTCTTCATACATATACGATGATAAAAACATACAGTACTATGAAACCAAATTCCACATGTACGTCACAAGCCTTTTTTAAATATTAACCATTCACTTTAACTTTCTTCTAAAACCATCAAAAACTATTTCAAACTCTCTAACCTGTGCAAGCAAAGTAAGTGACTGGTCCCATTGGGTCCTGTAACTCCATGTGGACAGTGTTAGGATTTGGGTCGACACCTTTTACTGCCCAGAAAAATCTCTCTGTTACTCGCTCTTTCATCACTGACCATGTAATGCCGAAATCTTTGGACACATATAACTGTTTGATATATACATAAGAACAGTCATTTATCAGTTATATGACCATATTATTATTCATGTTACTAATTCTAATTAAATCATTCTACATGTGTTGTAAAATACTATCTCTGTTGTTGAAAGTTTACTTGTCAATCAAAGTGGATCTCACATTCTAACTGGTTAACTGGTTTGAACTACATGTATATAGCAATCAAACTCTTCATAATGTGATGGAGAAACAATGAAGTCTTTGCTAGACACCACTCTTAGAAAAGATACTTTTAAGGGAGAACTCATCAGGGTTACTACTACCCAAAAAGTTACTATTTGTAAATATTAGTACCTTCTTCGAAACATGTAAAGCATGGACTAAAACTTTCAATTAATTCATGACAAGCATGGAAAATTACATTCACTCAATAAGAAACATGGAAAATTACATAAAGTTATATTTTGTAGAAGCTTGTTGTACCTTCATCTCCCTGAGGCTATAGGCAAGCACGAGGTCTGCACGTGATGGGTGCAGAAGTACTCTGTAGGGTGTGAAATCAAGTTTTACGTGCTTCCAAGTTGTACCAGTATTCCTGGTTATATATAACTGTCTCTGCATCAAGTCTGACAAAATTATCTGGAACACATTAACTTTTTATGTTAATCTCTATAAAAAAATATCCAAGCATAACATAATTATTAACTTCTAAAGATAAAAGGCTTTCTAAATAAAACAGCATTCTATATACACTATAAATAAAGCTTTTTGTTTGGTAATTTTCCATTCACAAGAATTCTTGATCTTTATGCAAATGTATATAACTTTCTTTTTAATGTCAGTAACACTCTGATCTAAATAGCTGTTGAACTTCTATTATGGGAGTTTTCAATTATACCTGATACAGTGTAACTATTTGAATGATTCATATAATAACCTTAATGTGCATTATAAACAACTGCGGTACTAAAATGCTAATACATAATATTCCGAGACTTCTCAGATGTTCTCTGACTGTGAGGTATAGTCAGGCTATAACTGCAAAATGTGAATGGCACATTTGCCAACATTTGATTAAACATCACTTGTACAAAATATCTGGCAATCTTTCTAGTACAAATGAAAAAAATCCTTCAAATAACCCGATATCCCATATTTTATAGTATCGCATCCTAGCCTTTACCATAGAATTGATTCGTAGTTCAAACACGATTAGTCTATTAATATAGTTCAAGGAGTGAATGTGTAAAATTCTAGGTGCTTTGATATAAAAAAGAAAAGACTTTGTCACAATCACCCTTTGATATAGTACTAAAAACATAAGCTATTTAATAATGTTTTACAATGACACATTCAACATTCACCTTTGACCTGTCTGTTACTGATGAGTACATGTGACTGACAGTAAACTGTTCAGGTAAGTCTATCTTGCTTGTAGGTTTCACCATAGTCTGTTGATCTGAAACAGATAGAAAATTGTTTGATTTGAAACATACTAATTGCCATTTAAGGCAATGACCAGTGTTAAGATAAAAACATCCATCTAAATATAAGAACATATTAATGTATAGGTGGAAAAAAAAATATAGTACATATAAATTGATATAATCATATATAACATATTCATCAATCTGAAACGTAGTTTATATCTAAAATAGACTTTGTGAAATAAAATGGCCAAATCAACCATGAACAAAAATAAAAAAAATAAAAAAATTAGGGTTTAGCTGAATTTAATAAAATCTTAAAGTCATCCAAAATACCAAAAGTTACCAAAAACTGCCTAACACTGAATTCAGATTTTCTCATGAAGAGAGAAGGTAATGAGTGCATGTCATGTTATTCACAAAATCGATAAAATGCAGAAGTTGATGACAGATTTGTAATAACATACAGCTAGCCACTCTAACAGACAGATGAACAGACATACAGACAGAAGGACAGACAATAAGACTTTGAGAGAGAGATAGACAGACAGACCATCTGAAAAACAGTTGGTCTCATATCTTTATCACATGCGAACCGGTTTGAATGAGGGAAGCTAACAGTATGTAATACAACAATTCCATATTAATCCAAGGGCCCATAACTCTTGATATACTAAGTAAGTGTATCACTGTTTGTAAATAAATCTTTGCAAAACATTAGTCATGCTTATCTTGTGAGTGAGGTACATTTAAATCCCTTTCAGATGGTATCTTTGCAAAGCTACAAACATTTCATTATTATCGCATTTTCTTTTCCTAGTCAGTAGCTTAATGCTGTATAACTGAATGTACAAGAATGATGAAATCACATGGGATTGCATAATGTCACAGTCGTATTTATAAATACCTTAGACCACCTCTGTCCTGCACCTGCCAGTTCAGTATAACGACATCTGTCGCATATGTTCTTTAGTGCATACATTCTTAGGAATAATTAAACTATTTCATGTAGGTGTTTTATGTGACTGGACACAACAAATCTCAACTCTTGCTTTTTTATCATACAGACAGATGCCTGACATACTGTTGATTGTCATGAATATGAATCAAAAGTTTTTCGACTTGTTTATGGTTTTTTTGGAATGTTAATTTCAAATATCAGTCTGAAATACAGGACTCAGGCTTTCTTGTTGCTAAGAAAGGTGCCCCTGAGTCTTCTATAACTGACAATAATAAATGATTGTCTTTAAACAAGAAAGTCTATTTATTTGTACTGTACTGAAATAAAACAAAGGGCAATAACTCAATGGTAATTATGGCAGCAAAAAAAACCTATCTTCCTTTGAAAACTTGAGATGTGTCCATAGGACATGGATGTCCCCACTGTCAATCTCCAATAAATTTGCATCAAAATACCCAAGTGCATAAGTAGACATGATGACAACTATTCTTAGAAAGTTTCATGTAACAGTTATATGCTTGGAATTACATGCAACACAAGTATAAAAATGCTATTTTTTGCTTAATTAGGGAGCAAAACTTTGCTGATTTCCAAAAAACTTGTGTCAAAATACCCAAGTGCGTAACTTCACATGCTGACAACTATCTTTAAAAAGTTTCATGGCTCTAGTAGTTATATGTTTGGAGTTACACATCATAAAAGTCTAAAAATGCTATTTTTTGCTTTATCAGGGGGCATAATGGGGGGCAAAACTTTGCTGATCTCCAAAAAAATTGCGTGAAAATACCCAGGTGCATAAGTTCACTTGCTGACAACTATTCGGCTCTAGCAGATTGGAGTTACATGCGACACAAACCAGCCTGATAGCATGACAGTTGGACAGCATGACAGCAGACGGACAGACAAGGGAAAATCTATATGACCCTGCAAAGTGGTGGGGGCATGACAGTGGGACATTGGACAGATGGACAAAGGCAAATGTATATGACCCCGCGAAGTGGTTGGGGCATGACAGTGGGACAGTGTGACATTGGACGGACAGACAAGGGCAAATCTATATGACCCTGCAAAGTGGTGGGGGCATGACAGTGGGACATTGGACAGATGGACAAAGGCAAATGTATATGACCCCGCGAAGTGGTTGGGGCATGACAGTGGGACAGTGTGACATTGGACGGACAGACAAGGGCAAATCTATATGACCCCCCCAAAATCAACATTAATGTTCTGTATGTGCTAGTTACTTCTCTGCTAAAGAATGAAGGAGAGATCACTACAAAGGAGATACATGTCATGATTGACAGTCAAATGCAAGACCTGGCTCACTCTTGAAGCAGGCATAAATTATTTTACTATAAATGCAGTGGACATAAGAATAAAATCATTAATGGCAGACAAGTTTGGAATCAAAGCTATTTCACACAGATCCAGTAGATGCATGATTATCTATCTTAAACTTAAAGAGGCTGTACTCCAGATTTGACATACAAAAATTTTTTTCATAAATGATATAATTATTTAGATGCCGTGAGATTATATCATAGAGGATATTTGTTTGTTTTTGTGGAAGATTAGAATTTATTTCATCGAGTGAACACTATATGTGATATTTTCACGAGTGGCACAGCCACGAGTGAAAATATAAACATATGGTGTTCACGAGATGAAATAAATTCCCATCTTCCACTAAAAAACAAATAAATTTTCTTTTTATTTTATGCCAACACGTCAAAAATGGGTATTTTATGACATTTTTACTCAGGGCCTTCAATAAATTCCCCATGGTGAGCCCCAAATCAGTAAATGCGTACTTTGGTCAAACCGTTACTCCGCACAAAAAAAAGTGCAGACAATCTCCAATACATATGATAACTTTACTTCTGCTGAAATAAACTGAATACACTTTCACCAAATAACATTTATTTTTCTCTACACAGTTTATCAATATTTATTGAATTTTAGCCATACATACTTTAATTATAAAAGCGGATTAATACCGAGTAATATTCAATCAATTGAATTGAAAGTCGGCCATATTGGATATTGTCCATGTGAGTTATGTAAACAAATCAGACATTTTAAATAATTTATGGCGAATTTCATCATTGTTCACAACTAGTTAGGCTCAGGAATTCAATATTATAACTGGATTTAACAAGGTAAATAAATTTCACTCGCTGTCACTGTCTGATTCTCTTGTATTTACGTGGTGGGGAAATTCCTGAAGTTTCATCAAGCAGATAAAAAAGTAGTTCCGGCACAAACAGTGGATTATCAAAATGGTAATTTCACTGATTCAAAACAGTATCTCACTGATATTTCCCTATATTTCATTGGTAGGCATAAAATAAAACATAATATTTTACTGCAAAACTGATTATAAAAGTCAAAATAGAATAAAAAAAAATAGTTTCGCTCCAGCCTGATTTGAACTCTGGACCCTCATGTTAACAAAATATTTCCAACGCTTTTACTGTCACCACCATCACCGCATGTGATATTAGAGATATTTACTTTAAATCTTATACGATATAGTTCTACCGTATAGCACTTTGAAAGAGAAAAAATCAATTTATAATGTAATTATTTGACTTATTTTTTGTCAGTAAGTTATTTTTTAAGCATTAGTCATAAATATTACAAGAAATTTATAATACAAGAAAACTTTCTTTTTTTGTCATCTGGAGCACAGCCCCTTTTAATGCAGTCACATAACATTTCCTGTGGATATAATGGACAGTATAATGTTTTCTTATCTGGTTTATTTAAAACAATAATGAAAATTTTATGAAGAAGTCAGTTGATTTCTTTTTTAGATAAACAGTAGGCTAGTGGGTCAAACTTTCCACAAACACACAGACTGTTATATAACTTTTCACAATTTCTCACCAAAAACATTTAAATTTCAAATGTAATTTAAAAGTGTAATGTCTTCCTGTCAGACAAATACATCAAATTAAGTAACAGCTAGGCTGTGGTAACAGTTCTCTGAAATGTAGTCAATTTGAAATGATTTAAAATCCTATTTCATCCTTAATACTGATATGTTAACAATAAACAAACGAAAAAGTCTTCAATGTTTATATTCTTTAGTCTGTTTACATTTGTTAATAATTAATAGTTAATTCATTAGGATACGAACATACTTCATTTAAATTTGAAGATGAATACTACTTAATTTGTATGCAAATAACTATGTCTTCATCATTAAAATTTAAGTCTTTTTTTTTCTAAATCTCTGTTCATTTCTTAATTTCTTACTTACAAACCTAACTGACCCAACCCTAATTCTTAAGAAAAAAAATCTGTTTGACTAAATATGACTATAAGTATTTTGGATTTAATCAAGTTAAGATCTGTAAGGTAAAAATCAAGTTAGAGTCAAACCCAATTTTTTTGTTCATTGTGTTAGATCAACTGATGATTGTCCAACTGTCCAGACAATAAAACATTTCAACCTTAACAAATGTCAACACAATGCTTAATGGGTCAAACAGTACTAAATCCAGATTTAAGCACATTTCATTATTATTATGATAAATCTTTTAATTTCATAAACATTGGGCACTTTGCCTATAATGGAGTTTTGTTATAAAATTTTTTATAAGGCACTGATCACCTCAATGATTTACATAGAATAGACTCAGTTATCTATTTTAAACATCCAATAGTAATCTTATGTTCTTCTAGTATTGAGCTAATTGTCTCATTCCTCTGAAGCTTGGCCTGAGAACGAAAAAAAAAAAAAAATAAATAAATAAATAAAAAACGGAAAAAAAAAAAAAAAAAACCTTAAAGACCTTTCTGTGTATACAAAGATTAGTATGTTTGAAAATTCTCATGCAGGCTTCAAAAATGAAAACAGACATCTGAAGTTATGTAACCCAAGTCTTTTTTATGAGCAATCTGATGTTGCTGATAATTATCTATCATCTTAATTACATGCAATTACAAACCAAGATTTATGTTGTTGACTAACTGCGCATTTCTTTATTTTGCAATTTTCATTTTGCGTGCCACGGCAAGCTCTTATCCAGAAAATGGTAATGTAATATTGTTTTTGCAACATGCCAGAAATAACCATTTTTCATGATAAATGGTTGTTTTCAGCAATACATTTTTATGTCTGCAGATTATCCCAGATATGATTAAGATGCTTCTAAGCACCCACACAGATGAGATAAACATACAACAACGTAAGGCCAAACTGTGTTGGTACATAATATTTCCGATCCAAGCACTTTACTGTGACTATATTTAAGTTGTTTAAAAAACATCAATAATAATTCATCTGTTCTGACTCTTGACAAAACATTCTATTTATTTTTATTGACAGAAAGTTTTGACATTTTATTTTTTGTTAATGATTATAAGCAACCAGAAAAAAAATGTTTTGGTTTGGCCTTAACAAGAATTACCTGTGATGATGTAATATTACATCATACAGATGGCAAAACCATCAACATTATATTGTGTAAAAAAACAACAACGAAAAAACAACAGAATTTTATCTTGAAGGGCATTTCTCAAAATAGCCATCTCAAGGAGTTTCTAGAAAATTTGAATATAAGATATTATTTATGAGCCTTCTTTATGTTTCATTAACACTTTAGTTAATGTTCCTTTTTATTATTTAAGCACTTGTGATTAAATTAACGCCTTTTCATAATATCTTTTCATTACAATCAATGCATAACCATTTCATAAGCTCAGACAGTTTCAACCACAAAATCAAAGTGCTGAAAGTGCATTAATGACCCAGTGCTGAGGTTGCTTTGTCAAAATATAACAACAAAATATTTTAGCTGTTTTGCATTTGTATCAACAGTATAAAAATGCCTAGAAGTTATAAAAATTGTTAACATGACCAAGATGCATAATGGTGAAGATAGATGTTGTTAATACAATGATTGTTCGGAAATAATGAGAACTAGAAGTAACAAATCTTATTCAACGTCTAAATACTAGGAATGGGAATGAATATTCGTATATTTAGAAACCAACCAAATATTCGGAAATCAACTGAATTTTCGAATCTGAAAATCAAATTTGAATCTTTGTAAATTAGAACATAAATAACTTTTTTTCCAATTAAGTATCAGTTGATTTTGATCATCTTAGTAATCTAATTATGCAGAATAAAACTGTTTGTGCTGTTGTGTTTATTTATCATGTGTCAAAAATTGTCCAATTAACAAGAAAATTTACTAAATACAAATGTATATACACAATGAAACTAAACCTTAAAAACTGTAAATTTATTTTTAAACTGGAGCACACAAAACATATTTTACACTATTTTATTTCACAATTTCTTTCACAGTAAAAAGACTGGTAATTGTTTGTTTTTACTAAGAGTAAACATCTGTGGCAATGGATTTTTTTATATTTTATTTCAAATGAAATTTGATTTGATGCAAAAAGGACTTCAGTTCACTTTAAGCTTTAACCTGTTTCTATTTAAGGATGTCGAAAACATTTTTTTTTTTCATCTCATATTTTTCTTACATAAGAGAGATGGAACTACTATGTGGACTTGTAAAACTGATAGTATCTTACAAAACTGGGTACCAACCTTCCTCTGCATCAGAACTAAACCTTAAAGTTAGCAGTTTTTACTTTGAGATATAGTTTCATTTGCACTATTAAAGGGCATTTCATTTTACAGTGATTGTATGAAAGGTTTTTATTCTTATAGTAAGTAATCTAGATATGGACACTTGCTTTTTCAGTCCACAAAAGACGGAGTTGTTGAATGCACAAAGTACATCACCTAGAACAAAGGAAAAACAAAACAAAAATTTCGTTAGTGTATTTATACTGAGAAACTGAGTATTAATCATTTGTAACAGCAGTTACTTATTACAATATCATAAGCCCGAACTGCTGATAAAAAATGAGTAGTTGAATATTTACCATACCTCCAGAGGGTGCTGGTCTGGACTGAACCATGTCTGTGACTTCTTGTCAACACAAACACAGTCTGTAAATCATAAAATAAAATTTTCACACATTCTATCACCTCTTCAATGCTTATATATAGACATATGTAATATTTATAGCTTGAATTTTTAAGTGTATACAACTTATACAGACTCAAAGGTACTGAATTACACTACAGTGAATGACCAAAGTGATCTTACTAAAATAAGTAATGATAAAATGTACAATGTTGAAGGAGGATTAACACTTACTTTGGAAAAAAAATATGAAAATATTCTATCATGAATAAATATAAATTATCATATAAGTACTTGTTACTCAACAAATTGAACAACAAATTGAACAACAACTGAAATCTTCAGATAAACCTGGGCAATGTTAGATTCATTAATCTAAGGACAACAGTTCTTCAAAAAATAAATTCAAACATGAAATTTAAAAGCAAAATAAGTTGTGAGTCCTTGCCTATGTTGACAGCTTCCCACTTTTCTTCTGCAGCAAATTCAAGAACTATGGACAGCAACATAAATTTGAAGCAATTCACAAAATGCTCAATTTAGTTTTATAAGCAGTGACTAATTTCTCGCTGAAATTCAGCACATGAAAGGTACTTCCTGCCATCTGAAGATGCTTTTACAAGTTTCACATCATACCTAAGTTGTTGTGACATTTCAATTTTGTACTAAATGCCTGTTAAAACAATCTTGTAAATGTCAGCAACTGTACACATATATAAGCGGTAAGAAGGAATGTTATTGAAACACTGAGCTTATTCTTCACCTGCATATATAAATAATTTAAGAGGAAGTTTTGTTTATTAAAGAACAAATTCTACACAGTTAAAAACATGTACATTTTAATTCAGAAATTCTAGTTTAAAAAAAAAAAAAAAAACATTATTCTGAAAAAATAGTGAAGATGTAAACACCTTAAAAAATGATTTAACAATGAATCCAAGCCATTTCTCTATTAAGAATCTCTCTTGCCTAAAAATGAAAGAAAAATGTCAGAGCATGCCCTTGACCTTGACCTGGAAGAACTTTGTCATGTTCTTGAGGCAGTCAGATTATGGTCAGCATAAGAACTGTGTAAATCTAGGGCTCCGGGCCAAATAAACAGCAAATATGCTCTCACAGTTTACGTCATCATCAACAATTTTTTAGGCTTCTCTGTTTGAAGTTTTAAGCAGATTCAGTCTGTAAGATATTATATAATCTTGAATTTACAGATTAAAGATTTCAGTATGATCTTATCTTACTGGCATTTAATCCAGGTATTTTCGAACATTGCTGAAGATAGCTTTGACCTTGGTAACTTTCTGCTTTTGTATTAAGTCTTGATACCTGTGTAAACAGAAACAAGAGCTCTAACTCTTTCTCTTCTTAAAGATATTCTGCTGCAACAAGTGAAAAAGCCATATAACTGTAGGCAGTCAAAAAAGTAGATTTACTAGAATGGAGGACTATCTAATCAATTATTTACCAGGAAAATCTCTATCTTCTTTCATTTTTCATCAGTTCTAATTGCTTTCTGGTTCTTAAATAATTCAGCAAAAACAGGTGGCTATAGCTTATATGTTGCTTTCATTAATTCATCCATTCATTACAATTGTAACTGATTTATTTATTACGTTCATGAATTAATAGTACAACCTTTAATTATATCAACATAATTGTTTGACATGAACACAGATTCTTAAAAAAGAATATGTTATCATTAATAGTAGAAGTGTGTAGAATATATCTTGGGTGTTCTATTTATTTAATAAATTACTGTTCATGTCTAGTCACAATGAAAAATATATATGCAAATTATATGTAAATGATATGCAAATAATGTAGAATACATATGCACAAATCATGAAAATGTCATTTCAGCAGTTACCTAATTAATAATTGTCCTTAAATAGGCATTTTAATGTAATTTTGGTTTCCTGTTTTATAAAGTATTAAATGCAATATCTTTTATTGATGTTTTTACTGGAATGGAACTTTAATTTGATTCTATGAAATTCTATTTATTTCAGCAATTTTATGCAAGCCAATCATTTTCTTCAAATATGTTGTATGTATTCTTTCATTGATTACTTGGTTGAAAACGGAGGTAATAAAAAGTTCATTGCCTTTCTACTGTGTGCAGAAAAGTAATATGGAAAGTGGAAATTATTGAAAAAGTTGGTTTACTATTTCAGTATCATTTTTTAAACAAAAAAAAAAGGACAATAAATTGACTTCTTTCAAAGAAGCACTTCAAGGGAGGCAAATCTGACAAAATGAATGATGAATAAACAGATCATCTTAATCAGTGGCCTGGTTATATAAACTAGTTTGGTTTGTCTTTTAAATAAGCTTGCCAACTGACTTGTTTAATGCTAGTCATTAAAAAATTTACGATACACATAAATAGATTTGTCTGTTCAAAAACATGCACTGAACAAAACAATTACAGAATCTGGATAAAAATCAGGCTAAACCTTTATCCTATTCATATGATTTGGTATGTCTCATAAAATCGATCGCGTTTTTAATCAACAGGGGTTTGTGGAATAATAATTATAAACCTATCCTAATCCGATGGGGATTATCCTTTGGCAGACGGTGCTTCTGACGTCACTGATTCACGAGAATAGGGAGCACTGCAGTTACAGTATGGAAAATTTTCCGGTGAAATCTTTAACTCGTAAAAAGGTGAAAAAAGAAATTATAAAACGAAAAATACAAACTCACATCGTTTTCTGCTCCAGTCCAATGGACAAAGGCCTCATTATCTAATTCCCCGTGCAAAGCGAATGAAGATGTCAACAATGTATTATTTTGTGAATGAAAGGTATCCGCGTGGTCCGTAGTAATATTGTTAATCAAATTGTTTGAACGTTTAATCCTTAAGTTCTGGTCGTTTTCCTTGAATAAAATGTGAGGCTCTTGAAAAAGCCTAAAATCACTTAATGATTTACTAAAAATTTTCCCCATTATGGGATTTGCATTAATAAGGCAAATAAATATAGCGTACACAATGTTTTGGTTCCGCGCCATGTTTACGATAGTAAAATACTATTCGAGCACTTCGGTTTTGTTCGCTCGTAATGTCAACAAAATCAATGACGGATTAACAATACGAGGGTTTTGATTGGTTGTCTCTACAACGCTTTTACAACCATAACAAAATCACGTGCCTAGTGCAATAATTGCATCATCATTCACCCCTTAAGTTTTCCTTATTTGTTGCTCGGGTCATGACATACCAAATATGTTGATACCGGATTGCAGGTGCGGCCAAGAAAAGAAACCCTCTTATAACATACCTTTTATCCAATCTTAGCGGTTCTGAATTAAAATCTATTTATTGCTCTGAACAAAATATATAGATTTGGAGCGCGTACGTCTTAAATAATGTTCTAAAAGCAGAATAAATTTAAGTTCAGTTATAGAAAATCACACGCTCAGTAAAAGATATTGCATCATGCTCCAGGACTGTCCCAAGTCTCAAAGCAGTGGTTATTAAAATGTCGACCGTATCAAGACTTGTTCAAGATCGATAGATCTAGTGGCATTCAGGGAAAGCAAAAATCAAGGGTGTGCAAGCTTGTTAGTTGTGTGTTAGTTTCTTAGGAGCTTGAATCGTAATCTCAAATACTTAAAAGAACAGACCGCCTTCAGATCGATACGCTTGGGATCCGTCGTCCTAGATTATGACATTCACGTTCATGGCATGCACTACACATGTTACTTGATGAACCTAGATGTTCTCTGTGCTCGTTCTTTCGCACCCACTTGAAAATTTGACCGATGATTCTTTTATACGCATTTTGGAAAATCAGAGTTCAGTTTAAACCGATGAAGATGCATTGATTTGGAAAGTTCTTGCAATATATAAATGACATTATTCTCGTTTTGAATTTATCTGTCCTTTTTCGGTGTTTGCACAGAAGTTTTAGTCCGTTAAATTCTTATCTGCAAGTAGTTGTATAGTTTCGTGGGATTTTTTGGCTCGTGGTGCACGTGTTTTACTGACTATTGTCCAGTATATAAGGAGAAAACGGCGTGTTTTACGCCACTCGAGGTTTAATTGGCAGCATACACTTCGTTTTCTGACGTTCTGCATTTTACTTAGTGATAACCCTTCCCGCCCACCCAAATAAAATTGTTCTCTTTGCAGATCATCTGCTTTGGTTCAGGGCGACTTCTTCTATTGCATTGTTCTTTCAGGTTTTATTTCGGAGGAAGAACACTGCACCAGTTCGTTACCTTCATCTTTAATTTTGTTTGTTTGTTTGTGTCTGTGTGAATTCACATTTTTTTTATTTTTTCATTCGAATTCACGTGTCTCGTTAGTTTCGTTTCAGGTTTGGTACACAAGTCTTTTTCGGATCCTAAAGAAAACCCTACCAACAGACATCAACAGCTGGATATCTGTCGAATTTCCGTTTATTGTGTTCGATATATGCTGCCAATTACATACCTTATTCCTATAATGTTGTTGTGTGTTTTTTTGTTATGTTCCAGCAGATGAATGAAATTAGAGAATTATGAATTTACTCACGGCTTAAGTGTGAGTAACTCTATTTATCCCGCCTGGATTCAAACCAGTATTCAAGTCGGAAGTATGGAAATGCAGACTCCTAGATAGTTAGAGTGGCGCTTCACCCATCGACAACTCAAGGGGTGAATGGGAAAAAAATCTTAGTGCTGTAAGAAAGAAGGCCTTTTTCGCATTCACTATATAATAGGTATAGACCGGTCAAAGGTTACATTAATAAAACGAAAGCTTTTACAATTTTGACCTTTTAATCAGAAAATGTTGCCTACCATTATTTCTATGGTGTCATAACTGCACAATAGATACAAGTATAAACTTAATAATTAAAGCATTTGTGTTGACAATTTCCTCAAGAGGATTCAGTTTTAAACTTTTCCTGAAATGTCGTCAGTGTGACAGATGTCTGTGAAACATTAAAAAATCAACTGAGCAGGGACGTAGAAAACACAGAATAATTGTTAATATCTTTCAAAACCACATGTGTACATGAGAAGAAATTGCGTTAATGTTTAAAAAGTTAAAACAGTTTTCCACTCGGCGAAATATTTAATGTTGAGTACACCACGGTGTTTAAAGGACTGTAAGGCCCACAAAATAATAAAAAGTACTCAAGTTATAATAAACTCATATTTTCAAGCTACAAAAACTTCACAAGCTTTAACCAAAAATCTCACAATGAAAAGACTTTTAAGTGAAATTGAATATAAAACCATGTTTTTGATGATTTTGAAAGAATTTTAAAACCGCAATCTATTTGTTGAACAGTAGAACTTAGGGAGGGAGGAGTGTTTATAACCAATATTAATGTGGTTAACCACTAAGTAAGCACACTAGAGAGCGACATTGCATTTTCTTGTACAGAAAAAAATGCCGTTTGCAGATGCGTAGCAAGACATTTTATCTAGTGTGAGTGGTGTAGTTGTGAAAACTGGTATTAAAAAAAAATAATAAAATAAAAAAATACATAAATAAATAAAACAAAAAAGCTGTAACTATATTCGAAAATGGGCTTAGGAAATTTTGAATAAAACTGTATTGTAATGAATAACCCAGTTAACCAGAAATATGAAAATTTATAAAAGAATATATATATATGATCACGTGACAAAGCAGAATACATGAAATTAAGATGTTATACCAATATGATATTAAAAATACAGTTTGATGATTCAGCAATCACAAAGACATGTCATTCTTGTTTTATATATGGAGAAAGAACAAAAGTTTATTTGTCAAATTGTATAAATTACTACCTGGTTAAAACATAAATCTAAACTATTACCTTGATATTTAAAAAAAAAACAAAAAAAACCTTTGATAATGATAATGATAATAATAGTAATAATTATAAGATAACACATCTGGTGATTTTTTTTTTAAACTAAAGGTTCAAGTAAGTAATGTGACAGTTTACATCTCCGAGTGATGTATATGGTTATCATTTAAATCTATAATTTGTCAGTGTTTACAATTAGAGACTGAACAGTTTTCAGCCATCACAAGGGAGACAAGTGCGTAACAACAAATTGTTTTCTCTTTCCTAGAGTTGTCTGTTACTATAATTGAAATTCATGACTGGACGTGTTTTGATTTCTGATCATCGATTTAAATGTGACAATATTATCAACTGGAATTATCTTCACACGCAGTTAGTATAGTTTTGTTTTTATTGATTTTATGCATGTATGTCTATTGTATTACTAAGAAGATGTTAACACTGTCAGCTAACCTGCCTTAAAACACATCGGACATAGACAAAAGCAACTTGACAGCTATTGATATAACATATGTAAATATTTTATTTCAAAGATTTAAAGTTAAGGTTTACTTGATAACAATGTACATATGTTTTGATAAAGAGCCATACATTCAAATTGCACAGCATTAAGGCACGTAACATTGTGACCAGGATTAGAAACCACTACAGATTAATGTTATTAACCTTAAACAATCGTTGCATTTTCTGCAGAGAGGTATGTATTTACATTCAAGTGTATTTAGTAAGAACAAGCCTTGAGTTCATGGAGCTGACGCTAGAGGTCTATTTCTTTGTCAAATACAACCGAACAGACAGAGCACTATCATCCGCTCAAGATTGCCGTGATAGTTGTCGGTGAAATATTCATTTGCAGAAATTTGACCGCAGCGTTTGTGGCATAAATAAACACTTGTTTTCCTTTTGATTTTCTTCGCTTTCTGAAAGGATGGCAAGTCGTTTCGTGTATATTTTGTAAAAAATACTGCAACGATAATGACAATAAGAAGACAAATTAGGAGCGGCAATAAAAACAACAACAACAACAGTTCAGCAGCGAAAAAAGCGATAACATACCTTAATTATCATGCATAAAATGAAATATGATCAAAAATCTTATATTGTTATAACGTTTTTTAAAATAAGACAGTATCACAAAAATACAGTTGAAACATGCGTGAAACTGAAACTCATGAAATTATATAACAACAACAACAACATTATTATCGCCGTCCCTGGACGGCGATATATACGATTAACAAGATTTGAACAGTTTTGCCTGTACACCGCCTGCCTTTAGCCAATCAAAGCAAAGCATTTCATATCACATGACAACAAAATGGACGTCAGAATTCTTCTGCAAGGGATGCGAAATGGACTCGCCCAACCGCCATGTTTGTCGGGTTACTTATTCTTACAACTGAAAAATACCATCATGATGTACGTTCTCAGGACCAGTCTTCAGGCTGGTGTAGGATAAACACAGGATAATCGCAATATTTTTTGCTACATGTCATTTTTAACTAGAGAATGTAGTCTAAATAAGAGTATGGTTTGTTTGTTTTTTCCAAAACTTGCACTTAAAGAAAAAAATAAATGTTTGCTTCCGGGCGGTTCTAATCAGGATACAAACTCCCCGCAGATGTTACTTCCCCTGATAAGTACAGTAAAAGTAGCAAAGCGTGACTTAACCGGTGCGAGGAGTTTGATCAGGATTTTTCCGTGTTTTATATATGCTTCATTAGGGTTAGGGCGATATGTTTTTCATTAAGAAGCTAAATCGTCTGCTTTCAAAAATAGTCCAGCTACAATAAAAATTACAATGTATATTTAATCTACTTTATAATTTCTGTGTGAAAATTATCAAATATAACTTCGCTTTTCAGTGCAAAGCATGCTGTAAGATTATCCAATTAATGAATGAAGAACATGAAATACATTCATCTATGGATAAGACGAAATGCATGGCTGAACGGCGATTTCAAGCATTTTTGGAAATGCTAATACTTGTATATCAAACACTCAATAGAATATATTTATATTTGTACAGGAGTTTCAAGATGGCTACAAGTGAAGATTTAGAAGAAGAACTATACTGTCCTATCTGTGCTGATTTATTTGACGATCCTCTAATGTTACCATGTACTCACTCATTCTGCAGAAAATGTCTCAAAGAACGAATTCAAAAAGGTATCCATTAACACTATACATGAAAATACATTAAAATGATTTTTTCTGCAAAGAGTTTCTTGAAATTTAATTTCTTATCGAAAATTATTTCCGGTTTGTTCAATTGATTTTCTGTACTTTTCTGTTGAGTACTGGTGATTTTCTAAGAAGTCTTTCGTTCTTTCGTGTTTTTACAAAGCACGAAGTGAAAACAAGTCATCAGAGTTTAATATTGATTCTGTAAATTGATAATTTAACTCTCTGAAGTTTAGTCTCCACTTGTTCTATCTAATAATATTTTTCCTGTCTTTTCATTTCATTGAAAAAAGAACACGCAGGTATGTTAAACCTGTTTCGCATGTTACAAACATTTGTCATAATTTGGCAGGAAACGTTACGCGAAAGTCGACATCTGTGTTCTTTGACTGTCCAGTGTGCCGAAAAGAAATCAGGCTGGACGAAAGTGGTCTTGAAAGCTTACCAAGAAGCCGCCTGCTGAAGAAGATGGTAGATTTGTTTTGTTCCCAGAAAGTTCCTAAGTCACGGAAGGTAACGGAGATATGCGAAGATCACGAGAAAGAACTCGGCGCTTTCTGCACTGCCTGTCGGGAAATTGTTTGCATTGACTGTATTGTAGGCGAACACCGAGGACATCCGATTGAGTCTGTCGATGATGTGTACCACAAGCGACAAGTATTCTTTTCAATGTTTCAGTTTTCGTACTTAGATCTCGGGACCCAAACATTTTCAAGTTGACTTTTAAAAAACTTAAGCTGTTTTACGTGTGAGAGCTTTGATCATCTTAAGAAATTGAAATCTAGGATTTTTTTCTTGGAATTCAAAAAAGTCATGCTTATTTAGCCTAATTAATTTTTAATTTGGTCTTTTTTCAGAACATTACCGTTGCATCACTAGACTACATGATAAAGTTTCAATGAAAAACAAAATTCGCTTCTGGTATTAACTTGCTAACGTAATTAAGAGCCAATCCCCATTTAGATATCGAAGTCAGTCTTGCGAAACTGCCATTTTTCTCACATAACTGGTAATGGTAAGTAGCAGGGTTCGAACCCATGGCCATTAATCAGTAAGAGCTTAAATGATTTGAAGTTAGCGACGTTAACCACCCAGACCATGGAGACGGGTAAAAATAACTTGTATAGCTTACAGCATAAAGCTTAGCAAAAAGTTATTCATAGATTCAGTCTCAAATGCAGATTATATTTTTTACTAACTTCTGTCCGTAACAGAAAGATACAGTTCATCAGAAAAAAAAACATTCTTAAATGGGATTCAAACACACAGGGTCATAAGTATTACGAAAAACCAACGCTCTAGGAAAGCCGGGATATCGGGCAAGGCACCATCTTACGAACTTCCGCCCGTAACATGCATCAGAACAAAAACTTATGCAGGATTCGCACTCATACCACTGGGTTATAAGTTTTTTATGAAAACTTAACACGTTCGGCCACTGTTTCCTGACAATGTTGTCAGAGGTTGGCACGGGAAACCTATAGCCACAGAAAAGTGTGCATTTGACCGTAATATTATTTTTCAAGGAGTATTCAGCTGTTTCTGTATAGGTATGTTAGTATTCATTTAACAGCCACTGTACTCTAATTATTACAAATGACAATAGGACACCTTTTATCTTAGTCATTATGCATGTCATAGTTTGTTTTTTATTATTGGATTGTCTAGAGATCCCTGGAAAGAAGGAAAGATGAGATTGAGGAAGAAATAGAAGTTCTTCGTAACTCGAGACAAGATGAACTCAAGTATTTAGAACAACTCAAGGTACTCTTACTCTTTCATTGTTTTGCCTTGAGTGATCGTTCAAGATTCATGATGCTGTAATTGCTACAAGAGAATACCTCACCACCTATTTTACACGACGGAATTTCTGCGTAGCAACAGCTTTTTAAGAATATGAAAAAAACATATATATGATCAGTTGAATTTATGCAGAATGTCTACGTGGTTTTCCAAACTAGGTGATTTTCTAAACTAGATGGTTTTCTAAAGTAGGTGTTTTCTAAACTAGCAATGCTATAATCTGAAAGTTGTATTGTCTTGGTTACATTCTAAGGAACATTGCCAGCAGAAGAGACAATCCATCGCAGATCAGTTCCAGGAGTATATTCACTTACTCCAAGAGAGTAAAGACTCAATACTTGCTGAAATAGCGGCTCGACAACGAAAAGTGGTTGCTAAGATACAAGAAGTTGTTGATTCGATAAACCGGCGGGAAGACGAGCTTAGGGATGGGCTCAAACAACTGAATGAAACCATTAAATCTGATAAAATGAAAGTAATAAAGGTAAAATAGAATTGTTATCTATGTTTTGTGAAAACGCTTGATAAATATTACAACTAATTCACTTACATGTTGTCCTCTCATATACGAATATGTGCTCATAAATTACTCATTAGAAAATTATTACTATTATTATCAGCATATTGAGAAATACATAAAATCACTAAAACCGAATACTGTCCATATTCAATCCTTTTGTTTGAAGTAACAATGGAAACGGCATAAATAAGTTTTGTGAGCTACAAAGGTTTCCGCATAACCGATTTATAGTTCAGTTATTTTATCATTTTTGTTAGTCATTTCTTTCGACCCCTCCACGTTTTTTTACTGACAGAAATCTGCCCTTTTTGTTCTAGGAATCAAAGCTTACAGATACACAAAGGTTTGTATTCAGCTAGTTGGTATAACCTTGCGGTAAACAAGAAGGTATCCCGGTTTTTAATATTTCTAATCCCACTTGTTCTTGGAAAACACCGGGAGATATTGTCAATCAGTCTGTTATTATTAAAAGATACAAAGCCTTTCGCTTGAAATTTATTTCATGCAATGCATCTTAATACGTGACAAGTATGTACATTGTAGTGCATTGAAAAAGCGTTCAGTGAAAAATAATTCAAGTTTGACAGAAACCCTAGACGAAATGGAAATTGTTTAGAAGGTGAGCTGTTTTAAAGAACGTGTTTTCAGAAGCTGCGAATCAGATTTAAGGAAGAAAGAGTACATGTATGTTAGACCTAGCTCGATCATATGTGAGAGTTCTTGCACAGTAACTTACTTCACAAATGATTCCAGTTTGGCTGTTTGTTGTGCTAATAACAAAGATAGTGAATACAAAGAACACTTGCTTAAACATGTTGCTGCCACTTTGCTGCAAGTTTTTGTTTCTTATATATTTATTTACCTGAACGTATATCTTATATTCTAGATCGAGTTCTTCTAGATCATCTTCAGGAAGCGACTCGTCCTCATCTCTGATCAGTGATCTATACCGGAGTCCACGGACTCGATGCTTTCTGGACTGTACCTTACAACTGGACGGTGCAGCGCTCGAGTCCGCGATAAACAATGCACATCTCACGTGGGAGGCGGAGTAAATATTTATTGTCATTTTCAGCACTTTTTTTCAGTGGTATTAAAGTAATGAAGTCCACTTCGTCATTAAAATAATATATGAATAACTGAACTAGTAAAATAACTCTAAATTATCCCTGAAACAAACTATCAATTTTCTGCCGCAGCGTTGAAGTCAATCACTATTCTTATCATTTCATTTGTTTTTATTAACTCTTCACTGTGAAGGATAGACTAGTCAGTGCTGTATGGTTGTGGCTGAAGGAAAGACTAGTTAATGCGGTATGGTCGTGACTGAAGGATAGACTAGTCAATGCTGTATGGTCGTGACTGAAGGATAGACTAGTCAATGCTGTATGGTCGTGACTGAACGATAGACTAGTCAATGCTGTATGGTTGTGACTGAAGGATAGACTAGTTAATGCAGTATGGTCGTGCCTGAAGGATAGACTAGTCAATGCTGTTTGGTCGTGACTGAACGATAGACTAGTCAATGCTGTATGGTTGTGACTGAAGGATAGACTAGTTAATGCAGTATGGTCGTGCCTGAAGGATAGACTAGTCAATGCTGTTTGGTGGTGACTGAAGGATAGACTAGTCAGTGGTGTATGGTCGTGACTGAAGGATAGACTAGTCAATGTTGTATGGTCGTGACTGAATGATAGACTAGTCAATGCTGTGTGGTCGTGATTGAAGGATAGTCTAGTCAATGTTCTATGGTCGTGACTGAAGGATAGACTAGTCAATGCTGTATGGTCGTGACTTCAAAGCCTTTTAAAAAATAAAATTATGTTCTTTTACATTATTTTCATAAAATAGTGTATAAAAACTGTTTTTGTTATGTGTGTTGTTTTGTTAAAGTTTTCATATTTCTTTGAAGTTGTACATGGTAATGAAGTGTTAATTGATTTCAGCGAAGATATTTACTCGCCGAAACATCTGTCGGATAAATTCACCCAGTTATATGAAAAAGAATGGAGGAGTGCCTACCAGGAATCAAACTCCAAAAACAAGGATGAAGTGGTGAAACAACTTTACAATATACTTACGGTATGCTTTCAAGTTGCCTAGGAAAATACTGGGGTAGAAACGATTGGGGGTATGTTGATAATAATGCATACATCCTTCAAGCTGATACTGCCAAACAATTGGTTACCACGCAAACTGGCAGGTTCATGTCGGGAAACATGAGCTTTATTTAATGTTATATAAAAAAATATATTTGACTATTTCAAAAATGTTTGCAGAATACTTTTGTCTTACGTCCATAATATTATATTTTAGTTATATTTGCATCGATTGGTTTGGCTATAGTGTTGTGATATTAGAACGCCTACATTGAATGCATTTATCAGTCATAACGGTGAGGGCTTAGTTGGCCTTAGGGATAGAACTGAAATTTTTGAAAAAAAATCTGTATTCGTAAAAGATTAAACATTGAAAACATAAATGAATTATAGGATGCATACAGGCATGCATTGCTGTGTTCGGAGAACCATCTAGAGAGCCTGACTTATCATATGCTACAACCAGATATAGACGTTCAAGTCGGAGAGTTCAGTATTCATGGATTTAATGACATAGAGGTACAAAAAAAACCACAATGGTGCTTTCGGTGTGTGTGTGTGTGTGCGCGCGCGTGTGCGTGTCAAATGATAATTCAACCAGTTAAAAATGAGAAGGTAGCTTCGTGTTTCTCAATGAAATTGGTTATATGCAGTTAAAAATACAGTGAAAAGTGACTGATTTTGACCTCAATTAATTTTAAACTCAAGTTTCTTCATTTCTTGATATGTAAAAACATTTTGTCATTTTTGTCCTAGAATTGTAGAGTTGTTGCGGACACACAAAAACTATGTTTCTTTGCAAGCAATATTTTTTCATGCGGAACAATACAATGAGACAACAATATTTTATGCGAAAGGATACGAAATATTCATCAACCCTTTATACATTTTAGTCGGAATCAACGAAGTCGTCGACAACATTTTGTAGCATAAAAGAAGGTTTCAGGAAACTTCGTGCGAAACATGCTCCAGATTTCCTACAGGATGTCACACTCATGGTAATCAATTCCTAGTGTATCTTGTCTCTTAAAATCACTATTTGTTAACATAAGGACTGCGATGGTTTTTGTTTTATAACACATGTATATACTAAACTTAATTTTCTTCGTACTGAAACAATAAAAGGCGAGTCATTTTGTGACGGCACATTAATTGGTTTAATTTGAAGGGTTTTTTTTTTGAGTTTTCATTTTAGATATATGTGTATTTTCTATATGATTAATATAATTTCAGATAAATCAGGATATTACATCACTGCCAGTTTCACTTACCGTCAGTAGCCACAAGCAATTATCTGTTTATGCAAATAAATGTTTCGAGTTGGTGTTTGCTCTAAGACTTCAAGACCCACCTCTGCATGTTGACACCGGAAATGAGGATCAAAGGCATGAACTTAATCAAGACAGTTACAGATTTGTAAAAAGACGAGGACGGAAAACCAAGACAGTTGCTTGGCCTCCATTATATTTATACACAGATGGACCGCTGTTGGCAAAGGGAATCGTGTTTGTTCCTGGTTAAATGTTCATAGATATTGCCGGTGTTTTTCATCGGGGTGTGCGATGCTCGTTGGTAAGCTTGCCTTCACGGAGAACAATAGTTATTCATAACAATGAATGTGGGCTTAAAATGTCAAACATCTGGACAAGAGATTCGTACTATGTTATAGTTTTTGGTGTCACTTCTGCAGCCGTCAGCCGTGGTCTCGAGATTTACGAGTATATAATGTAGAACGTTCATAATGCCGCGTCTATCTCTTGTGGATTCCATCATGTACAATAAAGTAAAGTGCGTAATCATTGTTTAGCAAAGATATGAAATATTCTGACATTAATATTTCCCCATAAAAGCCTTGTTCTGTTCATTTACGGCAACTAAGAGTACATCTGAAAAATCATGGAACAGAAGGACAATAACTTGTCTCAAAAGACAGTTAGTTGTAATCATTGTCTTTTATGATAGAAATTAGAATCATTATTAATACGTTCATTGCATTTTTCATGATCAAACTAGAATTCTTGACCTCATTTACCACTTCTGATCAGTTAATGTGATTGATTGGTAACCTCCATGAGCTGCTTTCTATATGAGGTTCATTATGACGGCAGCTGACTGGCATTTATCACGGTGATATCTCTTTAGTACACGTTCATATTTTTGCGTGTATTTATTGCACTGACAAAAATGGTTAATAAATCATTTTCATTCTTTTAGTTACAGTTTTTACTCAATGATTATGTTGGTGTATTATGAAACCTCATTTGTTGGTCACATTTCCTGTGGAAGTAAGAGGACTATTGGTAGCAAGTGTTTCAGTCTTATAAATAACATATATAGATAGAGAAGTCATTAATGTCTCATTTATATGCATATGCAGCTGGTTTAACCAAGAAGTTACTGGGTCAAGGAAAACTGCGGAAATATACCTCCTGGACAGTTTCTTTTTTATTAATGAAGGAGCCACTTAAATATTCCACATGGGCATTAAAATTTGCTTGAATTGCATTCGCCAGTAGCTCTGTGGATATTGTCGACAATTGTTACGCAACAGACACTCGTTCAATAATTATTGTATTTAAAACTACTGTGTAGTAACCAGCAAAACGTCTTTCACAATGTCGACTTATATAAGCCAACCCTCGTTCTCTTTTTACCTAGTGCAGATCAGTGGTCCAGTGGAAACGCGTAAGACTCGTAATCTTGGAGTCGTGAGTTCAATCCCCTGCTAACTGAGACGTTAAAACAAGGTATTAAGTATCTGTGCTATACACTGAACATGGACAAGAACCAGGGGTGTCTCTGAAATGGGATTATTTCTGTATCTTGCACTTTACCTAACAACCTAAAATAATCTTCAGGGGTGTCGGTCATACGGGCAACCAGTAATGACGATAAATAAACTGAAAAAGACAGATTGTATACGTTAGAGGTGGACTGGCATTGCTGGACAATAAAGCTTCCCTCAACAATATCTACTTACACCTTTCATGATCAATTCTCTTGAGTTAGGTAAAAGGGTGTATATACTGGTATTTCGTTGTTAAAAATGAAGCTACAGCATAAAGCTGTTATCATATTTCTATAGCCTGTCTACGTATAACGTATGAACACATTTAAGTTTACAGGTTACAAAATGAAGCTGAGCTATTTACACGTACGTGTTAAACGGGAAACATGACAAAATAGCCAGAGAGGAATGCAGATCGCCATGGGAATGATATGGTATAATGCTGTCTGTCTGTTTCACAATTAGCAATTAGCCACAATCATTTATATATATATAAACATTGTTCTGTATTTCGATCTGGCATTGAATCTGACACTTTAAGTCCTTTGAGATATTTGCAAAGGGCAACCTTCAAAGATTTTTGCACACGATATGTTATAGTCTTGATCTTGTATATACTTTCTAAATAATTCGGATAATTTTGCGTTTCCCATTAGCAGAAATTATGGATTAACCTAAAACAAATGAAAAATAGCATCACGTCAGGATAATAACTTCCGATCAATGACTTTTGTTATTGAAATTAGGGATATTGTTCATGAATTCATTGCCTTTCCTACGGTCTAACTGTAATCAGTGTTTAGTGGCTGATTTGTGCGTTATATCAACGGTTGATTATTACTGCACCTAGCAGGCATTTATCATTACTGTCATGCTCTTTAGTTATAAAGTTCTTTTTTTTCATTTTACTGCTACAAATGTATTCATTAATACTATTATATATATTTAATTGAAGATTTTTTTTCTCTCTTACAACCTCATTTACGATCAAAAAATATTCTTCGGCAGCTATAATTTTTATTCATATAAATCTGTGATGCTTAGATAGGGGACGCAGGAACATTTGACGGTAACAGGTTGGCCTGAATACCCAATACGGTCTCAGTCGATATTGTCAACTTTACCTACCATGGAACCGCCGGGGTTCAATATCTAGAAGAGAGCTATATTAAACCTTCTTCGGTTTATTCATCCCGCTATAGACCATGACTATTTATGTAAGAAGCTTGACAGTTACTTACGGATGATAGAAGTCTTTACATGTCCTACCCAGGAACGGTGGTTAGGTTATCATGCCAGCAGGTCTGTTACAGGGTGTTAAATTCAATTAAATTAAA
Source organism: Cyclina sinensis (assembly GCA_012932295.1). NCBI lineage: Eukaryota > Metazoa > Mollusca > Bivalvia > Venerida > Veneridae > Cyclina > Cyclina sinensis. The sequence continues at coordinate 3,033,956 of JAAONU010000016.1, read as the reverse complement.
GCAAAGCAAATTTGATCAACTCAATATTTCCATGTTTCCACGTAGTTTGGAAAACAGTGTAATACATACTAACAGAATGTATTTATGACGCCAATCAGTTTACACTAAACATTGCCTAAGCATAAAGTCTATAGTGTTGGAAGCAGTAAATGCTTCAAATGTTGTCGCAAAGTGCATGTCCATTATAGTCTAACACACACCTGTGTTAAGTTACCGTCGAACATTTTAAAGCGATTAGAGTACAAGTGAATGAAACAAAAAAAAAAATAGAAAAGAAATAAAAGAAAAAGAAAAACGGAAATAAAAGAAACGAACAAAACAACATTTAGAGACATCTATTATTCATTTACTTGCTTATGTAGGAACAAAACAACATTTAGAGACATCTATTATTCTTTTACTTGCTTATGTTAGAGACATCTATTATTCTTTTACTTGCTTATGTTAGAGACATCTATTATTCATTTACTTGCTTATGTTAGAGACATCTATTATTCATTTACTTGCTTATGTTAGAGACATCTATTATTCTTTTACTTGCTTATGTTAGAGACATCTATTATTCATTTACTTGCTTATGTTAGAGACATCTATTATTCATTTACTTGCTTATGTTAGAGACATCTATTATTCTTTTACTTGCTTATGTTAGAGACATCTATTATTCATTTACTTGCTTATGTTAGAGACATCTATTATTCATTTACTTGCTTATGTAGGAAAACAACATTTAGAGACATCTATTATTCTTTTACTTGCTTATGTTAGAGACATCTATTATTCTTTTACTTGCTTATGTTAGAGACATCTATTATTCTTTTACTTGCTTATGTAGGAAAACAACATTTAGAGACATCTATTATTCTTTTACTTGCTTATGTAGGAAAACAACATTTAGAGACATCTATTATTCTTTTACTTGCTTATGTAGGAAAACAATTTTCTGAATTTTATCTTTCAACTATACCACCTGTTTTATCTACATACTATAGTGTACCTAAAGCCTGTCACCATCTTGAAACAAGCACAGTCTACTTCCATGTCAAACGCCAGATATCAAATTTTAATGTCAAAAGTTTCCCTGGCAGCAAAGGAGAGTAAGGAAGTAAAAAGAATCAAGCCTCTTCTTCCTTTTCGGCAATGTGATAAAAGTTGTGAAGAAAGAACAATGTCATTTTCTAAGTCGTTTAAATCAAAACATAAATGTACAAGCTAAAGTCTAACTGTGATTTAAAGAAGCTGTAAAGTTAATAACTAAACGTTTAACAGATTTAACTACACGTCCGCGATAACAACATCGAGTTTCCACCACTGCACCATTGCGTTTAATAACTATCGTACCATCGCATTTTCGCCACTATTCCAATGTGTTTTCATCCCTATACCATTGCATTTTCACCAACGTACATTTACATTTTGGTCACTGTGCCATTACCCTCTCACCACAGTGTCATCGCGTTTTCACCACAGAATCATCGTGTTTCCACAGCCGTACCCTAGCGATTGCACCATTGTATCATCGCGTTTTGAACACCGCACCTTTGCGCTTTCATCATCTTGTCCGGGAAATGACGATTGCCCCAAAGGAACACGATGATATTTGTATTATTTATTGGGAAACATGCATGATGTAGGTAGCTCTAAAGGCATATGCATGACAACAGCTGAAGTTTTACAGGAGATACCTGTTCCTTTGAGAAATCAATTTCTTATACAGCCGTTCATGTTTCAGATACCGGTATAGATTTTAGAATATGGTTACACAAAATACAACGAAGACATTATAATCACATTCATGTATTTACCAGATATTGTGAATAAAACTAGAATGCAAGACCTGTGAAGAGGCACTGCGTGGTGGATATGGGATCCGTTAGTTTCGTGGAAAAAATGTCGACGGGACACAGCGAATATTGTTCAGACCTTCAGACGAACAATCGCATGGATGTGTAGATATAAGTCTTCAAACTAAGATTTAAAAAGCAACCGAACTATGTTAATTTTTTTTACAAGTGACTAAGACGATATTAATCAAATTTTATTCCCTTCAGCAAATATCATAATTATGTATTACTATAGGTCTATAAACTGTTATAAATCGATCAGTTCTTGTGATTGATTGATAATTTTCAGAACAAATTCATTTCATCTAAGACCTAACATAACTGTAAAACTGTTGTATATCTACACAGCTGTCCCCTAAACATGTTATTGCATTTATTCTAAGTTCTTCTTAATCGGTTATAACTTTCCATCGACAAAATATTATAAAAAATACTATTCAGTACGCTTCAGTACCATTTTATATTTACGTCTCCGTGATGTATTCATTATTTACCTTTGTGATTTAAGAAAGAGTATTGTGACAGCTGGAAATCACGCAGAGATGTTAATTAGTTCTGCTAGGTTGGCTTGTTGAAAAGTGTATTCCTAATAACATTACCATTTCTTATTTATGTACATTACAGGTCTATGTAAAAAGAAAACAACGTGCTTCCTGAAATATTATGCAAGGAATGAATTGATGTGTACAGACACATAAAAGGAGACTGAAGCTGTAATGGTTACCTTTCCATCTTTCCTTCTCATATTTTTTCTAAAACATTAAATTAATTAGATCCCGAAATGATTACACCTTGCAAGGAATTGGCAAAGGAAGGGAACAAACAAAACAGAAGCCTCCATCTGCAACCAACACGGTAGCATGTCTTTAACATTGATCTATTATCTATTATTATTAAATCTAAAAATAAATCGGTTTCAATTAATTAGCAGAGACACGGTCATGTAATTCCGGAATAAAAGTCGTATTGACTTGAAGGCGGAGCCGAAAACGTGTATTTACCTTCGGGAAAAAAGAAAAGAAAAGAAAAAAAAACTGCAATATCGCTTAGGTACGAATCTGATGACGTCAAAATGATAAACAACATAAAAAATAGCATATATTTGCTGAGTATTTCGCATCGCTTTCTTTAGAGGAAAAGTAACAGTTATTGATAAACAAAGATGTTGCAAACACAAAAATAGTCGACATAAACAGCTATCAGGTGCTTTAAAGATTTTTTACAATGTAAAGGTTAGTCAGAGGTCACTGTTGTCCTTTCTTGATAGAGCAGGTATTAAAAGTTGTAAATGAATCTTTAGTAGTTGATTTAGTAATAAAACAAGTGTTGCCTTTTAGTTTCAGTCGATATGAGGATTTATCGACCTCAAAAAAGTGATATCTACATAAGCTACGCCCTCGCTTGATATCGCCTTTTCAGGTGGATAATCCACATATCGACTGAAACTTAAAAGCAATAATTGTATTATTTTTGTACGGTAAACAATACTTGACGGTGTCGTTGAAAACGACATAATTGGATTTGGGTAGGAAATCATTTCTTTAGACACACTTCATACAATATTTGATAATGATATTTCTTATCAGTATTTTTCTGGTCTATACAAGTATCTCTCTAGGATATTTCTTTTATCTGACCACGTGACATTAGGACATTTGATATTGACTGGATTGCAGTGTTTCATGAGCGATAAATCAAAGCTGAAACAAACCTTTCGTCAAAAACATGAACATGGCTGCAACGTCTGGGTTGAAGAAAATTACAAGCAATATATACTTACTACACATCTGCTATCCCTCAGAACTATTGTATAAACAAGAGATATTTGTGAAACATGTATGCTTCCTCAATGGCAACCAATTAGTCATGTTACATGGACTTCTATACGTGACCTTAACCTTTGACCTAATGCTCTCATATTCAATATGTGTCATCTACAGTTCATGACCAATCACACTACCAAATCTAAGGACTGTAGACAAACTTTTGAGATTAAGGTCACTGTGACTTTGACTTTTGTCCTATTAACCTAAAAATCAATAGTAGTCATCTACCGGTCATAACAAACCTCCCAACCATATCTGATGACTGTATGCCAAAGCATTCTCAAGTTATAGATTAGACAATTTTTCTGTGTTCAAGATCACAGTGCCCCTGACCTTTGACGTACTTCTTTGTAAAAGAACTAATTATTTGACCGTTATCATCATCATCATCAACAACAACAACAACCAGAACAGCAACAAAATCTTTATAAACAAAATCGGCATTACAAATGCCTTTAGCTGATGAACAGAGGAAACAAATATACATGTATACATTATTTTATGCAATACAAAAGTGTGCATCAGAGCAAAATAATAATAATAATATATTCAAAATATATTATATCAGAAAGTCAACATTGAGGTAGCTGACCCTTACATCAAGTCAGACTGAAACATATTGTGTAATTCGATGGAAAGAAATTGCAAACATCAACTTCCTTTAATGGTGAAACAGCGTTAATGCATATGTATTATGATAGTTTTCTATTCCCCAAGGAAATTAAGAAAGTCTCTTATAATATCGATCACTTTTTCAGATATAGATTTTAGGAGCTAGCATACAAAAGAAACTGAAACATCAAATAGCTAAACCATAGGTAAAATAAAAACACCAAAAATTGTATTAGCCTTTACAGAATCACTTACATGTGAAGTTAGGCAGTTGAATGGCTTAATTTGTGACGCAAAGGGACATTTATAGCTACTTACAAAACCGTCTCCCATCGAAGCGTATGGTGAAGCTAGAAGAAAAGTAACCAAGAGCAGTTAATCCAAGTTGCAAGTTTGTGAGTCTTTTAGCGCAGGAAATATATCTATTTGCAATTACTGAAAAACACAAGACTTTAAACCAGAAAAAGTTCAGTGTTGGTTCGCCTAAACAATGTTATTATCACAAGCGCAATATTGACTAGAATGTAGAACATACATTGTATATTAACATTGAATTTGGAAGCAATTACATATTGTAGGTTAGTGCTTCGGCGATTTGATGAAATAAAGAAACATTAAACTGTATTAATTGCCCAGGAAGACTGATAAAAATTTCATAGCTTACAAAAAGCCACCATGTTACACTGAGTGAAATAGTAAAAAGACCACCAATACAAATGATAGTCTTGCAGGCTGTAATTTCTCATCTTATGTTAACAATTATATTTCCTGTAAAATCTCATTTTACCAGCAGTATTCTCTATAGTAATGTCAATACTATCGGCTTTAAAAGTACTCCTTGTATTCGTTTTCAGCTAAGAAAAAGGTTTTGAGTGATGCTTTTTTGTTTGGACATTCCATTTGATACTAAGATCATCAGTCAGATATACAGCATGTCGACCATCCTTTAAGCAGTCGACACACAGCGGTATAGGTTCATAGCCTATATAATACACTGTTAATACGTCCTGCTGCCGTTTTCAATCCTTAAATCCAAGTTTTACATTCTAATGTATCATTGAAATCAATGTGGCAAGAGTCTTTCTATTTCCTCTTGGAAAACCTGTCAGAAATATCATGACATTGAAAAGAACAGAGACACGTCGAAATGGTTATATTATATTTCATTGGTCGCCAGAGTTGTCAATAGGAATATGTCTAGACATGCACTATATTGTCCTGTTGAGGTTTAATGTCCTCAACACGACAGTTAAAAGAAGTAACCATTCACTGCATCTCATTTCAATAAGTAATTTTAATCAGGCAACTAAGACTTAAATTTCCAATATAATTATTTTCATAATATAACAGACATTTCCTGGTTGCATCAAATATCAACCGATACTACAAAAATAATGGTGTGACATTTGAAAATATTGCAAAATTTGAATCATGTCTGCTTGGATGTTGTGTTGAAAGATGTATTCATAACAGCAAAATAATGTCTGTTAATTGCGTTAAGCACTGGTATATGCATGAATAGTTTGTGCACTTAACATGCCATCATGTTACATCTTTTTTCTAAAATTTTTAGTTTACTTGTGAAGCCTCTGTTGTTAAGAAGTACATTTTTAAAAGAAATGTTCTTGCTAAAAGATTCAAATTACTTGTAAAGAAAATGCTGAAGAATAGAATTATTATAGAAGTTTGATAACAGTCTGTTCCTAAACAAATGATAAAATATTTGTTACAAAAACACTTTAATATTCTAACTATTGAAAGTTCCGACGTAATTGACCATTACGCTACTATTCTATTATCAATAAGTGCTTTTATTACTTCATTGATAACATCTGATCAACTATACGGAATGGCCGTGGCCAGCAATAGTCTTCTTTAATTAGGTGACTATTTGAATTTCAGCATTTTTGTATTGCAATTAACTTTGCAATAAAGTAACTAGCATCGAAATATCATTAGTACAGCCAAAATTCTAAAAGGATAAACTTTAATCAACGTTGTCGGAAATACGATTCCTTCAGTTTTCATGAGTTCATTGCCTTGCTGATTGAAATCTGAAATACAAATTATTGTTCTTCGAAGTGTTATTTTGATCGAATGGATTTTATTGATTAGGTTCATTATTTATGACAAAATATTAAGTGAAATACGCCGACCGATTACGATTGTATCGCAGCAATCTAAATGTTTTGCTTATATTTTGTCGACCTGTTCGAAAACTGCACATATCTAAATATGTTAACTCATAATCCTTGAAGAAAAAAAACTGTCTGAGAAAGTTTTCTTTTTGTGCCTCCTTTATCTTGGATTAATATTTTTATGAAAAGGTCACATTAGAAATTTAATAGAGCATTGTTTTTCTTCAAGTTTTTATATTCAAAGATTAAATAAAATAAAATAATGTAAAATAAAATAAAATAATGTAAAATAAAATAAAATAAAATAGAATAAGCATGAATGGTTTCTTGAACCTGCTGGATATTGTACTTTGAAGAAACCAGGTTTAAAGCTTGTATGTTATACTATTCAATAAGATGGCAAAATAAACTTGACAACTAACATTAACAAGTTTATATTTCCGACGAAGAAAATCGCAACAATCATCAATACAATTAATAACCTCAGGAAAAATGCTTTCTCGTCATTGTCTTTTATAATAGAAATAAGATTTATTTTCTTTTAGTTCTAATTTAATACTGTATTTCTATATATGTAAGAACGATGAAATTATATCTTAAGTTTATAAAGTGAGTTTACTTACTGTAGTAGTTAGTCTCTTAGACGAAGCAGCAACCTTTTCTATACGGTTACCGTGAGAACTTGCTTTACTGAAATATATACGATATACACAGATAGAGCTCCGATTGGCCAAATCGAAAATACCGTGGTCTAAGCGATATATACAGATAAAATATTTGGCGCTGACTAGCCAAATCGAAGATACCGTGGTCTAAGCGATATCAACAGATAAAATACTTAGCTCCGATTGGCCAAATCGAAAATACCGTGGTCTAAGCGATATATACAGATATAATATTTAGCTCCGATTGACCGAATCGAAGATACCGTGGTCTAATCATTTATATGATCTGTCTTCAAATTGTGCCTTAAGAGGAAAATAATGAGGTCGGAAATAAAAGTATTTCAGTGGCGTGCAATGATAAGTATTTTAAATGTCATCATTTTTCTGAAGCTATCAGGTAAGGAAAGGAATAAAGCTTATATTACCCTTGTATTTAGGCACTATTTTGGCCTTCCATTGTAACAAAAAAAAAATAATATCACACCGTAATCATTTCTCACATAGTCAATAATATTGACAATATGACCATAATCACATGAAAAATGGTACTTGGACATTTCAGTTTGAAATCTGCTTATTAATATATCTTAAACAATTTGCACACTAGGAATAATGTCTGAAAATTTCAGGTCCTTACGTAAAACAATACAAAATATAAGTTTGCTGAAAAGACACAATGCGCAACATTGATTATTATAAAAATGGCGCCTGTTGGACGTCAATGCAAGTTTATATTTACATTACACTTATTTGGTAGTTTTTTTCTCCATCTATTTCTATTGTAAAATCTTATACTTTCCAAAATACTATATCTTTTACAAACTATATTACTGCTACCGTTCAGCATTTGCCTTTAAATAAAGTAATATCTCCATTTTATAAGTTTTGCACTTGAAGAGGGTCGAAAATATGCCATTTTTGCCAGTTTTCAATTCACTTTAGTTCAATATGTGAATTTACAAAGTCTAGGATACGTCAAGACTGGAAAAGAAAAAAAAAAAAAAAAAAACAGAATCAAATTACGAATTGTCTGCCAACTGGCATCAGACATATGTCTTTGATCAAATTCTGCTACTTACTTTTAAAAAATTCAGCCGTTAAAACCTGTATAGAAATCAAAATGTGTACTAGCAGCATATTTTTAAAGACAAATAGAAAACTCTGAAGTATGTGTTGCAGAAATAACCAGTGAATCGGGCACGAACCGATTTCAGTTTAATTTTGCAAAATAAAGTCGTCATAAATCCATTGAATTCAGTTTAATTGTCACACAATTTATGATATGATTCATAACTATATTTCATAAAAAAATCTTAATTCTAAAAAGTGTCAGTCCTCTGTGGTCGACAACCCAGCAAGTCCTTTGAAACGGAAGTTACTCGATTTTGTAATTTTGCCCCTTCATATATAAAATCATACTACTTAGTACAGATTGAAGGGACAATTTAAATATAATTAGCATTCTTTGAGACTGTAATTCTGAGATAACCAGCTGGTTCAAACTCGTGAATTTATAGTCCAACATAATGCAAGACAAGTTCAAATTGGGTATGATATTATTTTGCAGCATTAATGAACAACTAAATTAACACTGACTTGACGTTTGACCCTTCTATGAGGTAACTCATTGCATTACGTTTCAATAGTTTATATACAACCCACAGCCTGGTCATATTTCTATTTCATGTATGTATTGTCATATATTAACCTCATGTCACATATATGTTTGTCTTGAAATATATCTTGAATATCTTTGATTTAATTTGCTACAATTAAGGTAATATATATATGTTTACCTTGATTAAGGTTAATGAACCTAAAAGGATGTTATCTACGTAGAAGAATGTAATTATGAAACCCTATTAAGATGGTAGACAATTAATCGATTTGATAAGGTTTTAATCAACAGTTTTTCCTAGCAATAGTTTCAACTGCATGAATAAAAATATGTTAATCTTGGCAGTAACTCAAGTAAAGTCGATGATTTCATTTAAGACAACGGCTTTACCTGAAAATAAGATCCAATTAAGATAAAACTTGTATGTACTGGATTGACTTGTGTTAATTTTACATTTCGTTAACAAAATAGTTCAGAACACTTCTGTTAGTTTCATCATGTAAAAACTATCAGGTGAATACAGCATAAAGTTTTAAACCTTAAAACATGTCTTCAAAACATTTGTGACATTTAGAAAATGCGCAAGATATCAGGGATGTCTGTAAAGGTGACCTGTAGAATCGTTTATTCTATATGTTGTTTTTAGGGTAGTAAGTACCTGTAAGATAATTTTGTTTAATCATTGTTAGTATTCATAGAAGAAATTCTTATAGTGGAAACATTTAGGGGTCAGTGGAACTTATTTCACCTTTGGTTAACCTCTGCAGTGAATCTGCTAGAAGAAAAAAGGAGTAGCATGTAGCACCATAAATCATGACTAGTAGGCTACACTTGTAGCATTGTAGCATTCTCTGTAGGCTAACATTTGATGTATTATGCTACACTCCTTATTGGGAAGGAGATGACAGACTAATGATGCTACACCCCTTATTTGGAGGGAAGGGTATATATACTGAAGCAAACAGGTATTCGGGGCTTTTTATCAGACTTTTCCTTGTTAAAAGGTCTTTTTACTGGTATTTCATAGAAATATTACCATAGAGATGGATTTTACTTAAAGTGTAGTCAACTTTGAGCTCTGTATGAGAGAATTACATCTTTGGATTTATTACTGTAAATAATATATATACTTAGCATAGAATTAAATTAGTAAAATGGACATATTGCTTTGTGGCTCATTTTGGCAAGCTGAATTTTCCATATGTGAACTGTAATAAACTGACACTAAATATTGGTGACACAACACTGATGGCCATGCTATTGCAAAAATCACAACCAACCTCCTCTCCCGGGAATTGTTAGAATTTTGGTGGCAGCGATACCCATATGTCCAAAAGTACATTTTACAACACTGGTGGCAGCGGTGGGATTATGATCTTTAACACGTTCTGGAGATTTAAAATTTATTGGACTTTGCCTTTGAAAATCAAAAATGGGACCGAAGAAACAAACCGATAAGGATTCTGTTATAACTGAGCAGGAAGATAGTGGTGAACATTTATTGTCAGAAATTGAGATTTTAAAACAAAAACTTAAAACTGCAGAAACAAGAAAAACTGACATTAGAAACTAGACTTCGCAAAAATCAAGAAGAAAATGTGCTTGAAAGAGATGAACTTGTGAGAAATTATCAACAAAGAATTAACAATATTAACCTAGAAAAAGACAGTCAGATCAGGCAATTAGAAAGTGAAAGAGATACTTTAAATAATGCTTCACCAAACAGGCAGGGCACTCATCAAACAAGCAGTGATCACTCCAACTATGGGACTCGAAACAAATTTGTGGTTCCTTTACCAAAACAACTTATTTTTGATGGCAGAAGCTCGTGGGAAATTTTCATTCATCAATTTGAAGCTATGGTTGCAGCATGCCTGTGGGATGACAGTGAAAAGTTATTCCGTCTCAAAAATAGTCTTAGGGGCAAAGCTTCGGAGTTTGTGTTTAATCAGTTGAGCACAGATATCTTAGAAAATTTCAACAAGGTCAGGTCAGCATTGGCAACTCGTTTTCAAGAGAAAAGATCAACTGTTTCATATCTGTCTGAACTGGAAAAGCGCAAGTACACAAGTGGTAAAGGAAAGTTAGCTGAATATGTTGCTAGTATCAAACGACTAGTAATTAAAGGTTATCCAACTGCAGATAATGCTACTCGGGAAACCATCGGCCTTCGTCATTTCTTGAAAGGGCTTCCAGATTCACAGGCAGCTCTCTGGATGCAAAACCCACAAACAATAGATCAAGCACATGAATTTCATGATAATTACACCAGTATCAGAGATGATGTAAGATGTCCAAGAGTAAGAAGTGTTGACAATAAGAAGGATACTTATGTTACCGAGGCTCGTTTACAGGATTTTGGAAAGGACTTGAAGTCAAATATTGGAAAGAAGATTGATCAATTGGCAAATCAGCTAGATGTGAAGAATAATATCAAGACCAAAGGAACATCTCACAACAAAACGAATATAGAGTGTTACAAGTGTCATCGTAATGGTCATTATGCTTCTGAGTGTAAGTCAGAAGTTAGATGCGGAGATCAGTCGGAAAACTAGGTAAGACCAAGGCTAACGGCCCAGCATTGGTCTCAGAAATAAAAAGTGAATTTAGAACTATCAGATGTAGAACTGCATCTAGTGATGGAATGTCTATTATATTTCCTGTTAAACTTTGTGAAACTTTGAATGTAAACTTTGTAGTAGATACTGGCGCATGTACTTCAATTATTTCTACAGCTGTGTACAATAAAATTCCAGCTGAGCGGCGTCCTTTACTTGAACAGGTTGATTCCTCTGTGCGTCTTCAAGTGGCAGATGATGGATTATTAGCTATAGATGGACAATGTGAAATAACATTTAAGTCTTCAGGACAGACATTTAAATACACTTTATTTGTGGCACCAATTCATGATGACGGGCTTATTGGTATGGATTTTTTGTATGACAATAATTTTCAACTTAGTGCACAAGGTGGATTACGATTAAATGGAAAAAAGTGTAAAACTTTTGTGGAGAAAGTTCCTCTCAGGGCAGTTCGAATAACAACAAGATCAAAGACTCGCATTCCAGATAACTCTGAGTGTATTATACCTGGTCAGGCAATAAATTTTAGAGCCGTTAGCTCACAATTTGGAATTATATGCCCATTAACTTGTAAACAGCCAGCTAATCATGTTACATTAGGGAGTGCGCTGGTATCCCCAGGGACTATTAAAGATAATGAGATTCCAGTTAGGCTTATCAACACATCAGACAGGGCTGTGAAATTAGCAAGTGGGGTCACTTTGGGTTATTTACAAGAAGTAAACAGTTCTGATTTATTGAAGGAGAATGTGAATTTAGATAAGGAAAATGTATTGAAAAACATTAAAAGCAAAAATAAACCTGATATTTCTACTTGGGGTAAGGATTTGCGTCAATTATATGAAAGATCTTCAAAAACATTAAATGACTCACAAAAAGAAAAGTTAAAATGTCTTTTAGAAAAATATAAAGAAACTTTTTCTACATCTTCTACAGATTTAGGTAGAACTTCAATAGTTAAACATTATATTGAGACGCCAGAAAATATTAGGCCAGTAAAAATCCCGCCACGTCGCGTGCCTCGTTCATTTGAAGGCCAAAAACAGAAAATTATTGAGGACCAGTTAAACATGGGAATTATAGAAGAAAGCAGCAGTCCTTGGAGTGCACCCTTGTGTTTTGTAAAGAAACGTGATGGGGGAGTAAGGGCTTGTGTAGATTATCGTCGTTTGAATGATGTCACGAAAAAGAATGCTTACCCTCTCCCAAGAATAGATCAGTGTTTAGAGAGTATGGGAGGAAATAGTTGGTTTTCCTCAATGGACTTGTTAAGTGGTTTTTGTCAAATTGAACTTAATGAGAGTGACAAGGAAAAGACCGCGTTTAGTACTTCTCGTGGTGGACTTTATCATTATACCACTATGCCACAAGGATTGCATGGATCTCCTGCTACATTTCAAAAGTGTATGGATTTAATATTCAAGGGGCTCCAGTGGAGTACTTTAGTAATTTACATGGATGATATATGCTCATTTGCTGCAACATTCGACGAAGCTACTCAAAGGCTTGATGAAGTTTTACAGCGACTGCAGACGGCAAATCTGAAGCTGAAACCTAGTAAATGTCACCTATTGCAGAAAAAGATAGACATCCTAGGACATACAATAGATTCTTCTGGGATTCGTCCGACAGATGAAAAAGTGAAGGCAGTTCAAACATGGCCTAGACCAAGAAATCTAAGTGAATTAAGATCTTTTCTTGGATTCTGTTCGTACTATCGACGGTTCATAAAAGGGTTTAGTCAACGTGCCGCACCACGTAATCGCTTAATGGGGGCCGGTCAAGCTTTTTATTTGGGGCGAAGAACAAGAAAATGCATTTGTTGATTTAAGAACTGTTTTAACTGGAGAAGAGGTAATGGCTTACCCACAAGATAAAGGATTGTTTATAGTAGACCACAGATTCTAGCTATTTCGCTATCGGTGAATGCTTAAGCCAGGTTCAGTGGTGCAGTAAGTCAAAGGACTATGTGGAGAAACCAGTTATATTTGCTAGCAAATCCCTGGATAAAAATCAACGTCGTTACTGCGCTAAAAGAAAAGAGTTGTTGGCTGTAGTAACATTTATTACCCAGTTTAGACATTACCTTCTTGGAAAAGAGTTCCTCCTGCGGACAGATTGTTCAAGTCTGAGGTGGATTATGTCATTTAAATCACCAACTGATCAAATGGCTAGATGGTTAGAGGTGCTGTCACAGTACAGTTTTCGAATTGAACACCGCAGTGGCAGAAAACACATTAATGTTGACAGCTTATCTCGCATACCTCGTGACCCAGAGGAATGTCAGTGCTATGACAGGAAGTCAATTCTTGAGGACTTGCCTTGTAAGGGTTGTGTTACATGCTTAAAGAAGCATAGACAGTGGTCAGATTTTTACGAGTTCGATGATGTTGTTCCCTTATTCGACAAGCAAAGTGCTGTAGCCTGTCAAAGGGTAGAGAAAACATCATGTTTGGGAATCTCCAGAGTAAAGCTTCAAGACAGCAGGTTTTGGAGTTGGATTTTCCTCCTATTTCAGTTTCAAGTTGTGAAGCTGTTGAACTGTGTTGGTTCTATGTGCAGTGGATTAATCAGAATTGGGAAATACTGCCGCTCACGGATTACCCGCTTGCGCTTCCATGATGATTCTGAAGTCTACAGTTGTACAAAACAAAACAGTTCATGTGTTGGTGGTGATAACAGTAGGGTGCTGGATGGAGACGTGAATTCTATGTTAGGTCGGGGGGTTGCATTATCCGACAATGCAGCTCGAATATCTTCTTTAGGTAGTCTCGCTAAGTTCGGTTCTGTTAATTACGCACCAGAGAAGATGGCCAAGTTACAACAGCAAGATCCTGAGATTGGTGTTGTTGTTAAGTGGTTAAAATCTGACAGTCAGAGACCCTCAAGAGAAGTAGTTGCTTGTCATTCACCATCAGTAAGAAATTACTGGTTAAACTGGGACTTACTGAAATTAATTGATGGAGTTCTGTTCTGGACATTTGTGAGCAATAACGGAGATGAAAATCCTGTACTGGTTGTTCCAAAAGTTTTGCAGAAAGAGATATTAGTATCTGCACATCGTTCAGTAACTGGTGTTCATTTGGGATTTAACGTGATGTATTCGAAATTAAGGAATAAATTTCATTGGTACAGAATGAAAGAAAATGCTGTGTCGTATGCAAAGCAGTGCAAGTATTGTGTTTTCTGGAAAAAAAACACCTTAGATTGTTTGAAGTTTTGAATCAAGTATGTGTAATTGTTTCAGTTGGATTTTAAAGTGTTATACTTTATTGGATATAGCTCAGTTTATTCATGTGGATTTAAAATTATAGTGAAAGTCAAATGGTAATAATAAACCCATTTAGCCTTATGTGTTCATTCAAATGGATTTTTAAAGTAGTGTTTCATTTCAGAGAAGCTAATGTTAAAGGTTAAAATAAAAAGGCACCAGGACTTAGTGTGTAAGTTACGAACATTGGGTGAAAGTGTGCTTACTTCATATAGGACTTACTTAGAACACCTTAGGTACTGTGAATATACTCAATCAGGAGAATAGAACTTTTGTTACAATATTATGTGTAGTTTTCATAAAATGTATTAGTTGTTTCATATTCACTGTTATACTCTTTACAGATATAGTTAGTTTATTCTGATGTGTTTCTTTATTAGTAAAAAGCATTTTTTTATACTCTTGAGTTAATGAGTATTGTTTGTTTTATAACAACATTATGTTCAATTTCTAAATAATTGTGAGAATGTGAGCTCTGTGACTACACTATTTTTGAATTGTAGTTTTGGGGTGTAAGTTCTGAATGGGGACCATTAAGGCTAAGGAGAGGGGTGTGTTGTATTTTTAGAGTAGTAAGTACCCGTAAGATAATTTTGTATAATCATTCTTAGTATTCATAGTAGAAATTCTTATAGTGGAAACATTTAGGGGTCAGTTGAACTTATTTCACCTTTGGTTAACCTCTGCAGTGAATCTGCTAGAAGAAAAAAGGAGTAGCATGTAGCACCATAAATCATGACTAGTAGGCTACACTTGTACATTGTAGCATTCTCTGTAGGCTAACATTTGATGTATTATGCTACACTCCTTATTGGGAAGGAGATGACAGACTAATGATGCTACACCCCTTATTTGGAGGGGAGGATATATATACTGGAGCAAACAGGTATTCGGGGCTTTTTATCAGACTTTTCCTTGTTAAAAGGTCTTTTTACAAGTATTTCATAGAAATATTACCATAGAGATGGATTTTACTTAAAGTGTAGTCAACTTTGAGCTCTGTATGAGAGAATTACATCTTTGGATTTATTACTGTAAATAATATATATACTTAGCATAGAATTAAATTAGTAAAATGGACATATTGCTTTGTGGCTCATTTTGGCAAGCTGAATTTTCCATATGTGAACTGTAATAAACTGACACTAAATATTGGTGACACAACACTGATGGCCATGCTATTGCAAAAATCACAACCAACCTCCTCTCCCGGGAATTGTTAGAATTTTGGTGGCAGCGATACCCATATGTCCAAAAGTACATTTTACAACATATATAACAAAGCCATTTCTGTTCACTACATTATGCACTGTCGTATACTCTTAAAGTCTTATGAACACAACGCTACATACAGTTACAAAATGAGTTTTATTCATTTTTTTGCAGTATCAGACATTAATGATATAATTTTTTTATATAACGGAAATGTGATTTACTTCTCTTGATTAAATGGTCAAATGACCCACTCAGGCGAAAAATTTAATGGCTCAGTTCAATAGCTATCAACGACAAAATTGTTTAACTAATCGATAGTTTAAGACTGTGTCCTATTTGAGTCGACCAGTTACATCATTACTCTTATGTTATAAGTGTTGTTAGAACAATAGAACATTTACCAACTCTAGAAATCTTACCACTGGTTGATAATGAAACCAGTCAATTTTAAGATTTCAAGATATTCCAGAAAAACGTTGAAGAGGGCTCATTAATCATTCGTTTATGAGCAATTTGGAAATTAAAATGAAAAAAAAAACACACACCCCCCCCCCCCCCCCCAAAAAAAAAAAAAAAAAAAAAAAAAAAACACAAAAAAAAAGAACAAAAAAAAAAAAACAAACAATCACACAAGCACACAAACGTGTTTAAAGAAAGTGTCAGAGGTATGGCAGAGGAATAGTGTGATTATATATGTCAGGAATATATATCGTCAGATGGAAATGATGATTCTGTTGCAGCATTTTCACCAATAAAAGCTGACGCTGACGAGTAAGTTAAGTTTTTGTAAATAAGGTTGCCACCCGCTTAATGTGACTATTCAGGCAGACCCTGGCAGATTATTAAGAGAAAGTTGTGTTGAAAGCAAACTTAAGTAACTACGTAAGTATAGTGACTGTTAAAACAATAATCTTGGTTATTGATGAAGAGGGCACAAATGAATACTGTTTGTTCTATAACTTATGTTCGCACATGTTGAGTAGGTATCCAATAAGTTGCTCAAAACCATGAAATAAAATGGAATAACTATGCTTGTTGTATCACAACAGCATGTTGTATCTAAATCGAAATAGTTTTTGTTTTTTGAAATTGATAGTTTATCCTTATTTAAGTTCAATGGCGTCAATTTCGAACTCATGTTTAAAGATTTTTTTTTCCGTTTCCGTAGGAAATTAAAGCATTATAAAATATCGGTGCAACTTCAGAAATAGATTTTAGGAGTAAAATTTAAAGTATTTACACCTTCACATTATTCTTCGTACTTTACAGAACTTTGAGGGGGTGAGGGGAGAGGGAGAGGGAACTGCCAGTCGTTTTTATTCATTCTGCGTCTGCATGTCTTATACATGGTTTGATAATGGCGAAGGTTTGTCTGTCATATTTAATAACATCTCTATCAACAACAGCAACGGTAATTTTGCGCAACTCACAAAATTGATAGTACGTGTACGTAAGAAAATAAATTAGATGCTTCGAAATAATACTAGATAAACTTACAGATAACATGGAGCAAGTGACTCTTCCCATGAGGAAAATCGATTCAACATCTATAAAATTAATACCCCAAGAGAAATAATTTCTCATCATTGTCTTGTCTTTATAATAGAAACATGATTCATTCTCTGTCAGTTCATTGAATTTCTCATTTATTTCTTTTTATATTTATGGACAAAAATTCCCACTCAGTTATCAGTTACTGTGACTAGCCCCCCTCACAAGGGTTCATTTGTAGATAAGGTCAAATATTAAGAGAAGGAGATAAAATTGTTTCTGTGTTTAGCTTAGCTCTCTAATATACGTAAGCAGTCTTACACTGTTACACATTGATTATTAAATAGCAATCTCGTAAGATAATGTGTATACTTTTGTTCTATAAGCACGTTATTACTAAAACAAATACCATTCTACCTACATTTATGTGTTAAATTTCCAGCATTTATTTTTCTCTCTCAGACGAGGCAGCAGAGTTTTCTAAGTTGTGATGGTAAAATGTCTTTGATTAAGACTTAATAAGACTTAAGACTCTAAGCAATTATGTGCAATGCCTTTTTAAGAGGAAAGGTGTGTTAATGCGAGCTGAGTCCTCCAGTAAATTATATATTACTGAAGAGTTTAACTAGAAGGGTTTCTTGTCAAAAGCCAGAAGTATCCCTCACGAGTGTGCTCAAAGAACAATACATGTGAATAGGAATCGTTCTTCTTGCTTGTATTTTTTTTTGAGATTTACCTGATATACGACTTAACATGTAACTTGTACCTTCTGCAAACATAATAAAAATAAGATCTTCAGGTGTTTTACTTGGAAAGATCGCCAATTGTAAAATATTTAAGTTAGGTCAAATTGATAATAGGTGCACTCTTGATGGATTATGTCTTCGTTTATCACGTGATCATAGACATTACTAAAATATATGCAGAAAAGAACTTCTTGACAAGGCTTTCGATGTCTCAGAATGTACTGTACCAACATGTTATGTGCCTAAAATATCATTTACTTACGTAAGGATAAAGAAGTCTTAGACAGTTGTGTAAAACAATTTAAAATTCTTACAGAGTAAAAGGTGTTTTTACTTACTAAAACCCTCATCAACTGAGTCAAGGTGCAAAGACTTAATGGAAATTCCGTCAGTTAATGTAAGAATAATAATTTGAGGAAAAACATATGGACTTGATATTTATATTTTAAATAAACATCTAAACCTAAACTCTAATCAGACATTGGCATAAAGCAAAGGCAGATTAAAGTTGTTTCATGTTTCAGTTGCAATCTGTTTAGATGTGTATGGATTTATTGCATTAAGATAAATGCTGTTTCTAGATAGCGCCGCTTCTTGTGCAATTAATTGGAAATATAATGTCTCTTCAAACAGTTGAGCTGAAGTTAATATGTTAGAATTATCAAGTCTATCTAGTTCTGATTTGTTTTATATTGTGGTTTGTTTAACTTGTTTGCATGATGATTTCAATTTTTATATGTAGATTCCGAAGTAAATGTGTAAATACCTTTGATATAATTTTATCATTGAAAAAATAAACAAACACGAAAAAGGATCTGTAAATGACATTAACTGCTTAAGCTATCTAGTGAAATAAAGTGGCTGGGTTTGAGAATTTTTTACAGTGTTGTAAATAAACTGTAGATAATACAATAGAAAGTTAAATAATATATTTATAGTTTTTTCAAGTTGACGCCAACTTGGTTAACAGAGTGATAATGATAGAAGGCTTACCACTTAAAAAAATCAATTACCAAATGTTAACTTCTGTGAAAAGGTAAGCTAATCTATTCTTGAATACATGCTTCAAACAGAAGGCATAAAATAAGGGTTACTAGGTATAAATGTCTGACAAAAATACCCAAAACATCATTAGTACAATCGAAATTCTCAGATGATTACATAATTTGTGATCATTGTTGTTCAGTATTATTTCATTGCCTCTCTCATTTTGAATCTGTATTATGTCGACATTTTACTGTTCCTGAATTTTGTTCATTTGTTTGACTGATTATTAAAACTTATATTCGGTATGAATTAATTGTTTGATATTTATTTTCACTACAGAAACCCTAGAAGCTATCATAGGTGTAATTAGATATTGCAGATTTTTCTGTGATAAGCAGTCAATTTGCCTTTGTTCTAGCAGGAAGTAGTAAAGTGTACAGAGTCGACGTCATAAATTGCTAGCGCTTTGAGTCTGCAAAAGAATTGCTATTCAGTTATTATATAGTAAGATACTTTTGGAAAAATGTGTGGAAAACCTGGAGCCATTCAAATTCATGAAATAAATTCATGAGCGAAAGAAATAAAAGAGCGTATCCTTCGGTTATGATATTATTAGTTTAGATTAGTTTAGACTCATTTATTTTACATCGACTGCGATACAAGTTCTTACAACTTAGATTCATCACGCTCGATGACTGCTTCCTGGGTTCCATACCAGTATTCGCGCAGCGTGGAGGAATGTGAAGATCGTGAGAGAATCTAGCCACGGACGGGATTCGAAGCCCTGCACTCTACCCCTGGACCACGGTGCCTCTTATGTTATTATTAAAGAGCGTTACTAAATAATTTTATTATACATTATTATATTAGAACAGATAAGAATTGTGTACTTTCTTGCCAGCGATAGAAGTTATCAAAATGTGTAAATACACAAAATTTGAAATATGTCAAGTTCGAAAACAAAGCTAAAATCAGATCATGTCTACTAATAAACTGAAAAAAATGACAGTTGTGATCAGCTAGATGTTCCAGTCCAAAAACATGCTACTTACTCGTTAAAAAATATACAAAAATTACAAGAAGCGCTAAAAAGAGAAAATTTCTTATGTTAATTCCGGCCAATTTTGCATTCAGAAAAAACTTTAGATACACAAAAATTAATTTGTTTCACCCGGAAAGACATTATGATGAGGAAGAATCGCGCCTACTGTTTTTCTATTGGCAATAATGACGGTAGTTTTATCTCTTTTTATGTTAGTTTGTGACCTTGTTCCCTTAGACTAAATTTTCTCGAGGTAATCATATATATAACTTGTTTCAATCCTGCCTAGAACGCCTTCTTAAATATTTTGTTACCGAACAACATATAGTTTAAGCAATTTGTGCGGTGATTGTTCCATGTTCCTTTCATAAAACTATCAAACGAAGACTAAACTAGAACTGTGTCCATAGGACACGGATGCCCCCACTATGCATAAGTGCTCATAAACAAGAGCATGTATATCCTGTATGTAAGATTTTTTTCTGTACATATACCTAAAATGATCTTCAGGTAACCTTATGTACATGTTAAATTAAATTACAAATGTAAAATTTATATGTTCAATTATTTATATGGTATATAGTAAAAAAATCAACAAATGGCCATAATTCTGTTAAATATGGTCACAGCAAAAATTCCTTCCTTTACTACCATCTACACATTAAAGCTGTTCATCCCTGGAAGTTTAAGCAAAATCTGCCATCCGGTTTAAGAGGAGTTGCGTTCACAAAATTTCAATATGGTATAAAGTGAAAAAATCAACAAAGGGCCATAATTCTGTTAAATTTGGTCGCAGCAAAAATTCCTTCCTTTACTTCCATCTACACATTAAGGTTGTTCATCCCTGGAAGTTTAAGCAAAATCTGCCATCCGGTTTAAGAGGAGTTGCGTTCACAAGATTTCGGGACGTACGGACAGACGTACGGACGGACGGACGGACAAGTGCAACGCTATATGCACCCCACTTTGTGGGGGCATAACAAGTGAGGGTTGCTGGTTTTCTTCTTATTTAGACTGACGGCAAAATCTGTAACAACGGTCAGGAATTATTTCCTTGAATAACCGCCATATATGTAGCATTGTAGATAATACTAGTGATGGGCCAGTGTTAGTATTGCTAATGCTGGGGAAATATTGGCGCCCAAAAGTCCTTTCAGTTAAACTCGCCTTGCATACTAAGGAACCGTTTTCCACTCAATCTACATATTGTTGTAGGAGACGGCAGTATTGCATATCGTGTTACAGCGATAAAAAGGCCTTGGTATTGTACTGTTTGAAATGTTTTGTTTGAAATGGACAATGTTGTTTATTGACAAGGGTTAATACCAAAATGATATGAATGGACTGACGGCCAAGTGCGCCATCCTTAAGTGTACTTTAGGCACACCGAACAACTTGGTAGCCTTACACACCGGAGTACCGTTTTCCAGTTTAGGACACCTGCTTGTTACTGCATTGCCTTTTCTTACATTTACTAAGTAGCAAAAGATAAAAAGACAAAGAAAAATACATTTCTTCTTCATACCATTGTTACAATTTTGTGCCGTTTCATCAAGTTGTTTCAACTTGTACATTTTAGAATTAAGAACTATTCAGTAAATTTTGAACCACGGCAGTGATATAAATTGTGTAACAGCGAAAAAAATACCGTTACACATGGCTATTTTGTTTTGTAATGTCAAAATTTTCCCACACTTGTCATAAAAAGTAGGATAATTTTATATTTACACGTTATATGAAATTTTAACGGAAATTTCTACTCTTCTTACATGGCACTTACCAATGTAAACAGAGCAAAGCTGATGTTGAAAACTGGCAGTTAATAGTCTGATTTTATTTTATGCCTACCAATGAAATATAGGGAAATATCAGTGAGATAAAAGTGATAATACACTGTTTTGAATCAGTTAATTACCATTTTGATAATACACTGTTTGTGCCGGAACTACTGCTTGATGAAACTTCAGGAATTTCCCCCACCACGTAAATACAAGAGAATCCTCTGTATTTCAGACTGTGACAGCGAGTGAAATTTATTTACCTTGTTAAATCCAGTTATAATATTGAATTCCTGAGCCTAACTAGTTGTGAACAATGATGAAATTCGCCATAAATTATTTAAAATGTCTGATTTGTTTACATAACTCACATGGACAATATCCAATATGGCCGACTTTTAATTCAATTGATTGAATATTACTCGGTATTAATCCGCTTTTATAATTAAAGTATGTATGGCTAAAATTCAATAAATATTGATAAACTGTGCAGAGAAAAATAAGTGTTATTTGATGAAAGTGTATTCAGTTTATTTCAGCAGAAGTAAAGTTATCATATGTATTGGAGATTGTCTGCACTTTTTTTGTGCGGAGTAACCAAAGTACGCATTAACTGATTTGGGGCTCACCATGGGGAATTTATTGAAGGCCCTGATAAAAAATATCATAAAAAAACCCATTTTTGACGTGTTGGCATAAAATAAAAAGAAATTTTGTTTGTTTTTTAGTGGAAGATGGGAATTTATTTAATCTCGTGAACACCATATGTTGATATTTTTACTCGTGGCTGCGCCACTCGTGAAAATATCACATATGGTGTTCACTCGATGAAATAAATTATCATCTTCCACAAAAACAAACAAATATCCTCTATGTTTTTGCTAAATTCACCAATATTTAGTATTTACCGATGTCTGGATTACGATTTAAACATACTGAATTTTGTACACCCTTCCACCAACATTGTAGATACGAATCAGTTACTGAAATACAATCTGCCCAAAGTGTTTAGGATGTCTAGTCCTAATTGTTTTTTCTTGTTCTTTGCGGACATATTTTGAATGCTTATGATTTTCTCATTATCAGAGTGTAAAGTATTGCCTTTCTAATCACCACACTATTATTCATGGACGCTATACAACTGATTATTGATAACTACAATTTTTGAAGTGATTATTCAGATATTATGTTGGTTATGTACGGCATAATAAGCATTAAATGTTTTCCTCTTAATTTAAGGTTTAAGCATGTATTTACTGTTCTGTATAAAATGTGTTTATAAATGTTATTTTATCCTGTATAATTGTTTTCTAAACTTTCTCGCTCTTTAATTATTTGTGACTTAATGTCATCACTTGTTTATTCCGATTCTTCAAGACAGAAGATTTCATAGTAGAGAAAAAGGTCTTCATTAAGTGAATTAAAGCAAAAAAGACAAAAATTACTTGATAAGCCCTTACTGCATGTCAGGTAAGTAGGTAACACTAGAATAATCGTGAAGTTCATCTATAACATGTCGTATATATCGACTGTACCTGGACGCTACAGTTGTAAATAAAGAAAATATTCTACAGGCGTGAACTCGATAGATCTGTGTTAATTTTCCATTTCACTAACACAAACATGCAGTGCGCATCTGCAATTTTCATCACGTTAATACAAAACAGGTAACGATAGTATATAAATTTAAAACTTACAGAACTTACTTAACTTTCCAGATTTCGACTTAAAATAATTTTTTCTTTCCAGAATTGAGACTTAAATACATTTTACATAAATTATGGAAGTACACAAAACTCAATAATTTGTGTTAGACTGACGCAGAATTCAAAAAATTCTGTTAAATGGACTGATAATTCTTACTACTTTAAAAGACCAAAGCATCATATAAAAATAACTAATCTAATCTAAATCAAATCTAATGAAAGTGAAATGTGTCACAGAAGCTGCGAAGAATTCAGGGTTTTCAATCTAGTTTTAGTTTATTTTCTGTAGACATATTATAATAACATTCAAAATGTTTCAATGGGGAAATAAACAGTGTTTACTCTGAATTAAAAAGTATACTTGTTAGAGTCAATGGGTTGGTGTTTAGATATTAGCATTTTTGCAGATATGTTGCATCACGATTGATGACAGCTGTGTAAATGCGTCATCTGTTTAGTAACAGATTCAACTGTCGACATACTCTGCGTTTATGACACAAAAATAACAACCCTCTAACAATGATCTTAAATGTAAATGACCATATATAGTTAACGTTCATAGTACAATAGTGACACACTGATAATATTCCTTTATTTCAAAGTATCTTATCTCAGGTTTACGTGAATTTTATGCCATATCTCATTGTTAATTGAAAACAAACTGGAATAGAACAATATTGATTAGAAGATAGTTCAACGTGTTTGTTGCTTAAACATTCAACATTTTAATTTGCGGACTGGACACATATTTCATTCAAACATCAATTTTAATGTCTGTTTAGCAGCAACTCGGGTATGATTGCATACTTGCTACATGTTTGTTTCTGTTGTAGTAAAATCATCTAAAACACTACTATGTATTTGATTCAGAGTAACCCTTAAGGTAATATTGAATACTTACTGAATACTAAGTGCATTAGTAAAACACCACGACAAGAACAAAAAAATCAACTAGTAGATGGAAAATCATATTCTACAGCATCTACAATATATTGGAAAATACACTGCTCTACTCTAGATAAATTTCATGTTCTCGATCTTTGCACATACATATTTTAAACTTTGAATGATACTTGAATGGTTTAAGTTTACGTACTCTGGTTTAAAGAACTTCTTAATACAGTTTAAATCCGTTTCCATGTTATATATTTCTCCTAAATAATCGAAGTCTCTTGGCGTTCACATATTTGCACTCAACAAACAGTCTTTCTGTGTACACAGACAGTGTCCGAGCAAGGAAATGGAATTTCTTAGATGTAATGAAAGGATTAAAATGTTCTTTTGGATTACAATTTTAAAACAATATTACAGAATAAAATCGTCCATTAAAGATGTTCACATGCACTGTATAGGGTTCATTCCATGCGTCCAATTTTAAATGAGCAAATTAACAATTGTGATGAAAAATATATAAAAGTGTTTAAAGAAAATAAAAGAAGTATGACTGCGGAATATATTCCCGTGCCGACTGACTTGGATCATATGTGTCAGGAATATATTCCATCGAATGAAGATGATGTCACTGTAACAGGATATTCGCCGATGAAAATAAAATGTGACGAGTAAGTTTTAATTTCGTTTTAGTTAGAGTGATGTCTTTGTTTTTAAGAGAAAGACATTTTTAAGCAAAAAGATCGATTATTTGCTGTTTGTATATAGTAACACACGTGAACTGTCAAAAATAATTTGACTTACATATACATATATATCAAAACTGACTTTAACCACAACTAGACCTCTCTGTGAAATACATTTATATCCCTGCATTCCGCCTTGTCACAGGAACAAAACTTATATGGAGATTATTGATGAAAAATATTAATGAATAAATTCACTCTTTTTACTTTATTGATATTTATACTGATTGGGATCCAATTATATTGCGCGACATTAACGTAAGAAAATAAAAATATATGCTAGTTGTAACAACAAGTTGTTGATCCTACATCGACAGCATTTTTTCCCAAAGAAATGTTACCTAAATCTAAGGGTATAAGGTATCTTGCATCAGCTAAAAATCAAAAGAATGAAAAATATATCACATCAGCATGTCCATGATCCTGCATCGAAATCTGTTGTTTATTTGTTGTTTTTCCTTCAGATTAATGTAACATTAATTTAACGAATAAGCTACCTCGTACATAACATATTTAGAGATACGTTTTAGAAAAATACATATTTACAAGAAAAAAAGTTCTTACTCAAATACTCTAGTTTTTACCAATAAAAATATTCCAAATATATTGCTAAAATTGCTATGATACATTTCATTTACCTGAAAAATATATAAGACCTAAGGTCACTAGAGCAATGTCCTGAGACAATTTCAATTAACATTTGAGGAGAAAAGGACTGGTAATACAAAATATCAAATTAAGATCATTAATACTTAAATATTTCTACGAAGATCAGAACTGGCTTCATGCGCATATCGGGTTACAATCCTAAACTGACTTTAACCACATCTACAGCTCTCTCTCTGAAATGAATTTATATCTACGCATACCGCCTTGACACAGGAACAAAAGCAATATACCACACAAAAAGCAATCATAAGCGACAACTGAATACAAGCTACTTAAACACTGCATTTAATTACTTGGCAACAGTTCGCGGTGGCCCAGAAGCTCTTTTTAGATTTTAGCAAACAATGAACTCAGACACACCAAAAGTCATCCCGAGGGACAACTGCAAACTAAGTTTCATTGCAAGTTAACATTCCAAAGTAAATGGTTGATCAGAATCCGTTTTACAATTTTGCTATTTTAGTAACAGTGACATTGCCCTTAATGGCAGATACTCAAAAACGCAATTACAAGCAACAACTTCATACAAAAGTCTTACGCAAAAGTCTATTAATCTAAAACCGTTTTCTCTTTCTGTAACTGTGACCTTGACCTTAAATGCAGTCCAAAGCGTCTACTGTATACCTAACCAGTTTCATTTAAATCCAAAGTGTTTATCAATCGAAAACCGTTTTATTTCTATTATCAGTAAGAGTGAGCTTAACTTTGAACACAGACGTCCCAAAAGTTTCATCAATATAAGGCAACCCGTTCTCTTTCTATCATCCGGAATAGGTAAACAAAACATCAGATGGACCAGCAATCCGACAGACTGACTACTTACTACACATCCTATAAGTTTCTGGTGTATTTACGCCTGATTTTATGTCTTATCCAGGAAACTTGTTTCAGACACAGACCCTCGTTACAGCTTCATTTAGCGTTCACAAGGCTAAAAGATGATTTGTCCTTCTGTTTTTTTTTTTCATTATCATCATTTTCTGTGATTGTCTTCGGCATCCTCTTTATTGAAAGCTTTATAATAATATAATTCTTGCGTAAAAAAAAAACAATTTGTTCCCGTAGAAATCAAATCAAAGCTTATAGCAAAAATATATTTAAAAAAAATAACTAGATAAACTTATCAACATCAAAACTGATATTTAGCATTTTACTCATCCAAGAAGAGATTGAAAACTTACTTTCTGCACTCTTCCGAAGAGAGAAAGTGTAATGTATTTTTACAAAAGACTGAATACTTAGATTTCTTTTTTAACGCTTGTTTCAGTAATGAGGAACACATAAGTTCTGCAAGCATATAATTAACAGTTGGGCGGTTTTTTGAAAAACAACGCCAATTACATAATTAAGCTAGGTCGAAATTATTAAAATGTAGTCTTGATTGGAAACATCTTTGGCTTTTACGTTATCAGAGCACATACCAGAGCATACATATTTTAAGCTGTTCCGTTTAGCAATCCCGACTACAACATTTTTAAAGAGTTTTTGATGTTAAATGATGGTTTTAAATGACATGACGGATTCGCTAAATCTTACTAAATTGTGAAGTACCACAAAACTGAGATATTCAAACTCTGAAAGACAGTAAAAATTTAAATAAATTTATCATCTTACACGTTCTGCTCATACCTAAATTTCATAAGAGTAATTACTCGGGAAAAATAACCTACATTTGAAACCTAAACAACTCAGAAAAAAAACTACATAAACACTACCATACAGCAAAGGCAGACAAATCGAAGGCAGTTTACTGGTTGTTTCTGGTAACAGTTACAATCTGTTAATTGAATTCACACCTTGATAAACACCGTTTCTGCAATTCGCTGCATTTTGTGTAATTTATTGGAAATATAATATCTCTTCAAATAGCTGGTTGTAGTAGTTAGCGTAACTTACTAATAGAATTTAATGAATGATTTAAGATGCGTCGTCCAAATAGTTTTATCTTGCTGTTTTTTGAGCTTAGATTTTTTTTTCAAAAGTACATATCTTACGAAGTGTACACGTATCATTTTTCCACAGTCTTTTTATTAAAAAGTAAGTTAACACTAACTGCTTCAGACCATAAAACGTCCTAGCGAGAGATTTTCGTGACTTGTCAGAGTTATTATGAAATAATTTGAAAATAATGAAATTAATACGTAATAATAACCATTAGTTTTCAATAACAAACACTTGAATATGAGCTTGGTGATTAAAGAAAGTTCGCTACAAAGTGTAAGGGACTACTTTGATATATTCATGAACAGAATTTTAGCATCTGTTATTGAAAAAAAACAGATTATCCTAATTTTTATACTTTTTAAAATAGAAGGTATGAATTAAGGGCAACAGAGGATTATAATTGGTAAACATTGTGGGATATTAAATTCCTACTGTATTATTACATTGCCATTCTTATTTCATCTGTAATTGGTCGACAAATTTACATTCTTTGATCTGTTGTTGTGATTACATTTTTTCTTTACTCGTAACAATACATGTATACAATTATATAAATATATAAATTAATACTCATTTCACCTTTATGATTTAAAGTCACGTGTGCCATAATTATGTATTGTACAACATCAGAACATCTGCTGTTAGTTGAGCAGTGTTGAAGAGTGTGCATTTTCAAGTGCAATTATCATGAACAAGTGGTCATGTGGTACCATACAGACTTAGAAATACATTTACGAAAAACAATCTTTTATAAGGGGGGCCTTATAAAAAGACAGCAAAATAAATAAATTAATAAATAAATTAATTAACATTTGTAGTTTTGGACAGTTTGTCTCGATAGAATAAAATATAATGCATTATGCTCGGACGAAACGTCAATGCCTATATGATATAGACAAAGAAAACGTGTAGATTAAAGTTACATTATAATAGACTCGCAGGTGAAGCAGAGTATTCGTTATGGTTATCTAAAAACATATTTTTATAATTTCTATGAAAGCGATTTTTTTAACAAGTATCGTAAAATGTAAAACGACAAAACTTTACAACCGAACATGTTATGTTCATTTGCAACTCATTAATTCTGCATTCACATTTCTAAGTTGTGATTTTAGGAAATACATCTGCAAAACTTTTCTGCTACAATGACCTGATGAAAAGTGTATTCTTGATGGAAAAACATCACTTTCTGTAGCATTATAAGTATTATAGCAGTCTTTTCAAATAGATTAGCAAGATAGTATTTGAAATTTACCAAAAACATTACTTCAGTCAATACTGATATTCTCTACACTGATCATAATAAATGATATTTGTTCTCTCAAAAGTGATTTATTTACTGATTACATTTTTATAATACAAAAGAAATCAAAGCTAGATTTTAACTTTAATTAAAAGTCCATATAAATTGTAAATGTCACAAAATACGGGTACTTAGAGTCTGTACAAATTGTCGATGTCGCAAAGTAAGTGCGCTTTGAATCTGTACTAATTGTCGAAGTAAAATATATACGGATCCTTTTAGTCTGTAAAATTGTCGATGAAATAAAAATACCGGTGCTTTGAGTTTGTTACGGAATTATTTTTCAATTTTTTATCTATGCACAAATTTCTTAAAATCATCTTACAGTTAATAGAAAAAGCTGGAGCCACTAAGTCTGCGAAATGATTTAATGGAAATCCGTTTTCGTAGGTCATATGATTGATTATAAGGGAGTTGTAGTGAATTTGTTTAAGATACATTATCATATAAGAACAAATAGATTATGTACCTGCTCCTCTTCAGCAGAAGTTAATAAAATCTTTAAAGATTGTCAGGATTGAAAATGAATAAGAAATACAATTATGCATATTTAGAATATATCCAGTTTAACACACTTGTGAATCAGACTGATAATCCCATATCAAACACTTGCTACTTACTCGTTAAACAACTACAATTCTGCAATAGAAATATAGAAACCAAGAAGTGTTCTAAAAGCAGAAATGGTCTAGGTCAAATCAGATTAAATTTGTACCCAAAAAGAGCTTTAGATAGGAAGTAATTAATTTGTCTTACTCGGAAATATATTAAGGAAGAAGTGGTATGCTTACTGCATTTCTACTGGTAAAATAATGACATTGTCACCTTGATGTGATTGCTTGTGAACTGGTTTCCTCCATTATTTTGTGTCATCTTTATGATGTTTTTTTTTTCATGTTCTATATGTTTACCAGCCTACCAGTAAGCTGAAACAATCACATCTTCTAGGCAAGAAATGTTGTTGATGACGCCCCATGAAATGCATTTGGCCTGAACAGCTAGTTTTTTTGCGGCATGCTTAATGCTAGTATCAGGGTAATCTCCTTGAATTTTTAAACCTTGCCCTAACATGTGCAGCCTTGCTGTTTTTCTTTTTATTCACACCGACTGCTAAATCTTTAGGAAAGTTAAGGATTTTTGTTCCTTGAATATCCATAGCATGTCACATGGTTGATTAACTTGCAGTTTTCTTCTTTGAAGAAGTTTGGTCTTGGTAAGTACTAAATTGATAAGAACTGGGCGTAGCCCAAACCTCCAACCCTCGGTGTACCTTCAGGCATACAAAACAGCTTTGCAGCCTTACATACTGAAGGAAAGCTGCTTGTAGTAATACTCCATTTCTTTTCATTTACATATTCAATAGCGGAAGCTGAAAATGCAAAGAAAAAAGACACATTATCTGAAAGAATCAATACATCATTACTGTTTTAATACTTTTTCACAAGGTTAAATCCAGTAAATTTTATTTAAATGAAGCAGCACCTATCTGGTAGCGGGTAGCAGTGATTTAAATCGTGAAACACTTTAAACACTATATCGAGATATTTCCTTTGATCTATCAATTTTTTTCTAATACTCCTCACGGGAAAAGGCAAGCTTATTAGATACGCACCCGTAACAATGACATTTTTACTGAAATTTGGACTGTTGAAAGATGGCGCTAAGCAATGTAAACAGACCAAAATGGATGTGGACAAGAGACAGTTTACAGCTGCGTTTTAAGTCTCATTATTTTAAATTCATTGATATTAAGAATTCATCGATGTTTGGATTACGACTTTGTTTCTTTAATATGTGCTGTGTCTTGAAAATATATTCCTCTTCCATCAACGTTGTAGATACAAATTGACTGTTGAAACACAATCTGCTTATTCTGCCTTGGATGTCTGGCCCTAAATGGTGTTCTTTGAGGAAATTGTACGATTGTTAATTGCTTTTCTCATGATCAGTGTCTAAAGCCCTAACCATGCTTTTCTAATGACCAAATTGTTCGTCGTGAACACATTTACAGCCTATTCAGCTATAATGAATTTCACCAACAGAAAGCATCAGTCATATTTTTTTATACATGATACAAGGAAATTTATTTTACGTATATTTATAACAAACAACATTAGCTTCAAAATACAGATTTTAGTAGAGATATACAAGATAAAGGATTACAAACCTAAAATACAATGGCTTTATTAATGAATTAACATTAACATAAAAGGCACAGGTCACCAAATAAGATTCAAAGGAAAAATACATATCACAAAGCTAAGGGGATGTATGATAAACTAGGCAGTATTAGGAAACAAAACATTAGAGAGTATATTTACATATAACACCATAAAAAGCAAATAAAAAGGATAATAGGAAGTATAATGCATTCATCATTCAGTACATTAGCACACACCTAAAATAAAAATGAAGTATCAAATTAAAGACAAAATATAATGCAGAAATTAAAAGCACAAAGTAGCAAGCATAAAAAGGGCAAACAGCATAATTTTAAAAAAACAGGCACAAAAGATTGTTTTTACAGAAAAATGCAAGCAGCACTAGCACATGTATATTGACACACAAAAACTAAAACTATAAAAACTATATTTACTTGTTTCTAAAATTTCAGTTTTGCTTTAGATACAAAAATGCCAGGTAAAGGGACAGTAATTAAAATAATGTCTTACACAGGATTTAAAAATTATTTATCATGTGATTTCAGTGACAAGCTTGCTCAGTCTCTGTAATACGTTGTTGTTTGGCCACCTTATTGCATTTGTAACCAGAGTGTCAAAACTGAGCTGGAAATCAAGCTTGACAACTTGTAAAGTGACCACTTCTTCACATTTGTAACCAGAGTGTCAAAACTGAGCTGAAAAATCAAGCTTGACAACTTGTAAAGTGACCACTTCTTTACATTTGTAACCAGAGTGTCAAAACTGAGCTGGAAATCAAGCTTGACAACTAGTAAAATGTCCACTTCTTCACATTGAAGTTTGTTTTGACGTATCATAAATGATTTGACTGCTTTGTTGGTTTTATTTCCTATACTTATTGCTTTTCAGGATTTATCTGCATCTGATTTAGGCTAAACCAGTCAGTCAGAATTTGACTTTTAGATAATAGGGTTTCCCTAAATACTCCTAGACCTTTGTGTTGGTATAAGATAGTGTTATCATCTGTATAGTCTGTTAAGGTCTAGTGCACACCTTCCTACAATTGTATTAATACAACTGCGTCAGGGAATCGATTCGTTGGCTCAGTGGTTAGAGTGTTGGTCTGTCACTCAGGAGTTCGGTGTTCGAATCCCTCTTTGGGTTGTATATTCGAAGATGCATTGCATGTTTCTGTGACGGACTTTCATGTTCGTAAGATGGGGGCTCGTCCGGGATTATCCCCTCCTGGACTTAGTTGTAAAAAATAGATAAAAAACTTTCAAGATTTCTGTCTGATCTTCTGATCTAAAACTACACAACACCATTCCTCATTATAAATGATGGTTTTCTGAAGAGGGGATGTCTTACGGTCTTGTGCACACCTTCCTATACTTGTATAAATACAACCTCTGACAACTGTGTCAGGGAATTGATTCTTTGGCTCAGTGGTAAGAGTGTTGGCCTGTCACGCGGGAGATCGTAGTACGAATCCCGCTCTGGGTTGTGTATTCTAAGATGCATTGTGTAGACTGGTTTATGAAATAGAAAATATCATTAACGAAATTATTAAAGACCAGAGGACCCAGGATTGAGCTTCTAGGGACACCTCTAGTATATCTTGCTACTGATTAGTTTCATTGTTTAACTTTAAATGTTGTGACCAGTTTGATAAGTAATTTAGCATAACTTACTGCACTTACAGTCCTGAATGACCAGACGTTAAGGAACTAGCATTGTGGTAGCTAGGTTTCATCAAAATTTAATAACAGGTGATTTTATATCCGTACTTATGTTTCAACAAGGGCGATCAGTGATCACATGTGTCGCCTGATGATAGCCAATTAAGCAGTTGTATTGAGAAGTGATTGGATAGTTTGTTGGCCAAAACGCCCTTTTTATTCAAGGGCCATAACACAGCCAAAAATCATTCAACCAAAAAACCCGTTAGATATGAGCAAATAAATACTTCAGGTACCGAACAATCTTATAAAATTTCATTCAAATTGCATAAGTAGTAGAAGAGAAGTAGTCTAGACAAACCTTAAAAATAAAAATCATTAAAGGGCAATATCTCTGACAAAAATCATTGAACTGAAAAATGCCGACGATATGCATAACAAGACCTGGTACTGATCATTCCTGTAAAGTTTGAATGAAATCGCACCAGTAGTTTTTGAGTAGTCCGGACAAGTTTTGTGACAGACACACACATAGACGATGGAGAAGTAATTCCATTATGTCATGGCTACTTTGTAGCATGTTGCAGCCACTGTGAAGCCTGCAACACAAAAATCATTAATGGACCAAAAATCCTTTTTTTCTTCAAGGGCCATAACTCAGCCAAAAATCATTCAACCGGAAAACCCGTTAAATTTGCGCAAGTAGTTGAGGTACCGATCAATCCTTTTACATTTCATTCATATTGTTTTAGTAATATAAGAGAAGTAGTCCGGACAAACTATAAAAATAAGAATCATTAAATGGCCATAACTCGGACATAGATCATTGAACTGGAAAATGCCGACTGATATGCACAACTAGACTTTGTGCTGATCATTCCTGTAAAGTATGAATGAAATCGCACCAGTAGTTTTTGAGGAGTAGTCCGGACAAGTTTTGTGACGGACGGACAGACGAACAGACAGACGAAGGAGAAGTGATCCCTATTTGTCACGGCTTCTTTGTAGCATTTGACACATAAATGTGTCCAACGGACATATATACTTCTGCTGACATTTGCAAGTCAAAAAATTCACTCTCTTGGAAGGAAAGGCATAATTTTACGAGAATGAAGATGACAGTCTAGCGTTTTAGGAATATGATTTTATTTATCTTTTATCAGACTACATGGTTTTACATTATTGGTAAAGCAGAATTTCAAATGATTCTTTTTTCACAGATTATTAATTTGTAACACATCTGTACCGAAAGCGTTTAACTACCAGCTATCCTTTTTTGATAAGAACAAAACAGAACAGAATTTTATTTTTGGCTTGTACATAGATAAGAACATATTCAAGCTAGGCCGCACTGGTTAAAGGTGACTATTTTCTTTATTAAATTATCAGTACAGAAATATGGTATGCTCATATTCTAAAATGTTTTAGCTTTTTCATTAGGGTAGAATCGTCTTGTACCTTTCTTATACCTGCATTTTGAATGAATCAGTTGCGCAATTTAGATGAAATAAGATGAACTTAGGTGATGTAAGAATTATTCATATTTATATTATATCTTGATCTTGGATTACAGTAAAAGTTCACTGTCCCCATTGGGAATTTAAGACTCCAATAACTTCATTAATCTTGCATACGTAGATTTTCAGACAATTTCTTGGGTCTTTTATAAGCCAGAAGTGAGAAGTTAGATGTTTTAAATTGAAAGTTATATAGAAAAGAAATCAATAGTTCCAATAAAATACATTTGAGAATTTTGTCCCGAGACATATTAAGCCCCCGTCGATTGAATTGTTAATACTTCCTTTGAAAACTTTGTGGGCTGTGGTGAAACATATGGTGCACTGCCTTTATATTCCTTTGAAGATTTGATAAAGTTGCATTTCAGGATTAAACCACTGAGCTAACAGATATTACATGAGATTAAAGTATCAGCATCGACTGCTGCAGCCAATGAGTCAATAGATGACAATGTGAAAGAAAATATGAGCGTTGTAAATATATTTCCCTATAAACAAGCTAGGAAGTGATAGTATAAAGAATCTATGAAATCAACGATATGTAGCAATTGTCGTTGTTTAATTAATGTATTTGTATTTGTTTCGGTATTCAGCTCTTTATTATTAGAGAAAACATAAAGCATCAATTTTTAGAACTTAATAAATGAACAGAAATCTATTAAATTGAAAGTTCGCATATCTACAGAAAGCGCCCAAGCTGTATTTTTCTTTTATTTTTTTCCAATTAATCAAATTTCTGTTTTTACATTTCTACGAGAGTGTTATTCTTTTATATGAAATGATTAGCAGAAGAAACGTTTATACTTAACTAGCTCCCATATCCAAAGCTATAAAATGTTCGCTTTGTGTATGTGATTGTATTTTATCCAATTTATTTTAGAAATAGTAAACTCATAACACCATTATCAGGTTAGGCCATATGCAGACAGTGTACGTTGTGCCGACCGATCGATAGTTGCGTTTTGTTTTTATATTTATTGCTTTTTCCTTTACTTCATTTTTAATCATAATATACACATTTATTACAAAACAACATAAACTTACTAAAAACAATTATTTTTACCTAGACAAAAATGCTTTGAAGAATCTATGTGTTAAGATAAATATGAACCTTTTTTGGCATACTTATTACAGAGCTTATCTTCATTTACTATGATTAAAGATGAGCTGTTAGCTCAAAAGCTTTTAATCTGATCCAGTATGGTTACAATACTATAATATCTTTACATATGATGCAGACTGTTAATATCTGGCGTATGATTGAGTTTTAAATTATTTAACGTATTGTGAAATGGTGCATTGTTTTACATGCTGTTTGTACATTTGGCGTATTGCTTATAGACATATTTTCTATCATATTTATCACTGACAATCATAAAAATTAAGATTTCAAGTTGTTACAACAAATAAATACAATAAAACTTGATTATTTTTAAATAGCTTATGAGGAAGACGTCTGAATATTCCATAATAAATATAAGCTCCGAAGACAATTATTTGTAAAGTAATTATTTTTGTGTGCGTGTAATGAAACAATAAATTTAGTGACTTCATGGTTACCTTCATTCCATCTGTATGAATAGATCACATTACAAAACAAATATCATAGTTCTATCATTGAAGATTGTTTATGGAAGTATTGCACGACCTAATTTCTAGTATGAAACTTATAAGGGTAACGGCCGAAATATAAAGGTTGTAGTTATTTTTGAATTCATCTCCACAAACTATGATATGAATAGGGAATCTGGGCACTAACGTTAATTTGTGATGTAAACAAAATTTGCCCCACATTTTAGTTTCTCCAGAAAAAATAGATTATGCTGAACAAATTTCTCGAGAAAATTGATATTTTATCAACAGACAATCCATATTATGTCGTGTAAAGGTCCAGTTTTACTTCCAAATATATAAAATCCAATATATAAAATCCAAAATATAAAATCCAAAATATAAAATCCAAAATATAAAAAATACACTACAACAATAACAGTCAATACTTCTCACGTGATCGTAACTAAATTGCATTCAGATAATGTATGATCCAGTTAGTTACACCATTAATGTTTCCTTAGATTTGTTGACATGTCATTAACTTTAGCTGTTTGAATTACTGTGATGTTCGTTGTAAGAAGTATTGTAAGATATAGGCAAATGTTGTTGTTTTAGAACATTTTATCTTTATAAGGTATAACTGGACCTTAAATCGTTATACATAATTTGGACTTAACTATTAATCTACAATTATCTACGATTCAGTAACATTTACTTATGAACTTAATATTATACTTCATATTATATATAGGGTTTAAAGAAAGAATGTCTTTAATGTCTTTAAAGTCAGTTGTGTCAATAAAAAGTAATGACAAGTAAGAAATTAACGAGACTTTAATCCTTTCTTTCTAATTTCACTTTAGACCCTAAACATACAGAATTATGTGTAATTCACGTTAAACATTTGACGTAACTTAGTTAAAAACATGCCAGGGTTTTGTTTATTTAAGTTTTAACATTATCATTATGGTCCTAGTATTCAAACTTCGAAAGCGATTCCAATTCAATGATACTGAGCCAAGTTAAACATGAGTATTGAGAGAATAAAATAACTTGCCCTTGACAATGTTGTCTTAGTACTGAAATTGAATCTTAATCTTGAATAAAATATCTGTTTCTAGATCATGTTTAAATGTATTGGTCTCTGCTTTATGTGAAGCTGATTGAACCAAAATGATTAATCATGTGTTTAATGCGATTGTATTGTTGCACGTTTATTCAATCTGTAAGATAGATTTAACTCAAATGATATCATACACAATCCTCGAATCTGTAAAAAAAATGGACTAGAACAGTGAATTCCGTCTGAGATGAAAACTAATCCACTGAATAATTACTGATTTAAGACAATACGTTTTCTTTTATTTAGTTACGGAATGATGATATTTGATATAACATTTTTTTCACCGAAAAGCATTTGTTCTTGACAATAATAAGGTTCC
Organism: Cyclina sinensis; assembly: GCA_012932295.1. Taxonomy (NCBI): domain Eukaryota; kingdom Metazoa; phylum Mollusca; class Bivalvia; order Venerida; family Veneridae; genus Cyclina; species Cyclina sinensis. The sequence goes on along the minus strand of JAAONU010000016.1, from coordinate 2,996,549 downwards.
TCAATAGGAAAACAGAAATTATTAATGTAATTTCTGAAAAAAAAATGTCTTAAAGTACAAAAACGTTTTTAAAGCTTGCGGAGAAGAAATTTAGAAGTTTTACTGTTACAGAAACTTTATTTAATATTTCTTATTTTGCCGTCACAAAAAGAGCTTTAGTTATTTGCTTATACTGTTTCTGGTAATTTCGGTATGTAAGTTAAAATTCCATGTGTTCCATATATTGGTTTTAGCAGAACATGTTTATATAATTACTGTTAATTGATTGAAAAGAAAGAAAAGTATTTTATTCCTATGCGAAATACCCAATATCTTTGATAGAATTAGATCAAATTCTCACACAGCTCCCACTTTGATTGCTAATTACTCTCTATACACACAATAGATTTGTTTTCTAAGAGCAGAATGAGAATCCATAGAGTAGTTCAACGTGTCTAGAAAAAAGTTAAATATATAAAGATAAGGCACATTTGACAACACGAAACTATCAATTTGAAAAAAAAAAGTTTTGCATTTGTGATTTACTCAGAAACTGCGGTATTTAAATATTTTATCTATTTTGTATGATAAAATGACAATTTTCTATTTTAAATGTTATCAATATTGTCGCTATTTTATTACGCAAATTTATTGCTATGGATGACATGTGTACTAAACATAATCATAATTGCAATTATAATTCGCAATAGTAAAACGTTCAATTTTTAGATGTCTAAATACCAAAAGTCGTGTAATGGCCGAAAATTATAATCTACATTTAGTCTATTAAAACTGGAAGGATATGAGAAAAAAATTGTTGCAGACAGATTCTTCAAAATCGTTTTCTCTAATGCAATTAAAGTGATATATGTTGCAATGTAGGTGATGAAGTCGGCAATATTTATACTAAATATTGATCCTGAAATACAATGAAAGTTTCCTGTCCTCATGGGAAATATTAGAGTCCTGTATCATCGCTCGTCTTGCATACACATGAGACAGAAGTTCGAACTTTATGCTTCTAAACTGAAATCAGATACAAAAGAAATCAATTACCAATATAAGATTAATTTCAGAATTTTATTCTGAGATCTTCTCGTCTTACGCTCCCATCAACTAATCAATTTCTAGAACTTGAAAACAACATTGCAACCTCTGGTAAACCATATGGTGCATTGCTTTAATATTCTATGGGAACTTTTATAAAATTGCACTTCAGGATTAAACTGCAGATAAAGAGGTAATGAACTGTGATTTAGATGTAAGTTTTGAGTGCTCCAAACAAGTCTGTCAATAGTTGACTTGAAAATGAGAAAAATATCTTTGTCATAAACAAGCTTCCAGGAGACCGAATAAAGAATCTATGAAATTAACGGCTTGTTATGGTGGTCATATATTTATAAGTATATCTGTAGCATATGAATGAAAGTTATCATTTTAGACAGCACTGAACAACACTTTAAAACTGAACTAAAGTAAAGTGGATTGAACTTTTGCGTAAGAGTTGTCACTTTTTCTTGTTTGCCTTTTTCTTAAATTGCTGTATTAGTATTTAGCTCTTTTATGAACATTTAGCAGAGGAAAAATAAACATTACAAGAATTACTGAAAATGCTGCATATGAACGGTACGTTTTATCCATGTGCTTGTATTCATACCATCACACAATCACATGAGATCAAAGTAATTCATAACAGCAATATCAAGTATTTCTGGTACAAAATTAACATGAGACGGTAATTTGTCACAACATACTGTAAGACTGAAAACGGCTTACTGACAACATTTTGATTAGAATCGATAAAAGATATGCCGATGGTCAGAGAATTTCTCTGATTTTCTGGTATGCGTACACCTACAACAGTTTTATACAATACTGTCTGCAACAGAAGTTAAAATACTGAAATACATTTGTATAAGAATTCACAAAATCAAAAATAACTCAAGACAGAAAATGAATAGCAAATCAAATTATGCCAATTGATGTTTACAATTTATAATAGTTTTGATCAACCATATAATCCCTCACTTACTCATTAAACTGAAACAACCAACATTTATATACAGAGATAAAAAAACTGTGCTAAAAGAATATATTTTCTGAGTTATTTCAGGTTAGACTTACAGTCATCAAAGCGTTAGACAGCAATATGCGCACTGATTCTTCCATAGGTTCATTGTATTTGAAATAACACGCATCTTACATCAATTTTGTAGCTACTTATAGCTTAAGTACGAATCAGTTGTTAAAATTGTTACGGTCTTGTACGGTCTATAATTGTATAACTACAATCTCTGACAATTGCGTCAGGGTGTCGAATCGTTGGGTCAGTGGTTAGAGTGTTGGCGTGTCACGCGGGAGATCGGAGTTCGAATCCAGCTCTGGGTTGTGTATTCTAAGATGCATTGCATCTTTCTGTTAAAGACTTTCATGTTCGTAAGAAAATACAGTCTGCTAGTGCGATAGGTTTGTATGTCTTGTCATTAATGATGCTCTGCTACTTTTGAGGACATAGTCTGTACATTGCTTTTCTTTCTTTTTTCTTTTTTTTTTTCCTTTTTCATCTCCAGATTGTAAACCATTGTCTTTCTAATTATAAAATACGAATACATTTTAACCGCCAAATCAGTTTTCATTTTTGATAACTAATCTGATACAGATTGTAAAGGTGTTATTTAATTATGATTTAATTATGATGTTACAACTAGCATTAATCAAATGTGTCGTAGGTTTTCCATAATTCGGTGCATGGCTAGATATCCGTTATATAGCAAGTGTTTTAATAAAAGTTATGCATGGTCCCCATCATTTTAGGGAAACCACTCACCTTGAGTAAATCAGCGGAGTCACGTGAGAAGGAAATTGGCTGAAATCATAGGGAATAATGGTTACAGAATGAATTTCAGCGGATCTCATCGGATTTACCCTAGAATTTAATTAGACACCTGCATTTCATTGATTTTTGTAAAATGTTAAATCAGATCGATGCAATGATTTTGTTTTGCTTGTCGTACAAGTCATTTTCACTCTTAGAAATCTGGTGAACAATCGCGTGTCATTGAACTAGAAATTAGACGGTGATGCCTCAATTCGTGTTTCGTGGTTCGATCACAGTGACTGCACTTTAAGTTCATAAGCTGTTGTAACATTTCAAATTAAAATGATATTAACCGGAGACAGGACCAATGCCTTTGAAAATTTTCTTTAAACATAGTTATTGAACATGTTGTTGTGCTGGCCCTTATCAAGCTTGTCAAGAGTAACAACATCCTGTATCTTATTTATAGAAACTCTAACTGTAAGACGTAAAGTGATATTTTAATCTGTGCCAGACAAACTAATATGCATAATAGAACTAACCTTACTTGAAGAAAATATCGCAGGAAAGTAATGAAAATTTATAGCCAATTAATTCTTGCGAGAGGAACAATGTCCACTCTGATATAATAAAATATGCCTGTCTATGCTTTGACGTAAGACTCTGGAATGTAAATCTTCTACCACATTAAACCTCAGAATAGCAGATGCATATTTCTTTACGTTTAGTTTATCAAAACTAATAAGAACAATTTAAGCAAATGTTTTGAGTTATACTTCTTAAGTTAGACACTGAAGACGGCATTGGTGCTGAATTTATGTATGAGTTTCCACCATTTATACATTCTTATGCAAGTAAAGCATCCCACTGAGTTTTAAGTGCATAACACATCTGTCAGCACATATCAGTACTGAAACACGATAACACTTGATCTCGCATAGGACATGTGAGAAACATGTAACACTGACATTGTTTCGAAAAGAAATTGCTTTCATCTTTAATAAGTTACATGGTCAAGCATTAGGGTTTTTGTTTTCCTTTTGATAAATGCTCGAGCTTAATAATTGTTGTATATATTTGAGAATAATCTTGGAATTTATGAGTCAATGTTTTTCAATAGACTAAATGCAGGACACTTATTTCATGTATGATTTAAATGTGTTTTCATTGAACAATTCCAATAGTTTTCTATTACGTGACGTGTTTATTCTTTGTAAGATCGACCACGTGTTTTTATTACACGTCCTTTTATTGCACGTGTTTTTTCAAACCTTAGTTATGCTATTGAATCTAATTTCAAAATCTACACCTGAATAGTATTTAAACACACTTAAGATTTTGATCCTTAAAATCAGACAGAGAATACATGACGTTGGTTGTTCAACGTATAACTTCTTTTACCTTCGAAGGTTAAAGATAGCGCATATGTTATCAAAACTGATTGCAAGTGCAACATACAATATAGTAATGTTTATGACTGGTTTAATTTACGTTTAATTTACGTGCTTGTTTTATTGTCCCTTAATATGACATGAACGTTGTGTTATGTAAATTTGCATTGTAAGATAATACGTAATACATATCTGAAAAGACTTATTAGAAGTGCAGTTTCAGTGCATGTTAGAAGAAAACATGTTTGTCGTTTGAATACCACAAAATGCAAAGTGGATGGAAATAAAAACTTACGTTAGGTATAACAAAACTGAAATACGAAAATTTTATTACAGATATTTGTAACTGGTGCTACTTTATTTTCCTGGAATTCAACTTAATGAGTTGCGTAATTTACTTGAAATAAACTGCACATAGTTGATACAAAAAGCATCAATATTCATGCCAAATCTTGATCTTAAAATACAACAATGGTTTCCTGTCCGCATGGGAAATGTAAAGCGCGTCAGAAGCATAATAAATCATGCATACAATGTCATTCCTCTTGGACAAAAAGCGATCGTAATGCTAATAACCTGAAATTAAATTATGCACTACCTTTTCAGTAAATTTCAGGGGAAAAATCTCACTGAATAGTGTAAATCAACACTCTGGTTAAGTTGTTAATAAGTATTTTGATCATATTTTGCCTTAATGAAATTACACCTTTGTAATAATTACGTTTTTAATTTGGTTAATAAATAATCTGTTCTTTAACTTGTTACAAACTTCAAACAATGAATGTAGACTTCTGAGATATATTAACATTCATGAAAACATTGAGTTTCAGTATTGTGTAGAAGTGTACAGTTACTGTGGGATACGGAGTCACGAAAGCTTTATAGACTGTATGACATTGGATTACGTAAACTGGTATGAAAGTCATATGTCAGCTAGAGCTTGGATAAAGCTCTACAAGATTTCATAAACAGTCATAGATAAGAAAATAATAGATAAAGGAAGAGGTGATGATTTTTCATTAAAAACACCCATTTCAGGTGTTTTTTTTAAATATATCAAAGGATACTCTGGTACTTAAAAATGACTGAGGAAGAAACGGAATACACACCGCTGACACTGGAATATGATCTGTAGGTTATATCTAAGATATAAATTGAAAGTGGCTATTTACGATGTTTAACAAGACATATTTGTATGAAGGAAGAAAGAAAGAAACATTGTACAATGATTTCTTAAAGCAAAACCGATTAGATTTTTAATTGATAAGACGTTTTGCACAGACATTTTTATTTGGATGTTCCATTTTTCGACAGTGACTTATTAAAAAGAAGCTTAACAACAAATTGATCTATTCAAAGTCATGTCTGACATAATCATCAGATAATAATCATTTATTTTTGATCATAGCGTATTTTTTCAAATTAAACAGTTTAGTCAGAAAAAAATACAGCACGTACATGTATGCTTCAAATTCCTTAAGGTTTTTATGATTTATAAAAATAAGTTTGATACCTTATCATTATTTTGCAGACAGTAAATACTTCGCACAATTTTTCATCTACTGAAACTAACAACGCTTAAATAAGTTGTACACAAGTCTTTGGTTCTGTTTTTAATGAGCTCCAGCTTCTCTTGTTAAAATAGTAACTTTTATACTGATAATTAATTAACTTTTCTTTTTAGTGGATTGCTGTACCTGATGGAATCTTGATTTCATGTTGATGTTGATTAATTTATTTTCAGTCTATTGTTCTCATTATCCTAAAAAGATAGTGTAGTCAAGAAAAGAAAACTCATAAATCTTGTGTTCTATAGGTTACCCAAGTGTAAATATAAACTCACTAAAATTTGAATTTCCAACTTGTGTAATTGCGGAGAGAAAACCGTTGTATAACAGTGTAAAGTGCCAATCTGACTGAAGTACACGATCTAACTACGATCCTTATAGCAGAGCGTTATTTAGGAGCTCATTTTAATCAGATTGTGCAATTTAGAGAGTGGCTACGGCCACATTATACCAGAATTTGCTCCGGGGGTCAATGGATTTTACGTAGGCTTATATAGTGAAACTTTAAAAATCTTCTTTTCTGAAACCACAAGGCCGTGAGCCTTAAGATTTGGAATGTAGCATTGTCTTGTGAACTTCTTACAAGTTTGTTCAAATTATGCCCCTAGGATCAAATTTGGCCCCACCCTAGGGATCAACTTATTTAACATAGTGAACTTTTAAAGATCTTCTTGTCTGAAACCACAAGGCCCTGAGCCTTAAGATTTGGTATGTAGCATTGTCGTGTGGACCTCTACCAAGTTCGTTCAAATTATGCCCCTTGGGTGAAATTTGACCTCTACCCGGATGTCAATGGATTTTACATAGGCTTATATAGTAAAATTTTAAAAATCTTCTTGTCTGAAACCACAAGGCCCCGAGATCTAAGATTTGGTATGTAGCATTGTTTGTTCAAATTATGCCCCGGGGATCAACTTATTTTACATAGGGAAAACTTTGAAAATCTTCTTGCCTGAAACCAGAAGGACCTGAGCCTTAAGATTTGGTATGTAGCATTGTCTTGTGGACCTCTACCAAGTTTGTTCAAATTATACACCTGGGGTCAAATTTGGCCCTGCCCCGGGGGTCAATGGATTTTACATAGGCTTATATAGTGAAACTTTAAATATCTTCTTGTCTGAAACCACAAGGCCTTTAAGATTTGGTAAGTAGCATTGTCTAGTGGACCTCTACCAAGTTTGTTCAAATTATGCCTCTGGGGTCAAATAAGGACCCTACCCAGGGGTCATTTGATTTTACATAGGCTTATATAGTAAAACTTTAAAAATCTTCTTGTCTGAAACCACAAGGCCCTGAGATCTAAGATTTGGTATGAAACAAGCTTTATCAAGCTCTTTTCGAATTATTAGATTAGGTTAAAGGTCACCGAAGCTAAAAATAGGTTTATATACTGTACCTCATAGAGCCTTCATTTAAAGACAAATATCTTTGATATTCGGTATATAGGATCCTTGCATGGACCTCTACCCATGGGTAGGGTTTTAGATCACTGGGTCAAGGTCAAGGTCACCATAGCTTATGATAGATATTTCTACTTTCTGTCATAGAGCCTTTATTTATTGACTGATATTTTACATATTTACATATTTATATTTACATTACTTACATATTTTCAATTAAAACATGAAATACTGCTTAACTGCAAACCTACAGCCAAAATATTCAGGTGAGCGATCTAGGGCCATCATGGCCCTCTTGTTCTAAGAATACACATCACTGCAATTTCAATATCAGATATTAATAGAGGGTCGCTCTGACTACGAGTATAGTGAGTCATCAGAACTTTTTTACATCTTGAGAAGCAACTTGATCGACTGAAGACGTTTCCTTGAATCAGTTCATCTGAGGAATGGCTTCTTTTTATGTACTTTACTTCTAATTGGATAATCAGATGTTGGATAATCAGATATTCAAAATAAAATTGCTTTACAATGGCAAAACCCAATACACTTTGATCAAATTTCACTGCATCAATTAATGTCTGAAAAATATCGTTTCGTGTAAAATGTTGATGCACAAGAGTAATTCTGTTTGCAAAATGTCATTGTTAGCTGTTGTTCTATATCGATTTGGTTGTTTATAATTGAATTAATGTGTCTGCAACTAATAAATTTTTCTTGTCTTATACCGGAAACTTCTAGGAAAAAGCCACGTGTTTATAAAACATTAGTACTTTTTAAAAGTGAAAAACGCGTATACACTGGTCACTGGTCAGTGTATATCTCAGTTTATTTCTAGAAAAACAGGTCGTTTAAATTCACGACTTTCTGGGTTTTGATAACCATCATATCTGTTCTCAGGGTGGCCATACCACGTGGTATATGATGTCATTTAGGCTGTCGCGAGTAGCATTTTTATGACTCGATTTGGAGGAGAAAACTGCTGTAAGTATTTTATTTCTACATCAATAGAAAGGGGACATTTTGCATGCGAACCGGCAAATTGTGCCCAACATACAGGCTCTAATGATTCTTTTGCGAGATGTACAGTTTTTCTTAACATTCGGGAAATAAAGCGTTCGTAACAATATGTTTGCAATCGCGAAAAGCGCATCAGTTTTCCCGAATGTTATAAAATTCTGCACATCTGACAAAAGAATCATCAGGGCCAATGCGTAGGACATAATATTCTGCTTCGCTTGCGTTATATGCCACTAAAATTAATGAAAAAGTAAAATACTAACAGCAGTTTTCACCTCCCTCCGAATGCTGCTCGCGACAGCCTAAATAAATGACACCATTTACCACGTGGTGTGGCCACCCTGTGTTCTTATAAGTGAACTGGTTCTATTATTTCTTCCATAATTTACTAGATTCCGAGAGAGATTTTAGGTTTAATCAAATTTCTTTTAAAGTTTTCTAGCACAGGGTCTCTTTTTTACTACTTTAATATTCCTCATTGCATGGTTGATAAAATCTCGAAAAAGATAAACATGATATTGTTTTCTTCTCAACTTTTCAACTCAATTATTTTCCATATGTTTTGTTTCAGAAAAATGTTCTAACATTTATGAAATTAAATATTTTGATTATATATGATTCGCAGTTATAAAACCTTTATAATTCATTTATCTTGGCTTCCAGTTTTCATTTCTCCGTGCAGTCCTTTTTTTAATATAAAAATAATTTTAAACTTGTTTCTCTGTTACATTCTTTTGAAGACACGCGTTTTTCAATCGAAGATAATCCAACAACAACTTTAGTGACAAAGTCACACCGTGTTCTTACTGATTTGACTCAAAGTGTTCTGGTCTCAGTAAGGTTATTGTGTAACTACCGTTTTCGCTCTACAATAGCTTTTTATGTTTTATACATTTGTGTGCTTTTGCATGCAACATTGTCGAGTTGATGGGTGGGTTGGGGTTAATTCACCAAAACTTGTTTGGTCTTATGAGAATCTGTTGGTTCAAGTGTGAGGTTGGTGCACACTAAAACCAGGTTTCAACTCCCAATGTCAAATATTTTCCCACTGATCGTTCCAAGGCAGTAACCCTTGTGGTGTCTTTTTATTCAGTTGATCAATATATAAATTTGTGCTCTCTTCTTTTCTTTTCGACGTTTTGACTGTGTGGGGAGGCTGTATTTTCCTGACTGTAGTTTTGCCCGATATGCGTTTTTTACATTTTAAAGTAAGTATAAATGTTATGTATAGGATAGAATAGGACTTTATTTGACAATGTTTCTTTTTCAATAGACTTTGTGCGAAACACTTATACCAGATATGATTTAAATGTGTATAATTCGTTGTAGTTTTTGTATTTCACAATTTCACGTGACATTCGGTTATTTTCTGTAATGTTGACCACGTGTCTTTAATACAGTTGATATGTTTATGACTTGTTTAATTAACGTCCTCGTTTTATTGCCCCATAAAATGTGATTGGCATTGTAACGTTTTGTAAATTTGCATAGTTAGAAAATACATAATCTCTGTTTGAAAAGACTGAGCTAAAAATGAGGTTTCAGTGAATGTTAGATGAAAACCTGCTTGTCGTTTGAATACCACAACATGCAAAGTGGATGTAAAAAACATGATTTGAATTAAGTAAAGCAAAACTGGAAGAAATATAAAATTATATCAGATAATTCTAACTGATGCCTTTATGTCCCTGGAATTCAGATGATTAAGTTGTGAAATTTAATTAAAATTAACTGCACATATTTGATGTAATAAGCATCAATATTCATACCAAACTTTGATCTTGAAATACAACAATGATTGCCTGCCCCCATGGGAAATGTAAACTCATCAGAAGCATTATTATTTATGCGTACATAGTTTTCAGACAATTTCTTTGGTCTTGTATGCGACAAATGTGCAAGTATAATGCTTATAATTTGCAATGAAATCGTATACCACAGAAATCAATAATTCCTATAAAGTAAATTCTAGATTTTTCCCTCAGTCAATTTCTTGAAGTTTAAATAATCTCTTCAAGACCTTACTGAATATAATCGATCAACGTTCAGGTTAATGTTTTAATGAATGTTTTGATTATATTTTGCAATTATGTCTTTTCACTTTTGTTATAATCATTTTTTTTATTTCATTTATGAATAAACTCTTTTATCTACTGTCTATAAATTTACCTTCTAGAATGTTCTATTACTGGTTGATTGCGCTGTGCTCTTTGCATTCACTGAACATAAAAAGTGCGTATGCACGAAATGCATACTTATCAAATATTTTTATATTAACCTGAATAACAATAGAAAGCAAAATATTCTTTTTAGTACTTTAGCTGATCTAAGTGCATAAAGAGCGCAGAGAAACTGTACTTAATGATACATTGTGCATGTTTTGCAGTACACACACTTTCATTGTAAGGAATGTGCAAGGATATTAAATGATATAACATCAAAACTGATAACTTTGGTTCCTTATCAATTCATCCAGGACAGAGCTAGCTTTTTATATCGGGACTGATGTCACTTTTAAAGACGTTAGTGATATTTTTAAGTCAGGTGACTAGAACCGAAGTAAAAGAATATATTCAGTCTTACTTTAATTTTGATTATTTCTCAAAATGTTGACCGTTACTACAATTTCTACATACAGTAAATTTTCAAGGTCTTGATAGTTTAAAAATGCCACATAAATACTTCTTGTTCAAGTCTTCCTTTATAAAAATATTACAGTCTAAAATACATTTTTTTAAATATTGACTGTCGAATGGCATACTGACTAGTATATTTATTACATTTAAACTGGAAACACAATCAAGAACAAATATTTTCAAAGAACATGCCAGACAATACAAGGCTTCTCGTCTTAAACGTGAGAAAGTAGACTGGTTCTTTCAAATGATTTTTTATTAAACAATTTTTTGGAAATAGCCAACGTTCTTTAACATTGTGTAGGGTATATAGACCACGTTAATGTGTATCTTGATTTATCTTAAGCTTCGTTTCTTCTTTATTTAGCGTTCAAGATGGTAGCCCCGCTTGAGCAGTAAATAAATGTTGTTTTTGACCTTTTTTTTCCTGATATGCGTTTTCATTTTTTTAAATGAATTCTAAACTTTAATGTCTTATGAAACCACAGGGCATTTGCTAACATTAGTCAAATACGGTTAGTTATTTTCGTTTTGGATTTAAAGTACAAAGATTTGTTACAATCCTTCCATTGTTAGGACCTGCCCATTATGCCCAGCCAAACAAGAGCTATTCATGTAATAACTACAATAAACAGACACTTTTCAACGTACCAGGCAATCTGAAAAAAATCATTTTGTGTTCCATCGTGATCAGCTAAAATGTGAATCAAACATAATCATTACAGGGATTGTCTGTATCATGACATTTAGGTCTCTACTTTTTTTGCGGGGCGGGTGCAGGGGAGTAGGCCGAGGTGGGGAGCAAACTGCAAACTGTAATATATGTACTACAGTTCTTAGAAGCAGGTTATTTTAGACTTAAAGTAACCTTATAACCAAGCAGTGATATTTTGTGTTCCATCGCGATCAGCTAAATTATGAGTCTGACATATCATTACAAGGGCTTTCTGTATCATGACGTTTAGGTCTCCATAACTTTAGGTAAGCTACAACCAAAATACACGAACGTCTACAGATCTTAGAAGATGGTTATTTTTAGAGCAACTGTTACGCTATAACTAGAGATGGGGATATCTCCAACTCGAATATTCGTTAATTAGTGCGGTTTTTTTTTCAAATTAAGTGAAATAAAACTGTAAGTATTGTTGTGTTTTTGTTGTGTTTGTTTATGTGGTGTCAAAACGTCAATCAAAACTCATATAGTGTCCTCAAATAAATATGTTTGAAAATATCTTAACATCCTTGCTTTTAGTTTACATGTTAATAAATTATCTATGTCTATTTATTGAAATGTCCCCGAATCTTGACTGAAAAAAACAGAACTTGCCAACAATCTGTTTTTACTACGATGATTGACGTTTTATATGTATCAATCTCTTAATAGATATTTTAAGCTTCATTAAACAAGACATTTCTATGCCAGTTCTTGACGATGCACAGAACTTTTCCACTAAGAATGTCCAAAGCGATCGCTAAACAACGATGCTCTCTTTTTTGTTATGGAAAAGACTTCGATAAATACAGGGGCTCAAATAAAGTCGTAGCTGAATCTTCATTAAAAGTAAGTTTGACGTACATGTAGTGTAGGTCCTTCTTGAAATATCACTTCCTGTGTATTGTATTTGAGAACAATAACACTCGATACGGTATGTTGTGCAACGCGTACGTTAATATTTCCCTTCAGCTGATAGTTAGTGGCATCATTAAATCTGTACATATTTTTTATTCTTTAAGCTATATTGTAATATTTTCTTTGCCATTTAATAAACGTACATAAAGGATGTGTCACGCTGTTTCATTCCATTTGAATTTTTATATAACGAGTTCAGAAAAATTAATGTTAAACAATCCTCTGGGTAGCTGACTATCAAAATTCATGCACAGTTGAATAAACGTTTATATGAAATGTTCAAGAGTGTCACATTTTTTACCACATGACCAGAACAACCATAAAATGGGTCTTACCGTAGGTTATATTCAAATTTTTTTATGTATTTGTATAATAATTTTCTATAAAAAAACTGATGAAAACGTGTTTACAGTTCTATTTTTAGAACTTATTAATAACCAAGTTGTTGTACCTGTGTTTTGGAAATTGCTAGAATTTACTATAGATGTCTTACTGTGGCTATATTTAGAACATTGAAGATTTGTTTTGATTATTCAAGAGAAGTCTAAATTATATTTGTTCTGGTATTTTCTTTGTGTGTCTAAAAATCAGAGAATTCCTTGAAATGATATCTTTAGGTAATATTTGGTCATAAAAATATTGGCTTAAGTTTTTATCAGTCACAGTTATCTATTACTGGAATATATTTGGAATTCTTGTTCATTCGTGAGGATTAATTCAACTTTTCAACAGTTTGTGGGATTATTCTTCTACAAGTTATTTTGGACATTTGTGGAAAATATTTCGACAGTGATTAAGAGTTTAAGACATTTATTTTTACCAGGATCAGACAGGATTATTAATTTATTAATTTATTTAGGACTCACTAAATATAGGTACTGTACAATATTTACTTTGTGACTTTGTGTAATTGTACTTCAATACTTAAGTAATTTGTATTTGAAAAAAAATCTTGTTATTGTTTCAAAAATTGTTACTGGTTATTCTTTCTGTTACCCTTTCACAAAATGATATTAAATAGAAATAGATATCTGAAGAAATAAATTTGCCGTTATATTCCACGTGAGTCTGTCCTATGATAAAATTAGGTACATTTTAACTTAACAAAAACATTTTAAATTATTATACAGTTTGTGAAATTTATGCAATCATCAGTTAAACAAAGTAAAAATCGATTCTCTTTACTATAAACGGTCATTTATTTGTTAACGTGTAAATTAGCTAACGAATATTTTGTGTTAACTAAACGGAAACACTATTTCTGTAGCAAGTGTTTCCTAATCTATGATCATTACACAATTTATTACCAAGCTTTGTATTATTAAAACTAATTAGGAAAAGGAAAAATAGAAAAACTATTAGGTCAGGAGATTCTGTAGCGAAATATTGTAATGCCCCAGGCATTCTACAAATTAATATACTAATTGTACTTACAGTTAGCCAAATTGTAAAATTCTTTCAACACCTGTAATTGTTTTTTTAATAGCTGGAATTTACTGGCAATGAAACATGAATCTAATCGTAGCCCTAGGTTATTAAACAGGACTACTGATCGTCTCCAAGTGTCATACCAGTCTGTCTTATACAGCTTTCTGTTCCTAAATTTCCTATCCGTAAGTTGTGTTTATCCGAATGCTGTTCACATAGTCTTAGACTTTCTCAGTTTATTGTGCTTTAACGTCATATTTATATCCATTTAGTTTAATCCTGTAAGATCTGTATATCCAGAGGAATTGAATGCACTAATTTATGTTACTTTATAGTACGTGTTTTGTTAAATTATGACTGAAATGTTTTCTTTCACTTTTAACATGTACAACGGTCGCCATATTTTGCGCACTCTGTGGCAGTTGCTACGCGACCAGCATCTTTGTATACAGTTTTACTTTAAAGTTCGTCAAAGTGTTTTTGCAAGACTTCAAGACATGGCTTATGCTAGTAATCCAAGGAAACGATCATATGAGGTGCATACTTTTTATTTGTGGTAATTTTATGCTTACTTTCATTCAGAAATCTAATGAAGTTTGTTATTTTTATGCGAGCACCTGCTTGCACAGAAAAGTTTGTGCATTGCACCGTGCGCTATGTGCGTTGTGCAAATGCAACAATGCACCTTGTGGGATGTGGAATTCACTCTGAGCGATACAGTTTGTGCTTTTCACACTCTGCACTAGTCTTTTGGTATAAATACCCGAGAAAAGTGCACTCGGGGACTCCAACGCAAAATTTCTTAGGCTAAACTCCGTCATTATTTCTTAGGAAAAGAATTAAAACTTACTTTGGTACGATTTTTGCATTAAACTTATTGGTTCATTTTCGTGTTTTTGAAACATTTTTAGGCTATTTTATTAGAGTTCGTCATAGATTATCTTAACTATGAAATATTGAAGTTCGTTGTCATCTACTATAGAATTCTATATCATTCAGATTTTGCTGTCATTTAACCTTGCCATCTCACTTAAAAGGCAGACAATTCAGTTTGTTAGAAATAATTGTAAAGTAGTGTGTAACTGTTGTGCCTACCATTGTATTGAAACATTTATAGTTGATTTTTTGGGTAACTTATTAAATATTATGAAAAGTAGCTTTATCTTTCTTGTGCATTTAGTAGTTTAAATTAGAATTAGAAAATTGCTAAAGTTGGAGTCCATACATAATCAGTCCCGTATGAAAGTTCCATGTTAGAACCTGGTGCCAAACAGACAGTTGTTAACTTGGCCAATGAAGACCCTTTTCCTTGCGGACACCAAAAGAAACAAATAACCTTCATCGAACCAGCGACCCCAAGGTCCAGTGACCAAACCTGTTTTTGAACAGACCCTGCCCATAGAGGACACCTGCTGAAATCAATAGTAGATTGAACCTATCGCCATAAGCTGGTGCAACCCGGAAGCATACGCATATACCCCTGTCAAATAGTACTGTGGTTTTCTTAGCAAACGCCTGGGGCGTAACATATTTTTGGTGGCAGCGGTGGGATCCTTCATTATTCGAAGGATCCAGAGATTCGAACCCTGAAGTACTATTAGGACATGGAGCATTATACCCCAGCAGGAAGTGACAGAGAGGTGTTCTTTAGGCACCATGATACCCAAAGAAATGAACTTTCAAGGTCAAGTAGCATTCATAGTCTTATTCAAGAGGATGTGATGTCTGTTTCATCTCAGCTTTCACAAGAACCTCCTTTAAGAAGGCACCCTGAATTGAGCTCACAAGTTTGTCTAGATGCTGCAGTTAATACTTCCTATCAAAGGGCTGATAGAGAGAATGGAAACCTTTCAGACCAGGTGTTGAGTGATATTACTGGTGTCTTGAAAGAGGTAGTGTCAGAATTGAACAATTTGAAAAAAGCAATGCCTAAAAGTCCAAGTCAGACTGAACCAGTACCAGAAAGCAGGCAAACACTGGAGGATTTAAGAAACCCAGAGCACAGAACATATAACCTTTATAGAGGGAATTTAAATAATGACTACTGTTCTCCAACTGACTAGGGAAGGGGGAGGCCATGGACCCAACCATGCAATGCCAACCTTAATTCTCTTAACCCACATGCTTCAGCCAGTTATGAAGGTAGACTCATTGGGGATGGAACCCAAGTCCAAAGGAACCAGTCATGGCACAGATGCCAACAAGGGGACAGTAGAAGACATGGTATTAGGGCAAGAGTTGCAGAAAATGTTAAAATCCCCACATTCACTGGAAAAGAAGATTGGCAAGTATGGGTTGCCAGGTTTGAGGCTATAGCTGACAGGTATAACTGGGACAATGAAGATAAACTTGATCAGTTGCTCCCACGTATTGAAGGTCAAGCAGCACAGTTTCTGTATGGTCAACTTCCGAAGGAAGCCTTACATAATTACAATGAATTAGTGAGGGAAATGGCTAACAGATTCAGAGTGATAGAGACTAGTAGGTCATATGCTGCTAAATTTAGTAGGCGTAATCAAAAGGCTGGAGAAACTGCAGAAGACTATGCAGCAGACCTGAAGATGTTATATGATAAAGCCCATGGATACCGTGACAGAAGAACCAGAGAAGAAGACCTGGTGAGAAAGTTTTTAGATGGATTAAGGGATGAAGAAGTTAGGTTTGAGATAGAATTCCATAAAGAGCCCGAGACTATAGATGAAGCTGTGTATCATGTTGTAAATTTCATTCAGACACGGACATTTGGAGGAGGGGAAAGGCGATATAGGTCTTCAAGGAGAGCTTTGCCAGATGAGAGGTTAGCAGAAACTGAACCAAGGAATGTGTGTAGAATACCAGAAAAGAGCCTGTGTCAATCGAATGGAAGTTCTGGCACAAAAGCATCTGGTGATTGTCAGGAATTAGCAAGTAATTCAAAGCAGAATGAAGTTTTGTCTAAAATACTGGAAAGACTAGAGAAACTTGAGGCAGCAACCATGGCAAACAACGAGACTAAGCACGACAGCAAATCGCCTAAGCGAAGAAGAAATGAAGTTGAATGTTTCCTATGTCATGAATTAGGTCACTATGCACGTGAATGCCCAAAGAAAGGAGGCCCAAGAAGAAATGTAAATAAGGTAGAACAAGGAGAAAGCAAGAAAGAGGCTGACAATCCTTCTTCAGGAAATCGGGGTTTAAACTTCAAGGGACCTACCCCAGTGGCCGGGAAGAGGTCCAACTAGAGAAAGATGGCCACAATGATACTGCAGAGGCTCAAAAAGGGGAAAAGAGGGGAATGGAAAAGAGAGAAGGTATAAGTGATGGAGTTTATGTAAAAGGGTTTATAGAAGAGGTTGAGACCCTGTTTACAGCAGATACTGGAGCAGCAAGGACAGTGTTATCTTCTAGAATATTCCAGAGAATTAGGGAAGACAAGAGACCAAGATTGGTGAAATCTGAAAAGCTGAGAGGGCTAGATGGAACACCAATCAAGGAGCTTGGCAGAGCTGAATTTAATGTAACCTTAGGGCCATATAAAGCAATACATGAGGTTGTTGTCGCAGACATTGAGGACGACGCACTTCTTGGGTTTGACATATTAACCGGTAGTGGTGATAGACCGGCTGACTTGCTTTTGAGTAAGCGACTCATAGTGTTAGATGGAAAAGAAATTCCTTGTATTCAGGTTGGTAACCAGAATAGGCCAAGGAGAGTCATAGTTGCAGATGACGTATGTGTGCCTGGAAGATCTGAAGCAGTTGTTGATGTATATGTAGAGAGAAATGAGCTTGATGATCTTGATAAGTGTGCAGACTATGTAGTAGAGCCTTCGGAGAACTTCAAGAATCAATATGAATTAGTTATGGCTTCAACCCTTATAGACATAAATAATGGAACAACTTGTAAGATAAGAGTGTTGAATCCTGGTCTAACAGCCGTCACCCTGTATCAAGACGCGCACATAGGTAAGGCGGAGAGAATACAGAGTATAGTAGGGGTTGTAACTGATAAAGAAAATGAGGGTGAAGATAAAAGTCTGTCAAGTGTGAGAAGAATTAGTATGTCAAAGCCAGTGGTAGGTCATTTGGAAGATGGATTAGCAGACAAGTTTAAGTGTGGATCTGATACTGTGCCAGATCACCTTAAAACTCTTTTCGAAAAGTCAACAGTGGGAAAGTCAGAGTTTGAGAAAAGAAGCTTAGGAGGTCTCCTGAATAAATACAGTGAAGTATTCTCAAAGGATGAGTGGGACATTGGTCTTACAAGTCTGGCAGAACACCCAATTGACACAGGGAATGCAGCTCCAGTTAAACAAAGACCTAGGAGAGTTCCTCTAGCATTTGCAGCGGAAGAAAAGGCTGCCATAGATGACCTTCTTAAGAAAGATGTAATACAAAAGAGTACATCTCCTTGGGCCAGTCCAATTGTATTTGTACGCAAGAAGTCAGGAGCGGTAAGACCATGTGTAGACTACAGAAAAGTCAATGCACTTGTTAAACCTGACGGGTTTCCACTACCTAGAGTCCAGGACTGTCTTGACGCAGTTTCTGGAATGAGTGTCTTCAGCTCTTTTGATCTTACAAGTGGTTACTTCCAGATTCCTTTGAAAAGGGAAGATATTCCAAAGAGTGCTTTTACCTGTAAATATGGTCTATTTGAAATGAAACGCATGCCTTTTGGCCTCAGTAATAGTAGCAGCACATTTCAAAGGACAATGGAGTTGGTACTTCAAGGGCTCCAGTGGCAAACTTGTCTTGTTTATATAGATGACATCATTGTCTTTGGTGCGAATTTTGAACAGCATATAGACAGAGTGGATGAGGTATTGAGTCGAATAAAACAAGCAGGTTTAAAGCTTAGGCCAGACAAATGTCACATGCTCCAAACTGAAGTTGTGTTTTTAGGTCATGTTGTGTCTCAAGACGGGGTACGGCCTGATCCAACAAATGTGGCAAAAGTGGTGAAATGGCCAACACCTACAAATGCTAAGCAAACAAAACAGTTTGTGGCAACAGCCTCCTTCTACCGACGATTCATTAGAAATTTTGCTAACATTGCTCGTCCTTTAATAGAACTAACCAAGAAAGACGCTAATTTCAACTGGACCGAGGACTGTGACAAAGCATTCAGTACACTCAAGTCTGCCCTTACCAGTACAGAAGTTATGGCTTATCCACTTAATGAAGGTGGGGAGTTCTGCCTAGATGTAGATGCTTCAGGTACGGGTATAGGTAGTGTTCTGTCACAGATACAGTCAAACCGTGAGAGAGTCATAGCCTACGCTAGCAGGTCCCTCAACAAAGCTGAACGCAACTACTGCGTGACTGAAAGAGAGCTGCTTGCAGTTGTTTATTTCGTGCAGTATTTCCGGCAGTATTTACTTGGACGCAGATTTGTTGTACGGAGCGACCACCAATCTCTAGTATGGCTTTTCAGGTTGAAGGAGCCCAATGGCAAAATAGCCCGCTGGTTAGAAATTTTAGCAGCTTTTGACTTTTCTATTCAATACCGGCCTGGTAAAATGCAACCTCATTGTGACGCTTTGTCAAGATGTGACAATCCGAAAGACTGCAGCTGTGACCAAGTTGACATGAGTGAGCCACTCAAGTGTGGGCCTTGCAATAAATGCAAGCGGCGAGCAGAGATAATGATGCTAGAAATAAGATGCAAGCCAGAAGCTCTGAGCATGGCAGCTGACCTGCTGATATCTGGTTTAAAACCAACTAGAAAACTGGCCAAAGAAGACACCTTACAGCAAGGAACATGGTTTGAATCTCATGAAGCAAGCGAGATAGCAAGTATGCAACTCGAAGATGATGACATCTCGAAAGTTTATAAAGCACTGGAGGCAAATAAGAGGCCTGAGGCATCAGAGATGGTCACTCAAAGTTCTGCCGCAAGACACTATTGGGTTTTATGGGAAAAACTAATGTTAAATAAAGGTGTCCTCTGTAGACAGTTTGTGAAACAAAATGGTACAGATGTTTACCTGCAGATGGTAGTGCCAAATAAATTGAAGCCTGAAATTTTGAAACAAGCACATAGCAGTATTCCAGCTGGCCATTTAGGGACCAAAAAGACAAAATACAGAATTCTACAAAACTACTACTGGTTTTACCTGAAGAATGACATAAAGTTGTATTTCAGGACTTGTGATACATGTGCAGCTGATTTCATGCCTCAGAAGAAGCCTAAAGATCCAATGGGACATGTTCCAAGTGGTGCACCATGGGACACACTTTCCATTGACTATATGGGTCCCCTGCCAATTACTGAAAATGGCAACAAGTATATAATGGTGTTAACTGACCACTTCACTAAGTATGTAGAAATCATACCGGTACCTTCGCAACAGGCAGATCTTTGTGCCCTTAAAGTAGCAAATGACTTTATTTCAAGATGGGACTGCCCACTGTCAATTCACACGGATATGGGTATGACTTTTGAAGGAAAGTTATTTAAAGAGCTATGCAAGTTATTTGAAATTCGTAAGACTAGAACAACACCTAGGAATCCAAAGGCAAACGGTCAAACAGAGCGTTTCAATAGAACCTTGATCAAGATGATTAAATCATTCTTGGTGGACCTAGTCGAGTGGGACAGATATTTAGGATGCTTAGCTGGAGCCTACCGTTCCTCACCAAATGAGTCAACCAAACTAACTCCAAATCTTTTGTGCATTGGCCGAGAAATCAGACTTCCTTCTAATATGGTATACGGATTTGTGTCCCCTGTAAAGCCAAGAACAGAAGCAGAATGTGTTCAACTTATTCAGGACAATATGTTAAAGGCCCATCAAGTTGCCCGGAAATATCTCCAAGTTGCTGCCAAAAGGAGCAAAGAACTGTATGATGTCAAACAGGAATTCCATAACTATTCTGTTAGTGACCTAGTCTGGTTACTTCATGAAAATAAGAAAGTTGGGGTGGCACCTAAACTAGAAAGAAAATTTGATGGCCCATATATAGTCACAAGCAAAATTTCTCCCATAACTTTTGAAGTACAAGTTGATGCACAAGGTACTAAAAGAATGACTCATCATGACAAGCTGAAAAAATATGATGGGAATGCAGTGCCTAGGTGGACAGCAATAGTCAAAGCTAAACTTAGAAATCAGAGTAAGCCCAGTACTTCACAAGCCCTAAATAGTTCTACCTTAGTCCAAATAGAGTAATTCCAAGTAGATGTACGAAAGCAAAAGTAGCTGAACAGTTATGTAGCATTTGTTAAGCAAGCACAGGAAGTTGTAGCCAAGAGTATCTTGAAAAGTCCAAAACCTTA
This sequence comes from Cyclina sinensis, assembly GCA_012932295.1. Classification (NCBI taxonomy): domain Eukaryota; kingdom Metazoa; phylum Mollusca; class Bivalvia; order Venerida; family Veneridae; genus Cyclina; species Cyclina sinensis. Next base: position 2,975,419 of record JAAONU010000016.1, on the reverse strand, counting down.
TTTATTACAGCAGCAATGAATGAAATAGAAAACAAACCAGTAAAAGAGGGTCTCTTCTCTTTGTGTATTTTCAGGCTGCTATGGATGTTAGAAAGTCTAAGCGCAGGCAGTTTTCTTGTATGCACTGCATGAGAAGTCAGAGAAGTCATGTGGCAGAGAGATATAGAATGGTGGCCCACATTTATAAGCACCATCTTGCTTTGGACCAGGCTCCTTTCTATTGCACGCTGTGCCTTTTCCGCAGCACTACCAAAAATGCCCTGGAAAAGCATGTCACAAGCTATGCCAAGCATGCAGCTGAAGCATCCAATCTTGGAGGTGACCCTAGAAGGTTCTTGGGCCAAAATCCCAACCCAAGGCTTGTTCAGGAAGGAATTGACTTCAGGCTGGCCACAGCTGAAGAGGTATTAAGGAGGGGCTCCTCTGAGGATCGATCAACAGAGATTGATGATGAGCCTGTTGAGGATAACAGAAGCCAGGATGGGCTCATAAGTGTGCGGCTTACACCAGAGGTTCTGGCTGACATACTCAATCGCCATGGAGCTTCAGTCAATCCTGTTCTTCCTCAATCACAAAGTGTTCCTGGGTACGACCCCTTACGTCCTGGTTATGGTGGTCTACCTGTCTTTCAGTCCACATCAGCAGCTGGTTTAAGTTTCCCAGGTATCACTCAACCATCGTCTTCGTATGCACCTTCACTTTCCAGTCTACCATTGAACCTTCCTTTAACTTCTTCAACCAGAAATCACCAGACGCAGAGATCTTCCATTTCTACATCTGCCTCAGCCTCAACGTCTGATTTTTATTTTGCATCCAAGCTACATACATCTGCACCCCCGTTGGTAAATTCAGTTTCAGCATCTGCACCTTCACTCGGAGATACTTTCATAACTTCTGGGCTCGACTCTGTGATGTCTTCTCCTTTCACTGATTTCTTAGCGAAGCCCGTGTTTCCTCCAGCAACTGAGATGACCGCCAAGTCAACAAGTCTTAATACACCAACGTTGAATGCTGTACCCTCTCCTCAGTCAAAGTCACCATCTGTAGTTGATATTAAAGAGCAACTCTTGGGAACAGATGAACCAACCTACACTTTCTCTCCACCAACCAAGACAGACACTGCCAGCCAGACAGAAGCTTCGGGTGAACACAAGGCAGAGCTTGCCCCTACAGCAACATCAACGGCCATAACGCATATGGAGAAAGTGTTAGAGGTTGCTCTAAGGAAAGTAACTGATGCCATCGATCGAAATAGTAGGGTTATGAGGGAGGTTGAGAGAAGTGTTTCAAGAATGGCCGATTCCTTTACATGTGTGGAGAGGAGTGTAGAGAGATTAGTTATGGAACAGAGATCCTTAAACAGACGGACAGACAGCACAGAATCAGCCGAGAAAAGACCAAGGATAGACGAAAATAGAAAGCCACTTAAATCCTCAACAACTCATGACAAAAGGAACTCTAACAAGAAGTAAATCATTTCTAAGTTATACACCTCAGATGTTCAGTTGGAAAATAGTTCAATGGATTAATTACTTCAGTGTGACAATTATTAAAGACATTCTTTTCCTGTTATGCTTGAAGCTACATTTGTTTCTACTTGGATTATGAAGTTAAATTACATTACCTACTTGAAAATTTTCCACTACTACTCTTCAAGACTAAATGTAGCAAAGGATACTTGTGCAGCGACATTAATACTAAAATATAACTTATTAGGGACTGTGAAATGAAAATTGTGAAATGTAATTCTTTATGGACTGTGAACTGAAAGTTGTGAAATATACTTCATTGACTGTTATTTTAAATTTTGCTAGTGTTGAAATCTTATTGTTAACATTACTGGAATTCAAGAGACATTTTGAAAAGGAACTTTTCTACAAGCTATTTCCTAAAGTGACTTTACCGAGAAGTATGCAGTTGTTTAGTTATCATTTAACCAAGGGTAATGTCCTTGACCTAGTCATTTATTGTTATTGTTGCTGTTGTACCAGTTAAATAATTTGAAGAATATTAAATTATTGTCATATTTAAGTCATGATGCTACCATAATTGGGATGTATTTAAATTTGGGAATATTTAAGAAGATGTTCTTTTGTCGAACCAGTTAATTCTACTTGAAAGTTAAATAGTTTATGTAATTTAAATTTTGTTCAGTCATCGCAGTGTAATTTGACTGATGCTTGTATGTATTTACTTATGTAACTTTATTATTCGTGAGAGAATAATCTGTCACTGTGATTTTTACAATTGTTTAATTAGCAGTGTTAAGTAATGAGTGATCAACTGCTAAAGTATCTGTAATGTTCTTTCAGTCAGTTAAACTTTTGCTTAAAGATACTCTGTATTGGTTTAATGACTAAAATTTGTAAATACTGACTTAGTCACCATGTAGTTCAGCTTATACAGTTTCTATTTGTAAGACCAAATACTTATAATTTTACTTAAAAAATGTTAAAGGTAGTGGTATGTATATATTTTAAAATTGAAAACTGTAATGCATCAGGAGTTGCATCTTGTTGACCAGGGGGCAGTGTAATGTCCCAGGCATTCTACAAATTAATATACTAATTGTACTTACAGTTAGCCAAATTGTAAAATTCTTTCAACACCTGTAATTGTTTTTTTAATAGCTGGAATTTACTGGCAATGAAACATGAATCTAATCGTAGCCCTAGGTTATTAAACAGGACTACTGATCGTCTCCAAGTGTCATACCAGTCTGTCTTATACAGCTTTCTGTTCCTAAATTTCCTATCCGTAAGTTGTGTTTATCCGGATGCTGTTCACATAGTCTTAGACTTTCTCAGTTTATTGTGCTTTAACGTCATATTTATATCCATTTAGTTTAATCCTGTAAGATCTGTATATCCAGAGGAATTGAATGCACTAATTTATGTTACTTTATAGTACGTGTTTTGTTAAATTATGACTGAAATGTTTTCTTTCACTTTTAACATGTACAACGGTCGCCATATTTTGCGCACTCTGTGGCAGTTGCTACGCGACCAGCATCTTTGTATACAGTTTTACTTTAAAGTTCGTCAAAGTGTTTTTGCAAGACTTCAAGACATGGCTTATGCTAGTAATCCAAGGAAACGATCATATGAGGTGCATACTTTTTATTTGTGGTAATTTTTTGCTTACTTTCATTCAGAAATCTAATGAAGTTTGTTATTTTTATGCGAGCACCTGCTTGCACAGAAAAGTTTGTGCATTGCACCGTGCGCTATGTGCGTTGTGCAAATGCAACAATGCACCTTGTGGGATGTGGAATTCACTCTGAGCGATGCAGTTTGTGCATTTCACACTCTGCACTAGTCTTTTGGTATAAATATCCGAGAAAAGTGCACTCGGGGACTCCAACGCAAAATTTCTTAGGCTAAACTCCGTCATTATTTCTTGGGAAAAGAATTAAAACTTTGGTACGATTTTTGCATTAAACTTATGGGTTCATTTTCGTGTTTTTGAAACATTTTTAGGCTATTTTATTAGAGTTCGTCATAGATTATCTTAACTATGAAATATTGAAGTTCGTTGTCATATACTATAGAATTCTATATCATTCAGATTTTGCTGTCATTTAACCTTGCCATCTCACTTAAAAGGCATACAATTCAGTTTGTTAGAAATAATTGTAAAGTAGTGTGTAACTGTTGTGCCTACCATTGTATTGAAACATTTATAGTTGATTTTTTGGGTAACTTATTAAATATTATGAAAAGTAGCTTTATCTTTCTTGTGCATTTAGTAGTTTAAATTAGAATTAGAAAATTGCTAAAGTTGGAGTCCATACATAATCAGTCCCGTATGAAAGTTCCATGTTAGAACCTGGTGCCAAACAGACAGTTGTTAACTTGGCCAATGAAGACCCTTTTCCTTGCGGACACCAAAAGAAACAAATAACCTTCATCGAACCAGCGACCCCAAGGTCCAGTGACCAAACCTGTTTTTGAACAGACCCTGCCCATAGAGGACACCTGCTGAAATCAATAGTAGATTGAACCTATCGCCATAAGCTGGTGCAACCCGGAAGCATACGCATATACCCCTGTCAAATAGTACTGTGGTTTTCTTAGCAAACGCCTGGGGCGTAACATATTGCAGATAGAATTTGAATACTGGTAGAATTGCAATAGCACAAAACGTTTTTACTTATTATCATTTCGTGTTCCAAGGTCCTTCAACAGTAATGACATGTAATTTATACCATTTGATGTCTATAAAAGAAAATTCTATTTTAGAGAGAAGCTTTCGTCTGTATCACTTATAGATAATAACGACTAGAATGGGCCTTCTCGGATTGTCTTTGAAAAAGTTGCATGAATATAACAGACACGATTTCCCTGCATTTAGGAAAAGGTTTGAACAGTTGTCTGTAGCGAATGAAGAACAATAATTTTTGTGTCGTATTTCTGACTTGGTCGACAGAATGATTATAACACTTTTTATTACTTCACCATAGTTATAACAGATGTGCTACAATTTCCAATACATGAAACTGTATTAGCAGAGTTTCTGCATGACATGTCGTTGTGTATATCGCTACCACAGAAAAAATATCAATGCGATTTTAGAAACTACAAACAATTAGACTTCTGAGATATATCAACAATCACAAGAATATCGGTTTTCATCATGGTGTGAAATGTACTGTTACCAAGTGGCTTTTTAAACTGTGTTACATTGGATTATGTAAGACGCTATGAAAAATATAAATCAGCTAAAACTGTTTAAAAGCTGATCAGTCATAAAGAATTATAGGAAAGAAAATAATAAATAAGTGAAGAAGTGATGTTTCATTAAAGAACATACATTTTAGTTATTTTATGTAATGCAAAGGATATCCCGGAACTAAAAAATGACTGAGGAGGAAACGGAATACACACCGCTGACACTGGAATATGATCTGTAAGTTATATCTAAGATGATTGAAAATTGCTACTGACAATATATAACAAGACACATTTGTATATAGTCTCCTTAAAGCATGTGCATGTGAATTAATGAATTTAACGACCCAATAAAATGTGTATATCTTATTGAAAAAAAAGGTCATTTTTACAGCAGAATTAATAATACTTTAACCTCTACCTCTGGTGTGCAGATTTTTTTCAGATTGATTCTATGTGCATCGTCTATTGTTTCGTTTATCAATTTCACTAGGCATTAAGAACTGAAAAAAAATCTACTTGATTTGATGATCTTGGTACTTTCAGATTTATAGGTTTAGCATAATCATTATATAAAAAATCTTACTGTTATTCAAACAATATATATATCGAAAAACATACAATTTGCTTCACAATTTTGCCATATTTGTAAATTTGTATTGTTATGGCCAAATGCACTTGTGTGCTGATTTTGCCAAATAAATAAAGTAAAGTACAAATAAAATCTAGCAATAAATAGGTCTGTAACATTATCATTTTTAACAAAAGGAAAACACTAAGCACAAGTCTGTATAGCCTGCTTAAACAGTTCAGCGCTTAGTTTTATATAAACTGTGTGTTTGTGTTTCACTATATTTAAGCTTCGGCTGTTTGTTATTATAAAGTGTACTTATACAGATAATTAATTAGCTCCTTTATTGATCGTATATTAGTTCCTTTATTTACAGTTTATTGATGTACCTGATTGAATGTTTTAAATAATTTAATTGCTTTTGTTCCTTTGCTATAAAAACAGACCAGTCAAGAAAAACTTATGAAAATAATAATATTATTAATATTATTAATATTAATATTATTATATAATTTATTATTATATAATAATTTCTACAGATTTATAGAATAAAAAAAAACATGCACCAAAAGTTAGATTTAAAATTATTAAAAAATGCACTAAAATGATTTCTTAAAGCAGAATAATTTAGAATTTAATTTGATAAAATTTTATTTGCACAGTTTCATTTGGATGTCTTACTTTTTTGATAATAAACAAAAGGTAACCGAACAACAAATTAAATAAATGATATTGTTCTATTCAAATATAATCTGACATAATCATCACAAAATTAAACTTCCCCTTCACATCAGGGCTTAATTAAACATTTTTCTCAATATATATTGTTTTAATAATTTATATTAAAAAGTTTGATACCATACATTTCTACAGACAGTGAATACTGAGCACAATTTTTCATCCGCTGAAACTGATCAACGCTAAAATTAGTTGAACTCAAACTGACGGAGCTTCAGCTACACCTGTTGATGATTATATAGTGTTTTTATACTGATATAAATTATTAAGCTCTTCTATTTATAGGAGATTGATATACCTGGTGGAATGTTGAACTTAATTCAATTGCAGCCTATTGTTCTTTCACCATCGAAAACAACAGTGTACTTACAAATGAAAACTCATAAATTTTATGTTTGATAGATTACCCGAGTGTAGAAATGTAATGTAAATTTGAATTTCAGTCGAGTCTTAGTGCGGAAAGAATATCGCTATTTAAAATAGGGTAAAGTGCAATTCAGTAGGTGGCTTTCCTTGAAAAAGTTCATCTGAAGAATTATTTTAGCTTCTTTCTTGTGTATTTTACTTGTAATTGGATTAGCAGACATTCAAAATATATTTGCTGTATCATAACTGTTTGAGTCAGTTTCACTGCATCAATTTATGTCTGAAAAAATATTGTTTCTAATACAATGTTGATTGCAAGAGAGTTATTATGTTTGGAAAATGTTATTTTTAGCTGCTGCTCTATATCGATTTGGTTGTTTATGATTTAATTAAAGTGTTTGCAATTAATATATTTTTCTTGTTAGCAACTTTTATCGGTTTTGCAGGTAAAAGATAATATTGAAACCTCTGCAGGTACCATCTGTTGTAAATGCTTCCTGCGATTGGTGCCAGGAAAATCGAAAACTTAGTGCACTGCAAACATCTAAAAAAAATAAGATAAGCTAGGCTAAGCATTGATTAGTATTAAGTTTTTTGTATTAAGTTTTATATTAAGTTTTTTTATATTAAGTGTTTTTGTATTAAGTTTTATATTAAGTTTTGTATTAAGTTCTGTCTCATGAATCTTGAGCTAAGTATGATGACCTCTACCAGTTCGACGTCATACTAAACATGCCGTTATAAAGTACTTGTTCGTTTTCTGTAAACATTTGTATTTGTTTTTGCAAGGCATATAAATATTTTTTCTTACTTATATCTTAATAACATAACTTAAATTGACAAGAAGAGGTTCAGTATTTCGCCATGTAAAATAGAGATTTATGTCTATTTTGAAGCATTCTTATTGCACCAGTAAGCAAATTAAAAGAAAACGTTTACGATATGAAAATTTCTTATTAAAGTTTTGTAGCCCAGAGTCCTGTTTTTTCCCTACTACAATATTCTTACTGCATTTTTTATTAAATCACGACAAAAATAATCCAGGTCTTGTTTTATTTTTGCGACCTTTCAACTATTACATCTGTTTATTTCCCATATGTTTGTTTTAAAAATTGTCCTTAACATGTGTGAAATTAAATATTTTTGTCATAGAAAGTTTGTTGTTATATGACTTTTATAAACAATTTAACTTGGCTTCGATTTTTCGTATCGCCGTGCAATCTCTTTGTTGCATTTTAGACAATGTAAACTTGCTTTTGTCTTTCATTATTTTAAAGACATTCGTTTTTAATCGAACCTGCAACAACGTTCAACATATAAAAAGTAGGTTTCTATTTTTTCGAGTCCATAAATATGTTTCAGTTGACGACAATAAAGAAAGTAACCTTTTATGTCTGTATACATACGACAACGTCTCATAATCTCACAAAAGTCCTTATTGACCACATAGCTTTAATTGCCACCAAAAAAACTAAACAACTACATAAATAAATAAAATTTACAAAAAAGGCAAGTAAAACAAACTTATTTTGAACTGTAAACTAATATTACGTTCAGCTAAACTGAGGCATGTAGGTTTTGTGACTGTATAGTGTTTTATTATATGATAATTTACTTCCTTTGTTTATCAAATCACCTTTCTTGAGTTGCTGATTTATCTTTTGGAATGTTGTTATTCACATTGTATTTACACTAGGTCGTTCTTTTTATACTGAAACAAATAAGGTCAGAAAGAAATGCAAATAAAAATATTGCTGATACCTTCGAAATTGACAGAAAACACATAAAATATCAAATTTTGCATTGGTCAAATAGTGTTTTCTTGTCTCTGTGTTAAGGCTACGGCTAGTGCAAATTGTGGAATAGATGTGGTCTCGTCTTCTGTAACTTAATTCTGACAGCGTTTACAACTCAATTGAAATGCATTTTTTTTATGCCAGACCATTTCTTCTTGTCCCATCTGTTTGGTGATTATTGCTTGATGATATTATTTATTATTCTATTTTACATGCCTCTTCTATTAAATAAAAGGACTTGACAATAAATTTAGATGATAACGGCTATTCTTAATGAAATGTTGATAAAGAAAAGTTTATATAATTATCTAAACTCGTTTGATCTTATTTTATTTGTTTCATGTATGTCATATATCTCTTAAGTATATTTTCCAGCTATTTTACTCATATATTTTAGTATGTCATATATCTCTTAAGTATATTTTCTAGCTATTTTACGCATATATTTTAACCTCCCAATGCTGATAAAACTGATACTCAATTTCCTATTCAAATATGGTAGAAATAGTATTTATGAACCAATCATCAACATGTTTAGGCACAGTTGTCGGGAAGAAATCGTTTATAACCATAGAAAATAAGAGTCACTAGTCATTAATACATCACAAATGACGAAAAATCAATGGTAAGGTCTCTATAAACCATCAAAATGTCTGATGCGAGTAAAGACCAATTTGTTAAAATAACTCCTTAAGGAAATAGGAAAAATAGCCTCCACCAAACCGCCTTTGAGAAAAAAATGAAAACGTTCATATTTTTGATGAAGCTAAGAAAACTTCATCGCGTCATTCATTACGGACTTCAAGAAATGTATCTTTCTCATAACATAATGATAAGACTTTATCAATAACTCTATCTGAAGATTTTCAGTCATTTACCCGTTTATTTTTTTCTGTTTTATTTTTTTAGGATTTTTTTAACTCCTCACTATTTAGTTTACATAAATTAATTCCGCACCATACTGATTCTGTTTAACCTGTAACTTGAAACGTTAGCGATTAGGGTAATAAAATCCTGATCAATTGTTGTGTTTTAAAAATAATTTGGCAAAACAAGACTAAAAATCTTTTAAAAACATCTATGAAAATAGAAAATGGACCTTTAAAAGTCTTAGCGATTTTTTATCTTTCGGCATTGCCTTGATACTAGAATTTGAACGTAAGACGCCTTTCGTCTTAAATAGTTTTGCAATAATGATTTAAACATGTGCAGACATATACCCTCTATCAAAAGCAAAGAGTATCAAGATTTTTATTATTTTTATTTCTGTAGTACAATAACACAACAAAAGTAATTGTTATTATTTATTAAATGATCCTTCTACAATATGACATTGTTAATTTCAAATTATTCAATGAGACACTGAATAAGGTCTGAAATGTTACTAAAATGTTCGAACAATGCTCTGTCGTACATGTCGTAATTACGTTCACTAGGGTAATGCAAAACACTATTTGTTAATCTAAGGACTACAAAAGTATAAGTTGGTTTGTTTTGTTTTTCTGTTTTTTTTTGTTTGTTTTTTTTTTAATTGGGAAAGAACCTTCTTTGGAGAGGAAAATGAATTAAAGTTATATAGATTTATAGAATAAAATACATTTTGTGTGAAGGCAAATTCAATGGAGGGAAGTCAAAGGTACTTTAAACAGGAAATCAAGCACTTTTACATATTCCTGTCTCTTGAATATTAAAAAGCTAACACTAAAACAAAGTCTCCAATTATATGTTCCTAGAGCTAGATTTTACTGTATACAACTCCCCAACTTTTCTTGGACGGATGTAATGCAAAAACATGTATGGAGTGTTTTAAAGTAAACACATATCTATTCTTATTTACATATTAATCCCATATTTGTTTGTTTTATTTATCTATTTAATAATATAAGTAATGTTTGTCATTTACAGAGGTAGGCACAGATGTTTGCCAGGATTGAATATTTATTGAAAAATAAAACATTCACATACCTTAAAGACATTTTAGGTAACAGCTAAGATTCTATGTGTGTACAATATGTTTAGACAGGTCCAGTGACAAAAGACCCTTTCAGTAACTTTGTTTTTCTTGTTATTTTTACTGTTCTTCACTCCAAGTGACTGTGTAAAATAACAAGCAGAAAATTTCTGTAGCAATATTTGTCTTGAAGTGATGATACACAATTTTACCTGGTATTTTCATTGAAAAGGAACCCATAAGCGAAAAGTTACCAGGACTCCATTGATGTTTAATGAGAAACAAATAAATTTCCTATCAGATTTCGGTTGGATGTGTATGTGTGTGCGTGCGTGCTTACGCACGTGCGTGTGTCTTTGTGTTTCTGCAAGCATTCGTGTCTCATTATTTAATAAAGTAAAGCATATTGTAATTATCTAGAGGCGTTGTAGACACATTGTTTGAATCGGATTTAATACCGTCAAAACTTTAGTTTCAAATTTAATAAAAAGAAAAGAAAAAAAGCTGATACTTATAATTGTTTGAAGTGGCATTAGCTCAGATTGACATTGTTGCCGCTTTTTCAATTTTGCCGCTTTTGTCACTGTAGTCCGTTAGTGCTGTTGCTAATACTTGAATTCCTTTCTTGTATTCTTTTAAATTATTGACTTTTAAACTGCATGTATTCATTGCCGTCCTCGTCATTTTCGTGTTGAAATATTTATGTCTTCGCTGCTTGTGGTTGGATGATTTAATGGTTTTGTCTCTTTGCATAGTTAATTAGTTTGATTTGTGACTTACAAAAATAATTAAAGATGTTTTTTTCTTAAAATAGCTTCATATTCCTCCTTTTGCCCAAGAGGAAAAGGTTATAGGTATACTGACATTGTTTTCTTTGCCAAGCAACAGACCAGCTATGTAATTAGTATTCTTATTTAAATTTATCTTAGTGGTGAAGTTTGGGTTTACTACAACTTACCCAATACTTAATAGCGTATATATTGACTGGCTGTCCTGACTTTAGATACAGTTTCTAAATGAGGCGGCCAAGTTCTGTGATTATCATTCTAATACTTTTATTCAAATATAAAGGGTTTTTATGTACATATTGATAAAATCTAGTTAATCTATATTGTATTCAATACAGAAAAAATTCTAAACTCTGATAGCTATATATACTTATTTACCGTTCATGGAAATGAATGAAAATAAACCGAAGATATAATTGTCGTATAGTTCTCTTGTAGTTAATCACATTCTTCACCATACATGTTACAATCTTGGAATTGTAGATCTTTCACATAAAAAATCTTAAATGTCTCCGAGGAATGTGGAAACTGAAAAAAATAGGTGGACCAAGAATTTCAAACACACAGATTACTGATTTGTTATAAAAATGTGTAATTTTTACTTTTTATTTATATTCCACTCATATTATTGTGTACGAAGGAACAAAACATAATTTAGTTTTTCTTTTGGTTTGCTAATAAAAGCAATAAAAACACATTAAGAAAATATTCAGACAGTCTTTGAGACCTAGCTCACGAGAAATTATTAAGGGATGTTGCAATAAGCATCAGACAGATCTATATCATGGAACAAAGACGAAAACAGCACTCTCAAGGGAACCATCGTTGCAGACAAAAGGGCTTATGAAGAAATAAACATATCTTATTTGGAGTTGCTCTCTGATCAAAAGAAACAACAGTCTGGTGCATGGTATGTCCACATTGCCCACCACTTTACATGGTTAAACGGTTCAGGTACATCACTGTCTGTCTTGAGCAAATCTGAATACTGTAACATGTGCTTTACATAATATGCTTTCCACATTTCATGTGTAGTAAAGATGTTGTAAGAATAAGTTGTTTTGTTATTTCTTTTATACCAGTGTCAGATTTTTTCAGAAAGTAATAGTTCAAATCACTGTGGCAGCTTTCGTTATTGGGTTACGAGTGTTAGCTTAATTTTAGTTATAAATAAATGTCAGATTTTGCTTAACTGTAGCTTCATCTGCTTCTGATATTCAGGTGAAATAAATTCCTCATTGCAAACTGACCGATGACCATACTGACCATGCATGGGAGTGTAAAGCATTTGTTCTGCAATTGCTCTGAAAGTGGCGTTCTAGACTTAAGCAAATGCAGTCCTACTGCACTAGACTGTTCCCGATGTGATGTGTTTTCAAATATATATTTGTTTGGTATTATTTTTTTCTGGACGAGAAAATTGAAAATAAATTGCATTTTACAACAATCAAAAACTTATTGAGTTACATGCAGCATACATACGAATTTTCTATTTATTTCATATACCATCAAGTTTTAAATGTCCTCCTGTTAATTCGGGAACTATACTCAATTATATGACACATTACGAAACAAATTCAGAAGCAGTCGCACACATTAAGTCAAATAATTACTCTGAAAATTACAGAAAAAACAAGGATTGTTACTGCTTAAACATGTGAACTTCGTTTATTTATCCTGTTGTTGACATTTGTTTTATTTTTCTACGTTGACATTTATCGATAGCTACTTTTCGTTTGAAATCATTTCCCTGGTGTGTTCAGTTTGAAAATGTTTTTTTCTTTGGACTTATAATAAAAAAGTCCTTAAGTTCTTGTAATGAAATAGGAGCAAACGTCTTCAGGAAAAAGAAGAATAGTGGAAGATATAAATTCATTGGACTCAAAGCAATACCTGTTTTATATTAGAGATTTCTTTATGAGACATTTTTTCCCTTTTTTGGCATATCATTAAATACCTGTTTACTTGCAAGGATATATTTCACCATAATATTTCAAATATATGTATACAAAAAACTGTGAATATTGATATACAAACAACAAACAAACTTTTTCCTTTTCTCAATATGCTGGCAAAGTTCTTCGGTGTGTTCTAGTATTAAATGGTGTTCAAACATAAACAGCATGTTATCTTACTGTGATCAAGTTCAACCTGTTCTTAATGAAAAGATACGAAACCAGAAGAAGTGTAAAAACATCTCGTTTCATTCATCAAATATAACAAAAATAACCAACCATTGATCTTTTAGAAACCATATATCAAATGTGTTTGTGAAAATTTTCAAGTTTATTATTGTTTTTGTGATTTACTTAATTCAAAACATATTACTATTACAGTCTTTAACAGTAGTATTATCTTTTCGTTTTGACATGCCATTCATGCCCCTGTACGTATGCTATAAACTGAAGTTTACCTTATTCTCTCTGTGATTTTGACATAAATCTATGTACGGAACACAGAAATCATAGACTATAAAGTGACCTAGATCATGACGAATCATCCAGGCACCATGCAATAAAGCACGAGGCAGATTTATATTATGGAATAAAAAAAACCGTACAAGCAACCTCAAGAGGACCATAACTAACAAAAAGTGTTAATAGAAAATCGATTATTTGGTTTGCAGTCTCGCTATTTAAAAATGATTTTTAAAATATTCATGATAATATCACTGTTCAGCCTCAGACAGTCTCACGTTCTCAGATATTTCAACCTGAATTGATATTTTCATTAACATCATCGGCAGCAGACCAGCGACATCATCATCATCATCATTTGGAATGGGACCTTTAAGAAAACAGGAAAAATGCATTTAATTTATGGAGGTTTTACAGTGTTACTATATAATTTCACAATAAGTTCTCTAAAATAGTTTATCCTACTAAATGCATTTCAATGTTTATAATTATTATTATCATTATTAGTATTATTCTGTTAGTTGTCATTTAAGTGTCTGAAAATGAGAATTGTTTGGAAGTTATTTTACTGTTCTTTGTCAATCTTCATCATAAGTTCTTGCTTAATGTAATTTAGAAACTGCAGCAGTATATCGCACATTATTTTGACTTAACTTTATCATTTTAAGCCAGATTTAATCAAGTTTAGGTTAAACTTTATAACTTTTATTATGCTGCATTAAATTGTTGATGTTCTTTAGTATGAATTCTTAAAAGATTTATTATTTCAAGTAAAGAGAAAACATCTGCACCTCTTTGTTGCTAACTGGTTTAAAATTTCGCATTATCGTATACGTATTGGAAAGCATATTTACTCTCTGTCTTCGCACTGTTTGTATAACGAGTCAGGTAGGCATTTCAAATTCTTGGATGTTGATTTTTAGTTTTTTGTTAGAGTGTGAATTTGTTGCTTGTATAAATATTTAAGAACTGCTAGGAAGTTACCTTGTATTTATATTGTGCAGAGAACTATTTCAATTATCATCATTCTTTATAATATGTATTGACGAAAGTGTTAATTTGAAAATCCATAGCTTAGCTACAAGCTGCTTTGAAAAATGTGTTATTCTTTTGGTTAGTTTAATGACACACAAAAAACAAAATAAAATCGCGATTAATTTTGATAAATATAGTTTAATCGTTTGTTTTCTGTACGTTTATATCATATGCAGGCACATTAAAAAGAGAGTCTTGTTTATTATAAATGACATTTTACAATACTTATAATCTGTTTATTTCACGTATTCACAATAATTTTTTTCCAACTTAAGTGAACTTAATGTACGATATTTTATTCATTTCCAGAATATGTTCTTTCATATTTCCTATATCCAGAACCTGATATATTTCCGAGCTGTATAGACACACCTCGTGTATTTGTTTTACTGACTTCGTTGACGTTTTATTCAAATAACTTGTATGTTTTCGGAACTGGAACTGTTCTCGTTTATAACAATGTTTAAATTCACATGTTCAGATGCATCCTTCTGATTGTTCTTGTATCAGTCTATATTACCTGTGCTTGACACCACGATTATCAGACAGGGAGCTAGACTAACTAAATGTGTGTGCACATATATAAGGAAATGTACATCAAAAATGACTTAAGACGTAGTGATAGAGTTTCCATAGACTCTGCAGAAAACTTATCTAGAAATAAAAGTTATGATATACTAAATATTTCCAAGTACCTATGGTTTTCTACTAAGATTCTTGTTTTTCTGTAGGGAAGTCTCAGTATTGACAGAAACATCTTTAAGGTTAACTAATGAGAAAACCAAACATTGAATAATTATACAGAGTATTTATATTATAACAGTGATTTCCTTCCTATGTTAAAAGTATCGTGGTAGTCGGACTTGCTACATAATTAAAGTATCAAATGTTAATCTGAATGCAATATATAATATTTTCTTGGAAACCTTACCAGTGCAAATATACACTGTATTGATTAATTATTGACTTATCGTTACGTTGTGATGAGAGGTAAGCGAGATTTGATGGATTTGTTGCATTGATCAAATCTTATGATTTTTATTTCTCTTAGACAAAAATTATTTAACAAATGTAATGATTTTACTGATTGCATATTCAATCATTGCAAAAACTGGACCCTGTCAACAAATGCATTTAAAAAACGACATTAAAATTGTGCTATTGGTCATAGGGAAGAGAATATGAATTATTACTCTGACAATAAATTTTGTTTGATAAAAAACTTTACAATTTAACATTTCTTTGGAAAACCGGTACAAAGTCTGTTTCAAAATATCTGACGTAAGGTCGCATCATGCTTCTAAGAATTTATTGACGTAGATATTAAGATATTTATATTGAGTATTTATTTTAAATCACACTATAGAAGGAAACTCCTACAACATTAACGTTCTGACCGAAACGAATTTACCACAAGAGAACGTTAATTTAATGGTGGAACAAGTCATTTTTCACCTCAAGAAGCATACGAACTTCGTCTTGAAACTTCTGAAATTAAATTCTTGAAAGACATTTCTGTATGTCACATGTCTTTTCGAGCTTTATTTAGACGTTTCTAGTGTTAATAATTGATTTTAACTTGATAACTATAGCTGCATTCACTATATACTAGTAATCTATATCCTACCCTTAATGAATTACTTTTATATATTTAGGTAATTGATAAGCATTTGGTAAGTTAGATTCGAATGTGTTCAGTAGAGATAAAAGTAAATTATAGTCATTTTTTGCTTTCTTTTTTATAGATCAGTAGTAAAAATAACAATTTATTTATTAAACTGTATGTGGCAACTGAACACATAATTTGGGAGTGTTTTTAACATGTGTCACTGGTAAAAATAGGGTATTATATGACTTTTTACATCGGATAATTGCATTTATAATGTTAAAAAGAACGAAGGAACTGCCAGGTATGAATGAAAATGCATGATTTCTTTAACAAAAAATGTAGAGGACGTAATAAGATGTTGATTAACGCTCATTTCAGGTTGCAGAAACATTTAGAGAAGCGGAGAATCCGAGTTTCGTTCCGTATCGTATTTATCGTTATTTTATGCAGACTGTGTTAAATGGAATGTTCGTGATACAAGACATAAATGCGTAGCAATTCATCATTAAATAGAAGACATTACCACAGTGGTGCCGTTTCTGTTAGTGTTTCAAGAAAAAGAGAAATGCTGTTAATATTTCTTGCGTAAAATATTCAAACATATATATAATATTACCGTAGGTGTCACTAATTTACATGAGCAAATAAAACATCACTGTCAGTGTTCAAATGACCCTTGTATTGAGTAAAGTAAATAAACAAAAGATGATATAAGCAAGTTATACAGGCCTTATCAGTGCAAAGGAAAATCTTATTTTATATATTCATGACATGTATGACATACTTCTTTATATTTAGAAGAAATTATGTTGGCTTGCATCTTTTCTGACCAAGAAAAATGAATTATCAACAGCTAATTGTTCTTTTTAAATTTATTTTTATTCTATATCATGATTATTTGATTATGAAAATTTCTAACATTGAATTTTTATTATCAGTATATTTCGACAGGGTATTTAGTTTGAAACAACAATCAGGAATTTAAGACGAGTTATTTTATTCAGCTTTCTTTAAAAATTACGTTTAACCCTTACAAATTAAAATGCATACAAACGGTTCAAAGTTATGGATCTTAAACACCAATTTTGACTTTTTTGCTTATTTCTTGTGCGATGTACGAACGTATAGATATAAAAGAATGGACACATGTTTCTTTCAGTATATGTCAGGCTTTTTTATACTTCGTAAAAGCTGCTGAATCCTTGTACAACTGAATGACAGTACCTTTAAATCACAAATCTGCCACTCTGACAGGCATCATTGTCAAGACTACACAAAGATCCATTCGAGCTATTGACGTCGAGAAAAGCAATTTTAAAGTTAAGGGTGGTAGTCAATATTGTGTATAGTGTGTGTAGATTTCTTCCAGTTCAAAAATTGTTTGTAATACACAGACATTTTATTACTTTGATGATAATCTGATAAAAAGCAGTGATCGAAGGAATAGATCACTGGGATCCCGATCAAGATGACATTTGTTCGAATTCCACCAGAACTGAATTTCTCTAGTGAATTTCCAAGTTCTGATTTTAATCCAGGGAGCGGAAATTAATGTTACTCTAAGAAAGTGTTTCCAAGTTGGAGTGAAATAGGTTTCAAGTAGGTTACAGACATGAATAGCCCTCACCGAACAAAACTCTCACAACAATATTATACAAATCATACTCAGCATTTGTTTAAATGGTACCATAATCATACTTGCCACCGACATTGCTTTGTAATGTAGGATTTTATTTTTGGCTGTATCAATAGTTGGAGAAGTTCCGAAATTATTTTTAATTGTTTCTTTTAGATAACAACTTAAACAGTAGTTGTCTTACACAAAATACGTTAAGTTTCTATGTCGTAATGCACAGTATACGCTGTGTACAACAAGGTGGGAAATTACTTGACTCAGAAATATTGACCATTTACAAAACGCATTGTTTCTAAATAAGGTTACAAAGACCACCTCTTTTAATTAACAAATAGATCGTTGTCTACTTTAACATTTCCTAGATTTTAGGAACCTTCTACATTAATATATGTAATGACTTGTACTTCAGGGAACAAGAGCGACATGAACAATAACAATACCTAGTAGTAATAAACCGTTAACAAACTACAATAGATATTTTTCAAAACAATTCACATTTCTGTACTTTCTTGACTTCTCCATTTACAGACCATTTATCTATAGAAATTAATCTGTATCAGGTGGTTTACTGTTTAAATCAATTTAAAAGTGTTAACAAGTCGTATTTTATGTTCTGTGTTTGATCCAGCTATCCAGTAAACAATTGTTTTCTTTTTTATTTATTTCAGAACGATTAACCTTTGAAAGTGCATATGAAAAAAATCACCAAATAGCCATGTTTATGTAAAACAATAACCGTCTGGATTTGAAACTTTTAGACTTGTAAGAAAATAATAAACTGTGCAAAAAGTTAAAGATGTTAAAAAAGAGAGAAAACACAGCCCACCACAGACGAAAACCACTTTATAACTGTGTTTCGGGTATTGTTAAAAATATATCAATGTTAAATAGACAGCACAGACTGTTAGGTGACATAGGTCATAACAAATCATCCAGAAATCCTGCAATAAATGATGAGACTGATTTGTTTCATGGAATAAAAATCGTAAAATCAATCTCTAGAGGACTGTAATTTCCACAAAGTGCTAATGGATAAACTGATAGTCTAGTCTGGTCAAGTTTTTGTTTTGTTTTTTTCCTTTTCTTTATATATATATAAATGATTTATCATTTCCTCTTAATATTGATTTTTCAGTCGGGGGGAATGCAATATTCTCAATACTAATTTCTTTAAAATCATCATTATCGTCATTTTTATTATTAATACTATAAAATCGTTCCTTAGTATTCTTGATTAATAGTCAGCACAATCATCATCCTTATAGTATTGTAAGCATAAATGTATACTTTATACGTTAATTACGCCCCTTTCATGTTTCACGGCAAAATTTGGTGAAAGGGCTACACTTTCGTGGAAATACTTGGAATTCTTGGAATTTACTCAAATTATCCTGCTAAAGAGCAAACCGTTCTCTTTACACGATGAATATCGCCGTGGTATCGTTTTTATATTATAATAAATATTCGTTGTCTGTAATTACATTGCGATATAAACTCGACGAATAATCAAACTGGTTTAGAATATTTAAAGAGGCTGCACTCCAGATTTGATATAAAATATTATTTACATAAAATAAATATCTAATTGCCGTGAGATTATACCAACATGATATTTTACTTCAAAACTGATTATAAAAGTGAAAATAGAACAAAAAAATATATTCGCTTCAGCCTGATTTGAACTCTGGACCCTCATGTTAACAAAATTTTACCAACGCCTTTATTGGCACCACTATCGCTGCATGTGTAATTATAGTTATTTACTTTAAATGTTATACAATATAGTTATACTGTTGCGTTACAGTATAGCACTATGATACGAAAAGAAATCAATTTATAATGTGATTATCTCACTTATTTTTGTTAGTTAGTTAGTTTTTAAGCATTAGCCATGAATATTACAAGAAATTTATAATACAAGAAAACTTTCTTTTTTTGTCAACTGGAGGCCAGCCCCTTTAATAGTGAAAGTGTTTATACTGCGCGCGATGAATGGCTTTGTGAATTTTTGTTTTTCGCTTTCTTAAGTATACTGACAAAAAAGCTACGTAAAAGCAAAATGAATGTTGTTAAGACAGACAGTTTGTATGATAATTACTTTATTATGAAAAGCATGACTACTGAAGATAGATATATTATGATTCCAGACAAGGTTTTTTTCTAAATACAAGGTATGGTAGTTGTAGAACTTTGCTTCTCGTTAATATCAAAAGCATATGGTGGTTTTTTTTGTCAGTTTTTGTTACCAACTTGCGGGACAAAAAATAATCCACCATGCTTGATTACATAATATATATTTCAGAGTTAAATATTTGATACATTCGTTTAACCATTTCTTTTTGCGTTTTTTTTAGTATTTATTACATGATAGAAAAATCAGCATGTGCTGGAAAGTATAAAGAAAGTTGTATATTACTTGTATATAAACATATACACATATTCTTTGTCTAATCGTGACTAGGTCATACTAAGACTCAGATTATATATTTATTCATTTGAAAAACACTCGATCTTATCATATATTGATATACAGCAGCATCAGGTCTTAATAATAGATCAGGATCATCAAGAATTCATAGAGCCACTGTTTACAAACAACCTTTTAAAAGAAACATATTCTGGAAAAGTGAGAATAAAATCACAGGTAATTTAATTGAATTTATTGTAAAAGATCATTACACTTTCATCGCGACAAGTTCCGCGTCTTTATTTCAAGAAGCAAATATATTGTAGGAGTTTCAACTTCACATGTAAAACAATTATTATTGGCATTGTTTCGTTAAACTGTGTGGAAGAGCAATCGCTCTAGAAATTTGAAAAAAGGATTGTCACTAATGACAGCATAAGAACTATTTGGGGTATAGAAGAAATGACCTTTAACTACTAAGAGATGCATTAAAGACGCTTAGTACAATGAGGTCTTAACTGGAAATAGTTCAATGACTCATCTGACAAAATTTAGAGAAAATATTAGAAATTAAAGTTACAGTGAAGAGAACTATTTCTAATTAAATGTGTCAGAACTATCTTTTTTTGATTTTACAGAAACTTTTTGGGTTCAATAATGAGTGAGAGTGAGGAAGAGGAGAAATACACACCACTGAAATTAGAGTTTGATCTGTAAGTTTTTTTTAATTTGATACCACATTTATTATTTACCCTTTCACTAATTTATAGCCTCTCTACTTCGACAGGAAAACCACAACCTTAATAATTGAAAATATTGAAAGTTACAAGACTTCTTATCGAAACATAGGATAAATGTCTGGTGAAGATATGTTACATAGTGTATCTCCATTTTTAATTCCTTGTAAATCAGTGTAGCAGTACCGCATGACCGTGACGTCACTAAAGGCATCAAAACCAAGACAAAATTATCTACATTGGTTCCGCTTGAAAATAGAAAATTTCCTGAGGACATTTGAACATTTGAAGATTCCTTTTGCAGAATGCTTATTCATGCAAATTGTGGAATCAAAGTTACCAGCAATATATATCGTAGAGATAAAAGTTATCTACTAGAATAATTTATTTGTCTTAATTTTTTTTTTCACAAAAGTACTGACCGGAACGTAGTTACAAAATGTTTTGACAATCTTATGTCGTCCCGATCAGTCTTTTAAAATTGAATTCTTGAAAGACATTTCTGTATTTCAGATGTCTTTGCTAGCTTTATTTAACATTATAAGCTGAATATTCTATATTTTATTCCAATATTCATTATATATCATATAATATATTATATATATCTTATATTATTATTTTCATTGCTGGTAGGTTTTATAGCAATATTTTAATTTGTTTATTAGAAACCTTTGTCTACTGTAAATTCTAATTATGTTTTGACCCCTATGGTAGTACAATCTTTTTAGCTTAAAGATGTTAAAAGTATAAGTCTTGAACATTTATTTGTGAGTAATGTGTAATAAATGTACTATATTGTCATAACAAACTTTGACACATAGGACTACAAAATTATTGGATTGATAATGTTGATAAAAAGGAAAGGAATATTTAAGAAATAAGGAGAATCCTAGGATCTCTCCTAACAAATATGGAAAAAACTTGTATCAGATGTTTGGTAGAATTGTAATGCAGAAACATTTACAGACGCAGAGAATACATTTGTTTTTGGTTTGGGTTTGTTTCGTTTCGTATTTGTCGATTACATTATGCAGACTGTGTTTAAGTGAATGTTCGTGTTATAAAGTATAAAAGCGAAAGCAGTATATCATTAACGAAAAGCCGTTGCTTTTGGTTACTTAAGAAAAAAAACATTGCTCCTAGAAGTGCTTAAAATAGTAATGATAATTGAGATATTATTTAAAAGTAATAGTTTAAGACAAATGGCAGTGTTTTAGAAAAGAAACAATTTAAAACATTTGAGAAAAAACATAACTCAAGTCAATACATAGATAAGCTCAGTACAAAGGAGAACTGTATTTTGTTCGTATCATTACAGATTATTTCATGTTGTGAATAATGATGAGGGCTGACAATGTACTGTTATTATACCTCTTTGCGACTGATAATATTTTTTAGATGTAGCACATTTACCGCTAGCTTTTATTTTCTTGTTTTTTCATTTCGATATGCCAGTAATTGGCAAATTTCAGGAATTATTTAACACTACAAATAATACACTGAAAGAATTCAATTTGAATTGTTTTTTAGATAACAATTTAAACATAAAGTATCTTATAAAAACATATATCTATCTATCTGAGCTTATTTACCGTCGGTACCGGTTGCCCATATGACCGACGCCCCCTGAAGAGATTAGTTATTTTATGTTATGGGGGTAATGCAAGATACAGAAAGCATCCCATTCCAGAGACACCCCTGGTTCTTTAACATGCTCAATGTATAGCACTGATACATGGGACCTCGGTTTAACGTCTCATCCGAAAGAGTATTAGCAATGTTAGTGGAGGAGCGGGGGATCGAACTCGGGACCCCTGGTATACCAGTCCAGCGCGTTACCACTGGACCACATCTGCTCGTAAAACATATATTGTTCCACAGTCGCAATTTATGCTGTCCTTATATTTAATTTGTTTTACAAAAATGGTGCAAAAGTACTAGACCTTGTCTGTTACAAATGTAATAAACAACTGATATTAACAAAGATTTGTAAAATGAAGAATAAATCGTGTTTTATGAAGAAGGCAGCACCTCAGTTCCCTTTTTGTACTGATGAGACCTACTTTGTCAATTGTGACTCAATATGTAGAAGATATATTGACAACTTGGTACGGCCTCAGAAATGTTAATTACAGAGAGCGTTCATCATTGATAAACAGTATTGGTCTTTGCCCTATTTGCAATCTCCTAGATTCTAGGATTCATGAAAGTGACTAATATACTTCAAGTAAAAAAGTTTCAAAACATTGTGACAGTCAAATGCATTTCAAAACTATGTAAGTTCGGAGTTTCATGTCCTGGACACAAGAGTACACGTAGATAACATAAAAATACCGCGTATGCTTCTAACCAGGTTATAAATCATCTCAACTGCCAAATTACTATTTTCAAGAGGTTATCAGAAAAGTTCTTATCTAGTACACTTATTCAAAGTTTGACATCATGGTTTATAAGTTCATGACTTTTCCAGTTTTAGAATGTTCAGCTACAGGCATTAATAATTACGTATTTAGTGACCATAGCGCCAGCGCATAGAGACTGTGTCATTATGATAAGTTTTCTAAATAAAACATTCATAAAATCATTCTTTCAGTAACCAGCGATGGGGTTTTCCTGAAATATCTATCAATCAGTTAGTTAGTCGCAATATGATAATTTACTTTTTTGTTTTTTAACTTATGTTCCTTCACTTACGTGTTACACTTCGTAATGTTTTCGGACTGTCTCCCCATCGAAAATGCAATTTAATCTTATTTACTACGCACTGATAGTGTAAAATTCATATAATGCGAAGATTATATTCATATTGCAGAGCTCGTTACATTGTTACAGAACCTGTATATTGTTTATCTATTTTGCAATTCCTCGATTTTTATTGCAACTGTAAATAAATGATAACAAAACAATGTGCGCGCATGTTTCCTTTAATCGACGATAATTTTATGTAAATTTAAAACCTCAAGGAATTTATTCTCCTATTTCCATTCTGCTGGAAAACATGTGGTACTTCTAACTCCTAAGATCCACTTAAAATTTTATTTGAGACATGGGACTTTATTGTACTTGTATTGCATTTTCCAAGTTTAAATTCTATACGACCTTACAACTTGAACAAGCATCGGTTTCTTTGACTACTGCATTGCTTTTTATGTCTTTATCAACATATCTTAAACAAGGTCTATAGTTGTCTATGATGTTGTATTAGAACTAGCTGTTGCTATTATGTGAGAAAGAGGCATCTGGAGCATTCGCTGATGTGAAAACCAGACTCTATAAACAATCGAAGCTATTTGATGTTATCTAAACTAGAAATCCCTCGATACTTAAAATGTATAGTTGTATTCAGCATGATCGTCTTTTTATCTATGTCTGGCTTCCGATTTGATATTTGACTATTTTAAATCTATTTAACAGGAAACAGGAAATTCCAACATTAGTCAGTACTTGATTTAGCGACATCAAATACTGATTGAGAAGTAAAAGTGCCATGAAACGTCGTCTGTGTCACAGGAGTCTTTTTTAGAAAGTGCATAATTTTTTAATCGTAACTAGATAAAATATGTTCTTAATATGCTGTTTTTCAATTTTGATATTCGAACCTGGACTCTGTTTGCTAAGAAATGTTTTAAGTTATTCTAGAACGAGCAGTACGCAATACGAAAACGAACGAACAAAATCATGTAGCAGAGAACAAAAAACGGTTCGCTGTTGTTTAACATCTGAAAGGTCACGGATTTTATAACAAATGATGTTCTTTCTGTATATACATTCTGAAGCGGCCGATCTCTTTCTAAGTATAATTTAGTGCTTACATTACATCTCGTTACGTCATTTGAACATTCTTGGTAAAGGCCCCCTTAACATAGCTAAACGATTGTCCTAGAAATGTGGAATTATTTTGCGTCACAAGATTTTGCTATGATGGGCCATTATCGCAAACGACTGCAGCAAATGCAGTATTTACACAGCCAAAAATACCAAAGCCGTTTTTACATCGCATACTTTAAGGAACAACAAGTAATTAAGGGCTTGATATAGGACACTTGAGTATTATTTATGTTCTTCTATATTCTCGCATTACTGTGTGACATGTTAAGACTTGAGAATATTACTTTATTTTATGTTTTCCAGTGAATTATAGAGTTTTCTCAGTGAAATAAAATTGATAATCCACTGTTTTAAAACTGTTGAATACCATTTTTATTTTCTCTGTTTTTACCGAACTACTTCTTTAAACTTATTACCTCCCTTTGTTAATTTTGTCATAAGTTCTACACAACAGTGCCACAATTTCATATCCAGGATCTCCAGTTCGTCCTCAATACAAGGGAATCGGGCAGATAATTGATAGTGACAGTGATTAAGTAATTTAAAATACACAAATAAATAATAAAAACTTGTAAAATTGTGTTTCCATAGTTTTACAAGATGGCGTAATTTTGAATCGAATGACAGCTGATTGGTGTGTGTATTACTCCGCCATTCATAGCGAGACGAAGATCAGATTTGTTTCATTTGACAATTGCGTTAATCTAAATAGTTTTTTTTTTTCAGTTTCTTTAGATGATATAGATAGACAAGATGTCAGAGATACTTGTATCTGAAATAAATGTCAGAACTATTTTCTATTGCTTTATCACTAAAGATTGGAAATAAAGCGGCTATTATTTGGGGCCCTCCACAGGGAACAAGAAATTCTTAGTTTTAGTTTGTCAGGAAAACATACTATTTGTTTCAGTGAAATATCAATTTTATTTCAAATAAAATCGATATTTCGCTTAAACAAACAAATATCTTCTATATTTTTAAATGTTAAATTTTATTGTGCTACAGCAACCTACTGGTTGATACATCCTACATGAAGATGGTTTTTTATGCAATTGAAAACAAGACTGAGCGGGCACCGCCATACGCATTTACGTGAATGCCACAATTTGTCTGAAATAATTGTATTTATTGTGTTGGTTGAAAACGTAATTGCTCTGTTTGTTACTGGGTAACAATTTCCTGTTATCATTTTCATATCCTACGGCATATTCGCTGTATGTCATTATGCATGATGGTGAGTCGAATCTTATAGGCATTTCTAATTCTTGAATATTGTTTTTTTAAAACTTTATCGAAACTTGCAGATATTACCAAAAAGTTACTGTATGTTTGGCGCTTACATGATTAACTGGCCGAAAAATTGCTGAATTCTCGAACTATTTTAGATTCTTTATACGTTAAAGTGCTTTTTATATTGCACGAAAGCCCGTAGCAACGAAATACTTTGTTAATTCATTTTTATTGCCTATTTTCGTTATTAACGAAAAAAAAACTTTGTAAAAATAAAAAAGGCTGTTGAAACAGCCCGTTTTTGTGGTAATATCTTGATAGTTATTTTGAAACAAATACTGATGATAAATGTAATATCAAATTCATGTGATTTTTCTGATCAATCATGTAATATATATGGTCTGACAGTGGTAGAACTAAATACTTCTTACGGATGTCAATCTCATGGTAGTTTTGCCTTGTCAAATTAGGTTACAAACTTGTTGGACAAATCATACTTAATTCTTGGTATATTTTCGAGATGTACAGTTGACACAGTTGTTTTACTGTATTTTTAGTTCATGAGAAAATGACATAAAATGACATAACCTGTGCGACTAAAGTTGTATATTACTTTAAAAACGGATGTTTCAGCTAACATTGCAAGTCCTTTCTCAAAATTTCTTCTTTCAGTATTAGGTCTGCGTCTATATCACATTAATATAATTTGTCCTTACAATTACAATCCGTGTTACGATTTTTGGCAAAAACATTTTTTTGGTTAAATCATTACTTCAGTACAATGGAAACCATACAATATGTACACATACTCATACTATCTGATAATTAATTCAGTTATTCAGTTCTTGGATCCCATTTTAGCAGCTTATGCAAAAATGTCATTGAATTCCGTTGCAGGGAATCAAAACAAATGAAAATACAGTTATTACAGTTTTTTAAGCAAAAATGATGTTATTCCTTTTATTTTATACCTTTTTTTACCTCACCTGAACTTTTAGTGCTCAAAGTGAGCTTTTGTGATCGTCCTGTGTCCGTCGTACGTCAAGTTTTTACTTTAAATAACATCTCCTCCTAAACCAGTAAGTGAAAGATAATAAAATTTTGCACGAATGTTTCTTGCATAAAGCTTTATCAAAGTTGTTCAAAGAATTCCATTCCATGAAGAACTCTGGTGCTATGGCAACAAGAAAGAAAAACTTTAAAATCTTTTTGTCTAAAATTGCTTGGCCTAGAGGTCTGAAATTTGGTATGTAGCATTGTCTAGTAAACCGCTACCAAGTTTGATCAAATAATGTCCCAGTGATTACTTTTGGTCCCGCCCGAGGGGTCTCAAGTTTTAGGAATATAGAAGAAAATCTTTAAAAACCTTCTTGTCTGAAACCACAAAGCTTAGAGTTTTAAAATTTGGCATGAAGCATTGTCCAGTGAACCTCTACCAAGTTTGTTCATATAATGTCCATAGGATTACAACTGGCCCCGCCGAGGGGTCACAAGTTTTACATAGCAATATAGAAGAAAATCTTTAAAAATCTTATTGTCTGAAACACAAGGCCTAGAATTTTAAAATTTGGCATGAACCCTTAGTCTAGTGGACCTTTATCAAGCTTTTTCAAATTGTTAGATTAGGGTAAAGGCCACCGAGGCTAAAATAGATTTATCTCATAGCCTTCATTTATAGACCAATGTCGTTGTTATTTGGTATGTAGGTTCCTTGCATGAAACCCGCAGATGGGGTCTGAGGTCACTTGATAAAGGTCACCATAGCTAATAATAGATATTTCCACTTCCTGTCATGGAGCCTTTATTTATTTATTGATAGTTTAGACATTTTGTTTGTAGGCACCTACAAATCTTCAATTACAAAATGAAATATTGCTTCTTATGTTTGCTTAACAGCAAACCCACACCAAAGTACTCAGGTGAGCGATCCAGGGCCATCATGGCCCCTGAACGTGACTAGGTAATATAAAAACTGAGATTCATTTGTTCTCAAAAAATAATCATCTTATCAAAATAACATGTAAAAGGTACAGAAACATCAAGAATTTGCAATAGACAAATTGGTCATCCCGAAGATAAAAAGATAATGATCACATTATTCGGAACTTATTCTGAAGAGGTGCTAGTTTAATCACATGTTAAATTCTTGAAAATAGTGATAAGAATCATTACATTTTCACCGCAACAAGTTGCACAAGAACCCCCACTAAATAAAAAAAAATAATATAAAAAAATAAAAAAAGAACACCGGTGATTTCAACAATAAACATACAGGCACTGGTAATATATTGTAGCAATTTCTTTTTCACGTGTAAAGCAATTATTGGCTTTATTTTATTATACCGTGTGGAGGAAAAGACCCTGCAGAAGATTAATAAGTCTTCAAGACATAAAAATTATGGCCTTTGGTAACTTTAAGGATGCAGGATTGAATATTGAGGCATTATAAATGCTCATAGAATAAAATGAAAAGCCAATTGATTTTATCATTTGAATACTTTATTTAGAAAATGAAACTAGGTTAACGCGAGGAGGAGTATTAATTAAAGTGTCAGAACTCTAGGACAAGTTCTATTCTATTTTACAGAAACTCTCTGGATTCAAAAATGAGTGAGGAAGAGGAAGAATACACACCATTGACATTGGAGTTTGATCTGTAAGTTTTATTTGATACTTCATTTATTTAGTCGTCCTTTTACAGATTTAAAGCCTTTTGTTAGCTCGTCTGTTTTCCGCAATGCTCTTGCTTTTATAACTCGGCATGAAAATGCCAGCTTGGTGATCGAAAAGGCTGTGTAATTAAACATTTCACTTAAACAAATATAAAATTCGGTTCTGAAAGGTTTGACAATACATCTCAGTCCGCCTTTTTGTAAATAGTTTTAAGAAAATTTAAATATTTTTTCGAGTTTTTGTGTTAAAAAAACACATCAGAAGGTTACCGTAAAGAAAGATGTTTCTCTTAAAATCATACATATATCAGATATATCACTATTAGTTACATTATTTTTGTTACACGGGAAACGCTTTTACAATTGATACATATATAAAATCAAGTCATGTTATTCTCGACAAACACACGAAGATGCCAATAAATCTTTTAAAATTAAAGCCTTGAAAGACATTTCTCTATTTCAATTGTCTTTTCCAGTTTTATTTAGAAATAGATTATTGATTTTAAATAACTGTATTTTCTATCCCATCGTATCTTTACTGAATAAATTAGATATTCAACATGTTATAATGTCATGTCTTTGACCAAAATTAAAGGCATATAGTAATAATGTTTTTGATCTGTTTATACAATGGATATTCTTCTTGAGACCTCACATATTTGTAGGAGTCAAGGAAATATTTGTGATTTAAGGCAACAGATATAGACAGTCAGTATGGTTTCCGGTGTTTGACGCGCAGAAACATTTATAGAAGCGGAGAACCAGTGTTTCGCTACGTTTCGTATCTATTGTTACTTCATGCGGACCTTTTAAAGAGAATGTTCGTGTTGCAAGGTATTAATACGAAGCAATTTATCATAAAACTTTATAAATATCCCCAGTGGTCTCGTTTCCATTAGTTACTTAAGAAGTAAGTGGGTAATCTATTGTACCATATGTGTATGTGTTACTCATTTATATGAGCTAATTATACAACAATATCACTTGAAATGGGTATGATGAAGAAAGAAAGATTTGAGAAATATAAAAAAGAAATATTAAGCCAGTTATACAGATCAGCTCGGTACTAAAGGAAAGCTGTTGTTATGTTGTTGTTGTTGTTGTTTTTGTATTACAGACTGACAGTGTGACGATTTCTCTACCCTGTTTAATTCATGTATCGAAAGCTTTATTGTAGTATTGGTACTCTGGAAAACAAAAACAACTACAGTTAGTTCAGTGAAGATTTATTTTTTCATTATGCTATTTTGAGCACGATTTCTTTTGACATTCTTTGAAATTTTGTTTTGAAAATTATTCCTCATGATAACCTGTATACAACAGCAAAATAAAATAGAACTCAAGACAATTTCCGGAATAAATCAAAGCGTAACAGTTTAAAACATTAAACAATCTGTATCCCTACAAAAAATATTTCAACTGATTTCGTAAAAACACTATGTTTTTATTATTTCTCGCATTAATAGTGATAAGCTGCCGTCCCATTGCACAAAAACAACAACATTTCTTCCGACGGTCCTCAAGGCTGTATGTATTGTATAAACAGTAAATGAAATATAGAATGCTCTTTGAACCAAGCCTCGTAGCTGTAGAGACTGAAGTCAGAAATGAAGCTTAATAACATGTTATTCATACATCACGAATGACATGTAGACAAAGACAAGGTCAAACTAGTCTGTCAAAATGTCCATTTCTAGGAAACTACTGTTTGTTTACTTGCACCCTGCGAGGAAAAACGTCAAAACAATTCCGATAGAAAAACTATGATAAAAATGAATTTAACATTCTTCTTGAAATAATATTGAACAATTACAAGAACGACCAATTAGACCACAGAGAAACTGTCTGTGCTTATTTTGCAGAAGATAAACATATACCTTCATTTTTCCCTGTTTAAATGCTTTAGGGAAGTATTCAAACAAATAATTATCCGTTTCGTTTAAAGCTGCAATTAAAGCACCACACTTCCCAATCGTAACAACTCGGCCTTTTCCGACAACTTCGTAAAAAGACCTCGTATGTAAGTGTATGAATACACCAAATGAAAATTCGCCCCGGCTTTAATAAAAAATATAAACTAACATGGCAGAATTCAGGCAGTGTTTGTCTTATGCATTAGAAGAAATGAAAATAAATTTTCATTTAAAACATGAACAGATATAGGCTTTAAGAAATGTTTTCAATTTAGCAGACACAATTTGTACTATAAAATATTCCAGTATGGCGCCTACCATATTATTTCCGAGGTGACTCATTGAAGTCGCCCGAGGTGTTCCGATTGCACACTTCCTTGCGACCGATATAATTTTCTGATGTAACGTATTAAATGTTAAGTCTCATGTTTGCAGTCTTGCTTTTTTCCCATGATTTCATTTCGACGTACAAGAAGTTTGCAGGAATTATTCACGACACATTATAGCCTACATTATTCTGAACTGCAATTCCTGCACTGTTATTTCAAGGCAGGAAAGTACTTGACCTTGTCATTTTGAAATGGCATGAAACAAATTCAGACATTTGTTACATGAAAACAAAACCTCGTTTTTATTAAGGTGTGTGTGTGTGAGGGGGGGGGGGGATCTTCAGTTTCCTTTGTTTTCCAGATGAGAAATCCTTTGACCATTGAGACGATATATAAGAGAAATATTGACCGCCTGCCATGGATTCAAATAAAGATTGCAGAGACCGTTCGTCATTGAAAGAAAGATCTTTGTACTCTCTGCCATCTCGTAGATTCTAGGAACCCTGCAAGCAACTTTATATTGATATTCTTACAGAAATGAAAACGGTAAAGATACCCAACATGCACTGTTATAAAATTTCGACATTTCCAAACTATCTACGTCTGAAATAACTTCTGCTGATGGAATTGATTATTAGATTACTGTTGTGTTGGGGGCATAAGTTATATTGGTCATAATATGTCAGTTTATTAGTGTTTTGACTATATCTAGACGTTTCAGAGACTCATCTTATCTCGCTAGTATACACTTAGTTTGAACAAATATTTTATTTCTGGTTTATAACTCCAGGACTTCACTAATTTCAGAAATTTCAGATACCAAATTTAATTTGTCTGAGGCGGTTTACCGTTTTAATGACTTAAAAGAATAGCGACGGTACCAGTATATTTTTTCTTGAACTAAACAATGCATAGTAATGCGATTATAACTGTCATTAAGGAAGTATCCTCCTATACAATTCTGTTATTTCATTTTAAGAAATATTAACACCGGTGGAGAATACTGACATTTGATCATGTATATATGAAAATGTTCAGCCTGAGGCCAAGTTGCCTATATGACGCCTATATGACGTATATACATGTACAGCGTGCGTTATTGCGTATGTTCATCATGA
The DNA here is from genome assembly GCA_012932295.1 of Cyclina sinensis. NCBI lineage: Eukaryota > Metazoa > Mollusca > Bivalvia > Venerida > Veneridae > Cyclina > Cyclina sinensis. The sequence goes on along the minus strand of JAAONU010000016.1, from coordinate 2,943,605 downwards.
TCATTATGTATATGTTGCCACTTAAATTAATGACTCTCTAAGTTTGAGGTCTTCATCAACAAAATCAGTTATAATTAATACAACGCCTATATAAATGTGTTATCTTTTCGTTTCTCTGTTACAGATGTCTTAACTGTTATTGACTGCATGTTGCATAACACTTGATGAGGAAATTGAACATTCCAAGCAAATCTAATGCTGAAACAATATCCGTGAACATGTCTAAAAGTTCTAAAAGTCTTCTTAGATAGTGCAACAATTTCACATTCTGCTGATTGCTTTAGTAACTCTTGACATGACATGATTTATATAAAATTTGCCTACATTGGATATCGACACATTTGCAGTTTTGTGAAAATGAAGCTGAATTTTCATCTCTTTAAACATTTTAAAAATTTACAATATACAAACAAGGCAGATTTTTTTATATTTCACTACAAGCTATTAGTATTTAAACTAAAGTAAGAAAAATATTAGTTTATCTTAACGTTCTAATTTGCCAAAAATGAGTATAGGTCTTTACTATATTCTAAGGTTATTTGTGGTTCTGAACTAGCGACAGCTGTTATACGATAAGCATTTTAAGCTAAGAGTAATATATGAGTCATGCTATATAAGAAGAAACAGTAAGCTAATTCTAGGCACCATGACAGTCGCAACATTATTGAAGTTCAATTATATACAATAGTGACCTAGTAAGTCTGGACAGCAGATAATATTTTAAAGAAAATTTCATTCAAGGTAGATTCGAACAGAAGTCGTACAGATGTTTCAAAAAAAAACAATTTAAAATAACAACCTGATGGATTGGTATGCCTCATGCAAGTACAGTAAAAACTCACGATGCGACCAACTCAATATACAGACCAACTCAATATAACGAACAAATTCTTCTGGTCCCGATTTGTTTTACTATATATTCTATTCTTAGTTAAACTCAGTAATAAGACCAACTCAATATTACGTATTGCGACCGCAATTTCCGGTCCCGAATGAAAATACAAACCTTTTTTTGAACTCGAAATTACGACCGCGACCAGAACGGAACAAAACGGGCAGCTGTTGACTTAAGCTATTCATCAAAGGTCGAGGTCGGCAAACTTGTTTACACAAACATGTACATAATGGGCACCTCGTGTTAATCGGTGTTAATTGATAATTTGACAGGTCAAAAGGATCCAGGTGTGGATAATTTACTTTAAGGTTGGTAGTTATCGGTTTAATTGTTTATGACACCCTTATTAGAGTAAACTGCGGCTTACTGCACGATAAATTTTCTATAGTCATTAATTGATGCGCAAACGAATAAATGCAACACTAAAATCCAAAATTTTGTGAGATTTACGTATCACTTTAAATTTTTATTTTACTGACTTTGTTGTATTACAATTCAAATACGATCTTAGTGTTTACAAGCGACAAATATAATGTGTTGATCAAATTTATTTTTGATCATTGAAAATTAAATTCTATTATTAATTTATGTTTTATTGAATATGATCTCTTTAGTTAAGAAATACAAACATGATAGCCGAGCAAGAGTTACTTAACAGACTGAAAGAAAAGTATACCCAAACAATATTTTTTGCAATTTATATAGATTTAACCATATATTGACCATTATTCTGATCAAATCATTAGTTATCAAAGTAAGGACAAATAAAACAAATAAGTTATGCTCAGTGACACTACAATTGACGCAAAACACATACTGGGTCGATAAATCTACCATACACCTTCATGTCATCATCTGAACTCAATTTTAGGACCAACTCAATATTAAGACCACTTATTGCTGGTCCCAGAGGTGGTCTCATTATTGAGGTTTTACTGTACACTTTAACTTAATTAATTGTTATTTTGTACAATGACAGCTCAGCAAGGACGAATGAAGCGCTTTGAAAACAATGAAGTTCAGAAAACAATTTGGAAGGTTCTTTATTCATTTTAAAAGTTATAAAATTTACAAGTCATATCTATTGAATGTCGCGTTTTGCGCGTGAGTCGCACTCACATGATCTGCTGTAGACAAGCATGAATGCAGGATTTGTTTCCACATATATTCAAATATCAGAGAACAATGAAAAAGTAGCATTGACATTACGACTATCTATAGAACGTCAAACAGATAAAAAGGTTAGAACTATATAAAGTTAAAAGTTAAGGTTTGCTCTAAAAGCTCTCCTTTTAAATTCTAGTCTGTTTAAGCAAGCAATATTTAAAGCCATCACCACGCGTATACAGTTTCATTTTACTTCTTCCCTATAACCTTTGTAAGGGTCAAACGTAGTCTGATATTTCCACTCTGAAGTGAAGACTGCTGTGAATAATGGTGTATTTTTCTGTATTTACCCACGATCTTTTATGGTGAACAAAAGGTTTTTACATTTTCCAAAAAATGGATAACGCTTCGTAATTTTTTTCAAAGAAAAGAATAATACGAATAATTTTGTATAAGGTAAGATGTACAAGCCTGGATTTAGATTTAATACAATGTTGTGTTGATGGGATGCGATCGTTTTATTTGACTATACTTTTAAACAGTTGTGTCTTCAACAGAAGTACCAAGTGTACGCTTGCAGACGACAACTTTTGTCAGAAGTACCAAGTGTACGCTAGCAGACGTCAACTTTTGTCAGAAGTACCAAGTGTACGCTAGCAGACGTCAACTTTTGTCAGAAGTACCAAGTGTACGCTAGCAGACGTCAACTTTTGTCAGAAGTACCAAGTGTACGCTAGCAGACGTCAATTTTTGTTAGTTCCAGACGAACATGAATTATATTCTTTATCGACTATTTGATAAATATTGGTAAAAAAATGAAAACTTCAAATTCACCTTGTAACTAGAGAACTTCTGTTAAAAAGTGTTACTAGTATATTGATATAAAAAATGATATTGAATTGTATAAGTTGCATAATGTTTTTAATCAAGATGTTATCTCCCTTTGATTAAACAACGTGCACTCAAATAAAAATGGAATCATTTTGCAAGATTTAAACAAAATTTTGGAGATTAAAATAATTTGATACAATAACAATTAATATTCGTAGAAATCGGCTATATTCACAGGATATAGAAATGCTTGAATCACTAGTGTCGCTCGAGAAAGAAAATTACTAATGTTGCTCGAGAAAGAGAATTATTAGTGTTGTTCGAGAAAGAGAACTACTAATGTTGTTCGAGAAAGAGAATTACTAATGTTTTTGAGAAAGAGAACTACTAATGTTGTTCGAGAAAGAGAACTACTAGTGTTGTTCGAGAAAGAGAACTACTTATGTTGTTCGAGAAAGAGAACTACTAATGTTGCTCGAGAAAGAGAACTACTTATGTTGCTCGAGAAAGAGAACTACTAATGTTGCTCGAGAAAGAGAACTACTAATGTTGCTCGAGAAAGAGAACTACTAATGTTGCTCGAGAAAGAGAACTACTTATGTTGCTCGAGAAAGAGAACTACTAATGTTGTTCCAGAAAGAGAACTACTAGTGTTGTTTGAGAAAGAGAACTACTAGTGTTGTTCCAGAAAGAGAACTACTAATGTTGCTCGAGAAAGAGAACTACTTATGTTGCTCGAGAAAGAGAACTACTAATGTTGTTCCAGAAAGAGAACTACTAGTGTTGTTCGAGAAAGAGAACTACTAGTGTTGTTCCAGAAAGAGAACTACTAATGTTGCTCGAGAAAGTGAACTACTAATGTTGCTCGAGAAAGAGAACTACTTATGTTGTTCGAGAAAGAGAACTACTAGTGTTGTTCCAGAAAGAGTACTACTAGTGTTGTTCGAGAAAGAGAACTACTAGTGTTGTTCGAGAAAGAGAACTACTTATGTTGTTCGAGAAGGAGAACTACTAATGTTGCTCGAGAAAGAGAACTACTAGTGTTGCTCGAGAAAGAGAACTACTAGTGTTGTTCGAGAAAGAGAACTACTAATGTTGTTCGAGAAAGAGAACTACTAGTGTTGCTCGAGAAAGAGAACTACTAGTGTTGTTCGAGAAAGAGAACTACTAATGTTGTTCGAGAAAGAGAACTACTAATGTTGTTCGAGAAAGAGAACTACTAATGTTGTTCGAGAAAGAGAACTACTAATGTTGTTCGAGAAAGAGAACTACTAATGTTGTTCGAGAAAGAGAAATACTAATGTTGCTCGAGAAAGAGAACTACTAGTGTTGTTCGAGAAAGAGAACTACTAATGTTGTTCGAGAAAGAGAACTACTTATGTTGCTCGAGAAAGAGAACTACTAGTGTTGTTCGAGAAAGAGAACTACTAGTGTTGTTCGAGAAAGAGAACTACTTATGTTGCTCGAGAAAGAGAACTACTAATGTTGCTCGAGAAAGAGAACTACTTATGTTGCTCGAGAAAGAGAACTACTAGTGTTGTTCGAGAAAGAGAACTACTAGTGTTGTTCGAGAAAGAGAACTACTAGTGTTGTTCGAGAAAGAGAACTACTTATGTTGCTCGAGAAAGAGAACTACTAATGTTGCTCGAGAAAGAGAACTACTTATGTTGCTCGAGAAAGAGAACTACTAGTGTTGTTCGAGAAAGATAACTACTTATGTTGCTCGAGAAAGAGAAATACTAATGTTGCTCGAGAAAGAGAACTACTAGTGTTGTTCCAGAAAGAGAACTACTAGTGTTGTTCGAGAAAGAGAACTACTAGTGTTGTTCGAGAAAGAGAACTACTAGTGTTGTTCCAGAAAGAGAACTACTTATGTTGCTCGAGAAAGAGAACTACTAGTGTTGTTCGAGAAAGAGAACTACTAGTGTTGTTCCAGAAAGAGAACTACTTATGTTGCTCGAGAAAGAGAACTACTAGTGTTGTTCGAGAAAGAGAACTACTAGTGTTGTTCCAGAAAGAGAACTACTTATGTTGCTCGAGAAAGAGAACTACTAGTGTTGTTCGAGAAAGAGAACTACTTATGTTGCTCGAGAAAGAGAAATACTAATGTTGCTCGAGAAAGAGAACTACTTATGTTGCTCGAGAAAGAGAACTACTAGTGTTGTTCGAGAAAGAGAACTACTTATGTTGCTCGAGAAAGAGAACTACTAGTGTTGTTCGAGAAAGAGAACTACTAGTGTTGTTCCAGAAAGAGAAATACTAATGTTGCTCGAGAAAGAAAACTACTAATGTTGTTCGAGAAAGAGAACTACTAGTGTTGTTCGAGAAAGAGAACTACTAGTGTTGTTCCAGAAAGAGAACTACTAATGTTGCTCGAGAATGAGAACTACTGGTGTTGTTCGAGAAAGAGAACTACTTATGTTGTTCGAGAAAGAGAACTACTAGTGTTGTTCCAGAAAGAGAACTACTTATGTTGCTCGAGAAAGAGAAATACTAATGTTGCTCGAGAAAGAGAACTACTAGTGTTGTTCGAGAAAGAGAACTACTTATGTTGTTCGAGAAAGAGAACTACTAGTGTTGTTCGAGAAAGAGAACTACTTATGTTGTTCGAGAAAGAGAACTACTAGTGTTGTTCCAGAAAGAGAACTACTTATGTTGCTCGAGAAAGAGAACTACTAGTGTTGTTCGAGAAAGAGAACTACTTATGTTGCTCGAGAAAGAGAACTACTAGTGTTGTTCGAGAAAGAGAACTACTAGTGTTGTTCGAGAAAGAGAACTACTAGTGTTGTTCGAGAAAGAGAAATACTAATGTTGCTCGAGAAAGAGAACTACTAATGTTGCTCGAGAAAGAGAACTACTAGTGTTGTTCGAGAAAGAGAACTACTTATGTTGCTCGAGAAAGAGAAATACTAATGTTGCTCGAGAAAGAGAACTACTTATGTTGCTCGAGAAAGAGAGCTACTAGTGTTGTTCGAGAAAGAGAACAACTAGTGTTGTTTGAGAAAGAGAAATACTAATGTTGCTCGAGAAAGAGAACTACTTATGTTGCTCGAGAAAGAGAACTACTAGTGTTGTTCGAGAAAGAGAACTACTTATGTTGCTCGAGAAAGAGAACTACTAGTGTTGTTCGAGAAAGAGAACTACTAGTGTTGTTCGAGAAAGAGAACTACTAGTGTTGTTCGAGAAAGAGAACTACTAGTGTTGTTCGAGAAAGAGAACTACTAATGTTGTTCGAGAAAGAAAACTACTAATGTTTTTTGAGAAAGAGAATTACTAATGTTGCTCGAGAAAGAGAATTACTATTGTTGTTCGAGAAAGAGAACTACTAATGTTGTTCGAGAAGGAGAACTACTAATGTTGTTCGAGAAAGAGAACTACTAGTGTTGTTCGAGAAAAGAAAATTACTAATGTTCTTCGAGAAAGAGAATTACTAATGTTCTTCGAGAAAAGATCATTTGAGATGATAGAAACAGAATACTACTTTTGTACTGTTTTATGCAGATATCAGAGCAATATACGTTTTAAGGTAACACTTCATGGCCTAGAATGCACAAGTATTTTACTTTTGAGTTTTGTTGAAAAGAAAACTATTTTAAATGTATCAAAATATTTCTTCGATGATGAAATAACCATTAAGGTACCAGACTGACACACCTTTCGCTTTATTTCATCCTTGCTGTCAACAATCAGAATGTAATTTATGAACTCGAAGTAGCATCAGAAAATCCGAATGAGCGTTACTCTTTTTTTAACCGTTTGCAAGGTTTGGTAATTCATTTATATGTTTGAAGTAGAACGGTAATTGTTTCTATCAAGAAAAAAGCTCGACTTGTGTTTTATCTATTTGTTTTAAAAATGATTTTTGTATACACTACTAAAAGACACGATAACAGTACACTGGGACTGACATGATTTCTATAATCCAGAGTGCCGAGTCTAAATACATCATGTCTTGAACTGTACAACTTCGTCAGAAACAATAATAGTAAGAGCTATCTAACAGTTTCTATAATCTCAGCATCTACAGTATGAAGGTTTAAATTTGTCTGTCCATGCTCTCTTAATAATGAGGTACTTATCTAAAATGCAACGACACAAAATATTAATGAGCAAATTACTCGTGTTATAACCAGACTTAACCAGACAGCACGCCCACTAGCACCCCAAAACAGCCGGTAAACAAAGGTAGCAATATAACATCTTTGTTTATTAAACATTTACAGTGTCACCAGAGACAAATACAATTTATATCATTAACAAGTGTGTGATGTTTTCTATAACAACAACAAATTGTTATTAAGTACACGTTTATTCATCTTATTCCAGATTTACTGGCTACCGAGACAAATAATAAGCAAAAACTATGAGCCAGCAAATTCTCTTCTATTGACGATTTATTTTATGTAAATTTGTAATTGTTTTGCGGAGTACAGGAAATTAATATTGCCACTGATAGAATTCTCTGCATGAATACGAGCTGTAATGGTTTTAAGCATCAGCAATCTTCTTACCAGAGATATGCAGAGTACAGTAAATAAAAAAAGTTTTGTTGTAAATGTTATGTCTGTGCTTTAATGCCGCCATCTTAATCCAAAGATAAACGTTTTACGATTTACCACTGTTATTTATAGAAAATTTTTACGAAAACACCCAATGATTTAAGTGCATTGCATGTATATTTAAATTTTACTTTAATACGACCTTGTGATAAGATTATATTTTTCTTTCAATGTAAATAAGATAAAAGTGTATAAATGAAATGATATACGATTATACGATTGTAAAATGATTAATTAAACAAATAAAATAAATACTTATAGACTTTATTGATTGCTATGTGATTTTACTGACGATGGCCTACAGAAACGTTATCCAGTAATTTCACCAGGGGCCATATCCCCTATTCGTCGGTAATAGTAGAGTGGTTGATTGTAGCCTTCGCTGATCGTGTAGTAGCCCCTACCCTGTGCGTCGAAACAAACCGCCTCCCCTTGACGTTCCGAGTGGTAGGGAAGCTCGATAGCAGATGACGTCATGTGTGCGTAGTAATTGCCATCAGGTACATACCAGTAATACACGTGTCCATAGGCTTTTATCAAAACCTAATGAAAATACAGAAGTTTTTTTCAGTAAAACGTATCTGATGGGAAGATTATGATTACCATTTAGACACATTTAGAAAACTAACAGTTCAATTCTTAAAAGTAATGCAAATCTGACCGAGTATATAACATTCTAGATATGGTAATAAAATACAAATGTATATGGTCAGTCGCTTAGTATAACAACACAGTATATTTTGCAAAACAATTTAGATGCCTTCGCTTTACAGTTAGATCAGATATTGAAAAGAAACAGCCCTATTAGACTTTTTACCGCACTGGCTTAAACGCATTCGCTCACTAAGGTTCGAGGCAGCATCGTCCGTAAGTTAAAGCTGCAACACTGTTTATATTCTGACGCAAAGACCATTCAATCACTTTCTACTACTTTACCTCTTTTCCATTCGGAGAGATATCTCCGCCCACTGGATTATGAGAGCGAGAGGTGATCGGAAGATAAACTCCTTCGTTAACATTTACGCGGTGGTTGGTTCCCCACGCGCTACGCGGGAGATGAACGAGCTTTGGATGATGCCCGGCACTAACTTTGGATACCACATACACCTCTCCATGGTTGTCGACCATAACTGTTTCACAGTCATGCTGGTCCCAACTGAAAAGAAAAATATCGGGCATGATATATTAAGCTATTGATGAGTCTAAATGGTATACTGGGTGCAGTGATATTACTACTGCGCGAAAAAAGATTTTCAAACTCCACACAAAGTCAATTCCTCTGTGATATCAGTAACCACTGCCATCACATTGACACAAAGTTTATCTGAGCTGAAAACGGGCCGAAGTACATGCATAAACTTTTTCATTCGCGAATAATTCAAAGCGAGTCACTTCAGTTTATGAAGTAACTTCAAAGACAAGATTGCTGTTTCTGGCAGCTCTACCTGTCATTCTATTAGGCGAAAACAGACACCCTGTGTAGCTGCATGTTGTCGTTGTGTGATATCAGCCAATCATAAGCTGCATAAACTATGTGAGCAGTCGTCGATGTGTGACTTATATCTCCTAAAACTGCGTCATTTACCTTTGACTAGTACTGACCGATTTCTTAATTGACCAACAGGTAGGTAACCGACATACACAATGAAAGCTCTATGGAACGCCTGTAGTATCTGATGATTAAAACCAATGTAATATGCTGTTTGCTGTCTTTATAATGCTATGACAAATTATATCATGTCTTCATAACATAACATAATTGTAATCAACTAATCGTAATTATCTAATAAGAGCATAAAACGTGCTCGCAACTGAATAACATTAATGAATAACCCCACTAAATATTATTTGACAGAATATAGCGCGAGTGTGACCTATTATAAAGAAGTAAAGAATATATTCTTCTTCTTACTTTTCTTTTTATATCAGACAGTACAGGTGTTCCATAACGCTCGGTGTAAGTGCTTTAATTTTGCATGGTATAATAATTCGAAGCAATATAGATGTAACAAAATTCGAGAAATTACCTGAATTTTAGAACTGAGTCGACGTGAACGTGCTGGTCATGGATATGTGTAGGCTCGTGGATTCTGTAGATAGTGTTTGCGTCTCCTCCCGCATTTCCACCGGTGTCAGCAATATAGATACAGTGGCCCGAACCTCCCGGACATGGTCCACATGCTATATCCTCCCAATCTTGTGCACCTGCGCCATCAATGGTGATTGTTCCAAGACGCTGGCCAGAAGTAGCACTGAATAATGCATACATTTCAAGCGTAACCAGTTTTAGCAAATCTTAGTTACACGAAAATGAAATGAGGTACCTGTTTCGTATCTTTACACTAAACTTTTCAAATGTTGTCATAAGTGTTTGCGACGATCCCTAATAGGGCACTGAAGTTAGAAACTTAAATAAAACATCGATCATCTTAGTGACTCGACATATAATAGAATTTGAAGTCTCTGACTAGAACTAGCCTCTTGTGCTTAACAGCTATAAATAATTATTAGGCAAATAACAAGGTAGTTTTATGATACGGAGAAGTTTAACGAAAACAATACAATATAATGTCTGGTGTGAAAGAAGCTAATATCTCGTTAAACATTTTTGAGCAATATCTTAAATCTATTAATAATCCTAATGACCCATTTTTCAAACCAGATGAAGACATCTTGCACTTTGTGGAGTAGGCTAAATGATTCAAGCAGAGCTTTATTTTACAGACATATTTCTGATCACAAGTTCCAAAAATATTTAAACGTTGTAACTGTTCTAAAATTTCGTATATATTTAACAAGACTACGCGTATCATCCCATAGACTTTCTGTAGAATCTGGTAGATGGGCTAATGTTCCTATAAATGAAGGCTTATGTTTTTCTTGCAACTCTTTAGAAGACGAGTATCATTTTTGTACTAGAATGCAATTTATACACAGATTTAAGAAAACTTTATATTTCACAGTATTACTGGCGAAATCCAAATATGTTCAAATTTGTTCAATTAATAAATAGTGAAAGTAATAAGGAGATTGAAAAATTAAGTATGTATATTGAAAAAGCGTTTGCACTGCGAAACATGGAAGTTTATAACAGACACTAAGTTGCTTTACTTGAACGCATTGTTACAATTCTAACTAACTCTTGTTTAAATCAGGAAATGTATATTTAACAAGATACTATCTTACTGTTATCGTTTCGGATAAGATAGATTGTTATCTTGGAACTATTTTGCAATAAAAATTCCGATTGTATACATACATGATCTCGTAGAACTAACCGAGGTCATTATGTCTGTCTGTTAAAAAATTGAAAGTGTAGAATATATTAAATTTGCCATCCCCCTCTCTTTGATGTTGACACATACTATTTGGCATTTAAGTGTAATGATTCTGATATTTACATTGTATATATTATTCTATGTTAAACATGTGCACACAGTTACGTTCATATAGTTTATTTGACGCCACATTTCTTTGTTGCCTTCTGTATTTATTTATTTGTATGATATGCCACATAGGTCATAGACCTTCTGGATTGCGAATAAAATTATCTTATTATCTTATCAATATTGGTTTTAACAGTAAGAATATGTAATACTCTGTGTCTTTAGTTCGCATTAACGAACAGCACCAGACCGATGCATATGCTCGTTTTTTATTTATTTTAAGATAATCAAAAGCTAATTTAGTTTAAATGACATTTAATTTAGTAATTAATTACTAAGTAATTAACAGTTAATTTAGTACAATATTACCTGAAGGCAAAGATTCTGTGGGTCCCTCCAGAGTCATTATGTGTGTACAGTACATCCTTGTGTGTCCTGCTTGCACACACACCGGAAGCTTCGTTTATAGAATGACTGGTTACAGTCGCTACTTGTTGTGCGTTCTCAAAGTGTGGGACTGAAAGACAGAAATACATGAGCTTGGTGACCTGTCAGATGCTAGTCTAGTGAGTCAGTTAAATGTTATTTATGTTAGTTTGCAAATCTTACCAGATTTAAATCATGGTAACATGATTAAAAGAGATGGCATGACAGATTTAGACAAACAACAAAATAGATACGTTTTTCTGATTTCTGTTACACCGTTACATACATGCTTGAAACAATATGTATTACACACATGCAGTTTGAATGTGTTATGTTTAAATTTTATAACATATGATATTTTTCAAAAGTGGCACAATTCCTCCAGATAGTGTCAGAAGATATTCACGACCATTAAATCACTGAATCTGATCACAAACTTTACCTTTTGGCTCGTTCGCAGACTTAACCAAGTGAAGAACTTGATCTAAAACTTATATTTAGATAGTTCGTTAATATATAAAGCTTACCATAGCGTCGGACCGTACCGCTAAATACAGTCGACAGAATAGCCAGGAGGACAAGTACAACACGTAACATAGTTTCGACCCTCTCACCACCAAGAGCGAGTAGTAGTTAAATTTATTTTAGATTTCCTTATCAGTAAACAATATGACACACATAAATCTTCACCTTTGTTAAGTACGTCATGGTACGTATGACAACCTGTTGTATTTTATCTTCAAATTAAGTGTTTCAGAACGAAGTTCCTTAGAATTAAACCTACTTTTGACTGTTTGGTTCCATTTTTTAGATTTTGAAGAGATCATTTTCATTCCAAATGTTTAAAATATAACAATACGTGTGTACGAGTTGTTAAATGAAGTGAAGCAGTTATTTACATTTTGTAAGCTCTAAGAAAGTGGTCAGTTTGCTTTTCATGTTGCAGCATTGCATCTTGTGTTCAAATTATCTTTACATCTATGAAGCCATTGTTTTAAAACAGTGGGGACATTCCTATCTGAGTAATATGTCACTCCTTAGTTCTTATCTTAAGAAGAGTGAACCGTTGTAGGTATTAAGTTAATATTTTATAGTTGCATACAATATTTAGCTTGTGGCTTTTTTCAAAGGGTGTGCTCTGATGAGCTTTATCAAGATACGCAGTTGGAATCAAATAATTATTTTTTAACAAATGTCATGGTCAGTCTAAGAATAGTGTAATCACTCAAACACAATGAAATAAATTGATTAATTGCAGTTTCTTTCCTAAACTATTTTGATAGGATGGGCTACAGTCAAGCATTTATAAAAGCAGAATTGATGATAACGTTACAAAAATAACACGCTGAGTAGCAAAAGACATTTGACAGCATGCAAGCGTCGGGTAACAGCAATCTTAGTAGTCAAGATTTAGCTCTTCAAAGGTTACTTAAAATAGACGCACGGATCCTCATGAAATATTCACGTTTTATAAAGATACATGGTGACAAGATCACATGCTCATATTTCATTCTGAGAAAGAGCTACTGAAAATTACTAAAACCCAGACATACAGTTGTTGACCTGATGTTTGTTTTATAGGTCTGATCCGAGACCATTTGTCTTTGACTATAAATATTTTCGGGAAACGACAACATATGCTCTTCGGTTCAATAGACCTCTGAATTGTGTCGAAGTTCCCGGGGTCTTATTTTCACTGGATGCTTTCATGAGTAACGTTGTTGTACTTCAGGATAAAGTATCTTTCTCCTGTCAAAAAAATGATTACATAGATAACAGGACTGTTGGAAGAATTCACTAAGAGATACCTACCAATTAGAACGCGAACGATACGTGTCTTATTTCATAAGATGCCTCAGTGTACCCAAAATTGTCATCACTTTATCATACAAGGTTTGGTTTGGTTTATTGGGGTTTAACGCCAGTTTTAACAGCTAAGGTCATATCCCGGCGGTCAGTCCACCTAACAAGTGTTCCTAACTACTTCCTCACTTGCTTCAGAGGTGAGGGACAAATGCCTTATAGACGTACTGTCTAAGATCAATTATCACGGAGAAATTTTGCCGGCCCTGATGGGGATTGAACCAGAGTTGACAATCCAATGTTCTACCGATTGAGATAGCCGGGCCAGCACTTTATCATAAAAACAAAAACAAGTTGCCAAGACAAATATTAGAAGCAGCAAGAAGTATTGTCTGTTATAGAGCACGGACTAATTAACATAGATCAATTATCACAAGCTGTAAATATCTCCCAAATGACAATAGCTCTTTGATTTTAACAGTCACTTAACAATGTCTCATTTTTTATGATATTTATGTTACTGAAGAGGCGTATTTTTAGATAAATTATTCTTTTGGCACGTAACACTTTAATGCATGTCATGTAATCAAGAACAGTTCTACGGAAATGAGTTTCACATTTTAGCATAATAAACTGGCTGCAGTGATAAAGTATAAAGCATATGAATTTTTCAAATTTTACTGAGCCAGACAGAACATTAAGAAATTAATTCATGCATTGAGGTTAGAACTCTTCTGTAGTTTTTACCATTACTATTTTTCCGCTTTGTTTTCTTACATTACATAAAGAAATTATTTCTAAAAGCGACAAAAAAGAAACATCAAGAAGTTTGACATTATGACATTAAAGTCTTGTAATAGGGTGTTATTCTTGTTGTCAGTGAACGATTAGTGGACTGAGCTAACGATTAGTGGACTGAGTTAACGATTAGTGGACTGAGTTAACGAATATAGGACTGAGCTAACGATTAGTGGACTGAGTTAACGATTAGTGGACTGAGCTAACGATTTGTGGACTGAGCTAATGATTAGTGGACTGAGCTAACGATTAGTGGACTGAGCTAACGATTAGTGGACTGAGCTATCGATTAGTGGACTGAGTTAGCGATTAGTGGACTGAGCTAACGATTTGTGGACTGAGCTAACGATTAGTGGACTGAGCTATCGATTAGTGGACTGAGTTAACGATTAGTGGACTGAGCTAACGATTAGTAGACTGAGTTCACGACTAGTGGACTGAGCTAACGATTAGTGGACTGAGTTAACGATTAGTGGACTGAGCTAATGATTAGTGGACTGAGTTAACGATTAGTGGACTGAGCTAACGATTAGTGGACTGAGCTAACGATTAGTGGACTGAGCTAACGATTAGTGGACTGAGCTAACGATTAGTGGACTGAGTTAACGATTAGTGGACTGAGCTAACGATTAGTGGACTGAGTTCACGACTAGTGGACTGAGCTAACGATTAGTGGACTGAGCTAAGGAATAGTGGACTGAGCACTTGCTGAGTGCACTGTCTGTCATCGACCCTATAACTTGTCTGAAAATGATCTACATCGGCAGTACTATGGTTACCGATTTTGTACGAGAATATCTAATTTTATTCGGAAAAAAGGTCAGTTAACAATCTAGTGTATAATTACCAATGACAATGTAACCAGAAATATCGTCAGTTTATCACATAGACAACAGGAATGGCCTAGACAAACAGTAGCTGTAAGGTGTTTTAACTTGTTTAAAGACCAGTTAACATAAGCTGTAATTAATTCTTGACAGACAATATTGGTGTTCCAGTGTAGTCGTTCAGATTTCAGAAAATTTATTTCTAGGCAGAATCTCCAATACTTATCATTTTCTCCAATCTTATCTGTGCAAGACGAATCGTGCAATCTTTCATGTTAACTCGAGTTTCTTTTATATCACTATCTTCTTACACTACAAGAATTGTTTTAGAACGATGTCTCAAATTAAACATTCTCTCATATGATTATATGTGACAGTGTAACCAAATTGTCGCCAGTTTATATCATAAACGACAACAATAATAGGTTATACTAAGGAGCTGCTCTGAAAAGTATAGCTGATCTTAACGTGTCTAGTCTCAGACTAATCATCTCAAGCTATAAATAATTCTCAACAGACAATACCACTTTTCCGGTTCAATAAACGTTCAAGAATATCTCATTTTTCAGGATATTTATTGAAGAAGCTTGTTTCTGTACGATGTTTACTCAAGTGCAATTATTATCTCATAAACTTCACAACCGAGAAAATTCTACAATAAACACATCCACTTTGACTGAATTCGTCTTTTTCTTATTTTCCCACAAGAGATTCTGAAGGAACCCGCTTGTAGAAATAGATTGGTTGACTGGTTCCTTCGCCTAACGTGTAATATCCACGAACATTCGGGTCCCAGGCAATACCTTCTCCCTGCCTCTCACGATGGTATGGCAGAAGCTGCGGGGTACCAGACAGATGTTTCAAATAGTCGCCGTCGGGAACATAGTAATAATTAACCGCTTCTATGGTCTTTATCAATACCTAAGGAAATAAATTAGATTACTGTAGAAACACTGGTGTAAAGAAAATACTCTTCTATAGTCAACAATATACGATATTGATGTTGGTTTATTTTTAAAGACTTAAATATTAACTTTTTAAGACTTATATTTTACGAATTCTAAGTCGGCATAACTCATAATTTCAGGAACAAATTTGTCTAGTAAGTTATCGCAGACACTGTTTTCTAGAATCAAGAGGGTTGAGTTGAAGCCAAGATTGTTTGGAGAACGCCTACCATTTCTCCCATAGGATTTAGAAAATTTCTACGATGATTTTGATTTCACAAATATTTCCTTAAATTGTCCCCTTGAGATTTATAGATGTGTAAATTACCCAGAATGCATCATTACATTTCAACTCCTGTTAGTCTCGATTATCGTCAAATTCCATAGTTTTGTTGTCTCAATATTGGCAAAATGGCAAAAATTTGTCATCTTGTTGTTTCCAACAATATTTATTGCTCATTTAACATTTTATTTAATATTGTATCGGGCTGAAAATCTTTAAACACTCAGAGATACATGGTCAACAAATGTCTGTTAGATTAAAAATGTGTTTGTTTGCATGTCTACACATGTAATGCATATCTAGAGAAGGGCTCGAGATCCGTCCATGTGACCTTTGTTATTTTCATTATATCGATAAATAAGTTGAGTCCATACACGTACACTTTTACATTCTATATTCCTAGACACGTACACCTTTATGGTCTATATTCCTACACACGTACACATTTATGGTCTATATTCCTAGACACGTAAACCTTTATGGTCTATATTCCTAGACACGTACACCTTTATGGTCTATATTCCTAGACACGTACACCTTTATGGTCTATATTCCTAGACACCTACACCTTTACGGTCTATATTCCAAGACACGTACACCTTAACGGTCAATATTCCTACACACGTACACCTTTACGGTTGAGTTGAGTCCATACACATACACTTTTATGGTCTATATTCTTAGACACGTACACCTTTACGGTCTATATTCCTAGACACGTACACCTTTATGGTCTATATTCCTAGACACGTACACCTTTATGGCCTATATTCCTAGACACGTGGACCTTTGCGGTCTATATTCCTAGACACGTACACCTTTACGGTCTATATTCATAGACACGTACACCTTAACGGTCAATATTCCTACACACGTACACCTTTACGGTTGAGTTGAGTCCATACACGTACACTTTTATGGTCTATATTCCTAGACACGTACACCTTTATGGTCTATATTCCTAGACACGTACACCTTTATGGCCTATATTCCTAGACACGTACACCTTTGCGGTCTATATTCCTAGACACGTACACCTTTACGGTCTATATTCATAGACACGTACACCTTTATGGTCTATATTCCTAGACACGTACACCTTTACGGTCTATATTTATAGAAACGAACTGATTTACGGTCTATATTCATAGACACGAACACTTTTACGATCTGTATTCATAGACACGTACATCTTTACAGTCTATATTCCTAGACACGAACACCTTTACGATCTGTATTTATAGACACGAACACCTTTACGGTCTATATTCCTAGACAAGTACACCTTTACGATTTATATTCCTAGACACGTACACCTTTACGGTCTATATTCCTACACACGTACACCTTTACGGTCTATATTCATACACACCTACACCTTTACGGTCTATATTCCTAGACACGTACACCTTAACGGTCTATATTCCTACACACGTACAATTTTACGGTTGAGTTGAGTCCATACACGTACACTTTTATGGTCTATATTCCTAGACACGTACACCTTTATGGCCTATATTCCTAGACACACGTACACCTTTGCGGTCTATATTCCTAGACACGCACACCTTTACGGTCTATATTCATAGACACGTACACCTTTATGGTCTGTATTCCTAGACACGTATACCTTTACGGTCTATATTTATAGAAACGAACTGATTTACGGTCTATATTCATAGACACGAACAGTTTTACGATCTGTATTCATAGACACGTACACCTTTACAGTCTATATTCCTAGACACGAACACCTTTACGATCTGTATTCATTGACACGAACACCTTTACGGTCTATATTCCTAGACAAGTACATCTTAATGGTCTATATTCCTAGACACGTACACCTTTACGATTTATATTCCTAGACACGTACACCTTTACGGTCTATATTCCTACACACGTACACCTTTACGGTCTATATTCCTACACACGTCAGCTTTACGGTCTATATTCCTACACACGTACACCTTTACGGTCTATATTCATACACACGTACACCCTTACGGTCTATATTCCTAGACACGAAAACTTTTACGATCTGTTTTCATAGACACAAACACCTTTACGATCTGTATTCATAGACACGAACACCTTTACGGTCTATATTTATAGACACGAACACTTTTACGGTCTATATTCATAGACATGAACACTTTTACGGTCAATATTTATAGACACGAGCACTTTTACGGTCTATATTCATAGACACGAGCACTTTTACGGTCTATTTTCATAGACACGAGCACTTTTACGGTCTTTATTCATAGACATGAACACTTTTACGGTCTATATTCATAGACACGAGCACTTTTACGGTCTATATTCATAGACACGAACACTTTTACGGTCTATATTCATAGACACGAACACTTTTACGTTCTATATTCATAGACATGAGCACTTTTACGGTCTATATTCATAGACACGAGCACTTTTACGGTCTATATTCATAGACACGAACACTTTTACGGTCTATATTCATAGACACGAGCACTTTTACGGTCTATATTCATAGACACGAGCACTTTTACGGTCTATATTCATAGACATGAACACTTTTACGGTCTATATTCATAGACATGAGCACTTTTACGGTCTATATTCATAGACACGAGCACTTTTACGGTCTATATTCATAGACACGAGCACTTTTACGGTCTATATTCATAGACACGAGCACTTTTACGGTCTATATTCATAGACACGAACACTTTTACGGTCTATATTCATAGACACGAGCACTTTTACGGTCTATATTCATAGACACGAACACTTTTACGGTCAATATTCATAGTTTTACTCTGTCTCCTTTTTCATTCTTTAGTACAGATCTCTGACTCCAAGAAGTTTCCAGCTAAGTAAACATGTGTTAACTGTTACAAAGAAATTATTTTCTGTCATTTTTTTCTTTCTTTTTGTTGCTTTATTAAAATTTAATTGATTTAAGATGTCAGTAGGTTACAAAACTGAAAAAGTAACAGCTGAGTGGAATTTGAATTTTATTAAATTCAATATACATGCTTACCTCATATCCGGTAGGTGAGATGTCGCCAGCTGTAGGATCATTGCGGCTGCTGTGTATTCCATTCAGGTGTATCCCGTCATTGACAGACACAGTGTGAGAGGAGCCCCAGGCACTAGACGGTAGTTTCACCATCTTGCCATGCCCACCATTGACCTTTGACACGATATAAACATCTGCGTGCGGATCAACCATCACAGTTTCACAGTTATGTTCGTCCCATCTTTGGATGAAAATGCTAACTTTACATAAATTTTAAGCTGAAAGTCAGACCACAGATCTAACAAAAGAACCCCTTAGTTGTTAGTAAGTAAGAGTTTGTCAATGTGAGCATTTGTGAAAAAAACCTGTGCAATTGTTTTATCATATTCTATTCGTTTCAGTTTTAAATCGGTGTCAAATACAAGTTTTGGAATAAATGCAATAAAGTGTTTGCCTCCATAGCGAAGAAAGGATATCCAGAGTTGGCTTTACAAAGCACAATTATGCGGTGGTGTTGTCGTACCATTCGATTTTCACATTGATGCTATGTCCTCAGTATCTTAAGGTAAAATACTAGAGCTATTTATTGCAAAGTGACTAAAACTGAAATAGATTATTACCTGAACTTCAAAGTTGAATCAAGATCCACGGTGACATGGGAACTCAGCGTGTCCGGTTCTTTTATTCTGTAAATAATGTTGGCGGCGTAATGAACATTGCCACCGGTATCGGCGATGTAAACACAGTAATCGCCATGTTTTCCAGGGCAAGGTCCACATGCGATGTCTTCCCAGTCGTGACTTACCGCATCGTTAATAGTTATTTTCGCCACTTGTCGACCGGAAGTGACGTCTATAGCATATATGCTATGGCTATGATCCCCAGAGTCGTTATGTGTGTAGATGATGTTCGGATGACGACGGCTCGCGCAGATGCCGGAAGCTTCCCTGACGTCATGGGAATTTAGAGTTGAAATCTTTTGACCATCTTGAAAATGTGGAGCTTTCATGAAAAAAGAAATACTCAGATATATTTTTTTTTTCGTGTAATCTTTTTCTTCTACTTTTGGAATGAGTTATTGTAGTAACATTTTGACAGATACTTAGCTTTAAATTTTGACTTTCGCTTCAAGTTCAGTTAAGTATGTCTTGGATTGGAGACCTCGTCCCAGTATTCTGAATCCAAATGGGGGCATTAGCTGATTATCTACCCTGGATACTCTAAGATGTTACATAGGTCCTTCCATTTGGATTCCTCTGCTTTCATCGCTATTTTCTTAGTTGGTTTGGTGAAAATTAAGCCTAATTATTTGCAAAAATGGTAGTCAGATTACGCATTTAGTTTAGCAACATGTTTTGTTAACATCATTATGTTTGTTTTTTGATTATCCTAATATTTTATTTACTATATTAGTGACAATTTCCACAACTGTCAAGATTATCATATAGAGAAACAAGGATAAAGTTAGAGGATTCCATCTGAAAGGACCAATGTGCTATTTGGTCTACCTTCGATGTTATCAGATTAAGGGAGATAATTTGTTATCAGGAATGCCCCTCGTTGTCTGGCTATAAAAACGACTTAATTTATCTTGTCTTACAGTAACTAGTGTATTTAGATACTAAATTTATAATGTACTTTTACCATTGTTCCTTGGAAGGACAAGTTTAAGATAGCGGATAATTTATGAAACTGAAATCAATTACCTGATAAAAATAAATACTTACAATATCTTTTTGAAATTCTGGCCTGCTCTGACGGAACAGAAAATAAAATAATTGCGCATAAAACTGTACAGCAGACCGATGTCAGCGTCATGATCTCAAGATAAGGAAAGCTTTCTAAACTTTTAAGTTTCCCTAAAGTAGGTCGCCAGCTTATCTCTTTAGATATCATTTGAACTAAACCTTTGATAATATTCTTATTTTACACGATCTGTGAACTTGTTAAATATTGTAAATAATTCAAATCTTAAGATTATATAAACATTTCGTGTACGAGGTCTTACAGAATAAGAAAGTGATTGATACAGAACACGACAACGAGGGTGCGAAGCGGCCGGCAAGGTTGGTTGAATAGGCAAAACCTAAGATTAACAGTATTCCGTTTCACTTTCAAGTCATGTAAATGTGAATTAATGTCAATGAATGATTACCAGATGTGAAGATGTCACTTGAATATTTTATGTTCAACAGATAAACTGAAAACATTTCATTAGTCTTAACAGTTGTTGTTGTAGCATTATGGGTGAATATTCATTTATTCCAAATGAATGTTTTTTTTGTACCATAATGCCTTAAAAAAGACAGTTTTGAACACAGATTATACCTTAAATTTTCAATTATTTTTCATTTTATAGCAAATGAGTCATTAAAACAGATATTCAGTAGAATTATAGGGTGTGTCTCTATAACAGTTAATACAACGTTAAACAACCTGATTATCTGAAAGAGAAAAGTAAAAAGAAAAATTTGAGCCTTCTTTTCGGATGGAATTTTGGGACAACACTTAATCTCTTTACACTGTTTTGTATTGTTCATGAGTTATTTCACCGACAAAGCTTCGTCCAGCCGTGAGTCATATATATGGCGTAAAGAATTAAAAAAGAGGGCTTATTTCCGGACTAATTTTATCTCTAACATTATTTTCTTCCAGTTATGATATCGTTCTCAGTTCTTCCAGGTAATGTTTTAGAGTATTGATTGTCAAAACTATTCCCTTACAAACAAATTCTTTTCCGACTCTGAAATTAATATGCTTTTAGATTATAGAGAAATCGCGTTTTCAATATTTTTGCATACGTTTTATTTCTCAACAGCCCCGGGTAAACAGAAACACTAAGAAGGACATATTCCATACATCATTAACAAATGCTTTACTAGACTGATGCATTTTATTTTAACACATTATTGACAGAATGTTCTTTCAAGCAAAGCATATCTTGCTTCATATAATAGTTCATATTGAAGTTAATATTACTATAACTGATTTCTATAAAAATGACCAAGATCATGAAAACATAGACCATGTTCAGATATTGTGTAAATTAGAAACAATAATGACTTCTCTTACTTCTATAATGAATATTAATGGAAATAAACCTTCCTGCGTAGTTTTCATTTAATTCATGACAGGGCTAGCCATAAAGGCTTAACAATATTAAACGTTAGTCGATGGGAGAGAATCACTTTCCACAATGAATGTAGTCAAGTACAAAGTTTGGTAATCTTTGCTTTTCTTTCACTGCATGTCAGAGCAAAATACTTTTTTGAAATATTCACCACCATCATTTATATATATATTATTTAACATTTGCTTAATTAATCAAGTAATGCACAACAAAACATAAAACGCCATTTTGTTTCCGACAAGTTTGCAAATTTGTGTCTGTGCAGTCGTTCATGAATCGTCTGTCAATATTACAATTAATGCCCCGTGCTCTCTGCAGAACAAATAATATCAAATAAACCGTGAATACAGAAAACTTGTTTCCGCATAGATTTTACTGCTTCCTCGTCATTATGTCCAGTATTTCAAGATACACCTATTAACTGTTTGATTTGTTAATGATCTATACATGTAAGAGATATCTAATTAAATCTAATTCATTCTGGTCATACTCGAAGCGAATAGTACGGGAAATATCTTCAGGACGTTAGCTCGAACTGAAAAGTATAAGTCGGTCTGTCTTCTATTTATTTATTCTGTCTGTTTCAGTTTGTGTTTATTTATCTGTGTGTTAGTTCTATCTCTGTCTGTTTGTGTTTATTTATCTGTTTGTTAATTCTATCTTTGTCTGTTTGTGTTTTTCTGCTAGTTAATTCTATCTCTGTCTGATTGTATTTGTTTGTTAATTCTCACGTCTGGTTTTTTTACATGCTCATTTTATAGTACCGTTATAGTGCTCGGTAAGATGTCCAATCCGGAATACAGTTAGTTGTTTTAGTGGAGGAGTGGGGAAGCAAACTCAAACATAGTTAAATATACTACCTTTACTGTTAGATTGGTATTAAAGACTAAACTGTTAGGCATCAGACGATTCATCATCCGTTGCGAGGTGTTTCAGCCCTTTTAACGTTCGGTACACCCTTGTGATGGTGGGACAGGTAGGGTTCCCCGTCTAGTTGGCTGACAGTCTGGCTTGATATGATACATTCAGAGCCAAATGGATCACAAGGTTATCGCATAAATAGCAATAAAAAATATCAACGTCTTACGATGTCGTTTAAAATTTCAACCCCAGTTTCATTTGTCTCGTACTATACATATAGAGACACGTGATTTATGGGCATATGGAAGTATTGATAAAGAAAGTAGTCAATGCTGCTGCCACTTGTCAGAATACATGATTCTTTAAATGGTTCATTTGATTATAATCTTTACAAGTCACGTAAATAAACAGATGTCTCTCATAGTGGCATATTTATCTGAAGAGAGTTTCTTAGGTTTCCATGTTGTTGTCAATAGGCAGTGTTCGTTATGCAAGATATTAGACAATTATAGCTATCGTTGAAGTCTGTTGCCATATCAACTTCATTTTTCAAGCAGAATGACAGCAGCATTCTGGTTTTAATAAGACATGTTTTTACTGGTCATAATATTGAAAATATCCATTAAAACACGAGCCATGTCTCGAGAAGAATGAATTACGCTAAAGCTAGTTAGTTCGTGACAAAATTCCGTTTTCTAGGACCTCTTCAGAAGTATTATTTTTTATCATTTTCCAACATGTTCTATTTAATGTACCGTCCAGACAGACGCGTTTATTTCAGTCATCTGGGTTATTAAGCCATGATGACATAACATATGTACGTAATATACGTAATGCAGGATATAGAACGGACAGTGTAACAGGCGTGAACTAACCTTACTTTATAGAGGATAATACGAATAAAATTCTTGTTTATTCATGCGCCGTATACAGTTTACCTAATATCTTCAAAATATTATTCTATTTCTTAATTTTAGTGCCGTCTTCGCCTAGTGAAGGCGTCCGTTTACGGAACTGAAGGTCAAAGGTTCGAGTTCCATCAGAGGCTTGTTTTGGCGAGGTCGGCTAATAAGCCGCCTTCTAAGTAAAGAATACTTACCGATTGTCAGGTCGCCTGGCATTACAATTAATGGGAATTAATGTATTCAATAAAAGAGGTGTCTCAAAAACCCGGGAAGGCAGAGGTGACACTGGAATAAACGAACCCTTTACCCTCCATACTTCGTACTTTTTTAAATCGAATTGGCGCTGGATTATATCGATAACGCGTCTGATACTCTTATTCGGTCAAGGTACCGACATTACAACATTTTAGAGGTACAGAACTTAAATTAATTATAACATTAGTTACAGGTCACGAACACCTAAATTTCAACGAGCCGCATGCTCAAATAGTGACCGGTAAAACGGGTAGCTAAACCAAAAACAATCACCACTCTGAATAAAGGTCCGATATTATTCATGTAAGGTATTCTACTTTCAAAAGTCCTATAGTTCCAATTAGTTCCTCTTTACCAAGGTCGAACTAGGTCAGGGATTAGATCACAATCTTTAACTGTTATTTTACTGTATAATCACATTAACCATCGTTGCAAATTTCGATTGTTTTAAGATGATTATAATTATGTTTTGTGATTTTTTGGATTTGGAAATCATTGCACAGATAATCCAAGCTTACCGTTGTTTATCAAATATACATTTTTTTTATAATATTTATTATTATATTCATATTATAAGTTCTGTTATATATATTTGATGTAATAGCTCCCCGACTAGTTTTTTTTTATTTGTTAGGTGTTTAGAAAGATGTAAGCAGATATTGTGATAAGTAGTGTTGATTTCAAAGGACCTGCGGACTAAGGCCGTTATTCTATTCAAGATGTTTGAATCTTTACTAAATATTTCACAACCAATTCATAGGAAGCGTTCCCTGTTTATCTGGTAACGTGTCATTATGACCTGGGGGCTAAAATTGTCAAATCCTTTATTTCACAGCTGGACGTTATATGTAAAAATAAATCCTTTATTTCTTCGGGGCAAGTGTGGTTTGACATTGTAAGATAGAGATGTTTATTTTCTAACGTTAAGTTTGTAAGAGATAACTATAGATGTATGTATATATCGGTGTACCAACAGTGTATCATTAAGCAATTGCACTTAACGTAATTTTGTACTTGATAAAAGGGGTGTATAATCCCACTGTATCTGGATTAGTGGTTTAACTTGATCTTGATGTAACATAAGGATATATTAAAATAAAACCTCAATATATATACATTGTACCATGGCTGTTAGTCATCAATATTATCTCGTTATCATATATCTTAAATCAGTTCCTCATGTGTTTGAAATTTGAATAAGTCTGGAGATTTAATAAAGTGCCATCATCTATGATTATTTCTTACAAATACATTTTTATTTTATCATAAAATAAATGAATGAACTTTTATGACTTCAGCGGTTCGTGTCATTAAACAGCAAACTGTGATCACATACATGTATGTATATCTGATAGTTTATTTGTAAATACAGAAACTTATATAGATATTTATCAGTGTATCGCGTTAGGTAGTTTTAATAAGTATAGGCTGTCTTAAGAAATTTAAAACTGTCGTGAAAATTTCATGGATATGTCGTAAAAGGAAGCTTTTAAAGTTTCCACTTACGGTTGTTGCTATTTAATATCAGAGAGTTAATTTCTTGAAATAAATGAGGAAATTATTTCATCAATAGATAATAGTGACACATGCGGATAATTGCTGGAAAATTGTGATGAATTGAAGGAAACAGTATCTTATGTCATCGCGAAATTACATGCTGAATGCTGACAACCAGAGACTAGAGGATTACAATATTAGAGAATTATAAATCTGATATCCAGGTGGAATTGTGTCAGGGATTGCTGGTATCTGTGGTCTGAAGCTCGAACATCATGGCGACAGAAATAGAGATGTGAGTAGTGTTATGCCTTTTATTTGCTACAGTATATGTGAGACAGTTGATGCAACAGTAAGTTGGATTGAGTTCAGTTAAACATTTTCAAATGAAGCTGCCAATAAAGACAAATAGATGGTAATAATATTATAGTTGTTTTTCTACGTAGACCAAAGTATCAAAGTATTTTGTGATGTGAGTTCAAAGATTGTATAAGTTATTTGACTTTGATACCAGTTTGAACATTTTCTTTAGAGACTGACCAAATTTTTATAGAACAGAATAGAACTAAAGATTTCACTCACTTCCAGGTTGTATAAAACGAATTTTAGTTTTTAAGCGATAACATTATTGTACAGAAATGTCGCAGTGACCATAAACTGAAACAACACAGACACACATTCTGTGGACCCTATCACCACTATATACTAATTCAAATGTTTAACTAATATTCGGACCTAAGAATTACGTACATATTTACAACAAATTTGCAACAGGGGCGTCTTAATTTTGATACTTTATAAATGCAACAGTAATAGTTGCTTGCCATTGAATGAGGTGATATATTTGTTCAAGTATAGATTTTTTAAACTTGAAAGTCAGCTTATTTCAAAGATATGCTAGATCTAAGACATGAATAGTAATTGCAATGTACACAATTTTAATAAAAGTTTATGTTTACATTCTTGTAAACATATGAATAACCGCAGATATTATGCACGCAAGTCACCTTTGACTGTACCTGCATGTATATAATTTATGTACATGTATGTATATCTTGAGACAGCGTCGACGAAGAGATAAAGGAATTGAACTGAATTTAAAAAGTGAGGGATATTTGGATCGCGAAGGTCTTAGATGCGTATGTGTTTTACATCGAATACGCCTCTAGCTGGGAGATACTAGCATTTATAATGTTATCGTCTATACAGCGGACAGTTGCCATATACACTGGCCCGCTGAAGTAAATATTTCAGCCATGTACGTGAGCGCTGTAGGCGATTTCATGTTTCCTCCGTACTTATTGTTAAGCCTTTGTTAATGACAGATCATTTGAAATCATTGATGTGACTTGTTACATAAGAAATGACAAGTGTCAAAGTTTTGTTTGTTTCATATGAAATGATTTACATCTGTATAGCTTTTAAATTCAGCCACAAAACTAATGCTCAACCGCGTGATTTTTAAAAGTTGCCAAAATCATCATCATTTTGATTCATATAAGTTGGCATCTTCAAATACAAACACACAAACAACAGTTTTATAATCATCGTCATCATCAAAATCTTTTTTCTCAACCTACTCATCATCGTCACAATGAAACATAAAAAAGCATTAAATTAAACATCACCATTATAGTTCTATTGAGATCATCACCATGAACATCAGTGTCGTGATCAGCAAAATCATGATCATCATTAAAATCATTATCATCATCATAAACATGATCATCATAAAAGTTAGTGATCGGAATATATATATTTTTAAATGAAACATGTTATTAAAGAGGCTGTACTCCAGATTTGACCAAAAGATTTTTTTCATAAATTATATATTTAGATGCCGTGAGATTATAACAACATAATATTTTACTTCAAAACTGATTATAAAAGTCAAAATAGAATAAAAAAAATATTTTCGCTCCAGCCTGATTTGAACGCTGGACCCTCATGTTAACAAAATATATCCACCGCTTTTACTGTCACCACCATCGCCGCATGTGATATTTCAAATATTTACTTTAAATCTTATACGATATAGTTATACCGTCGCGTTACGGTATAGCACTTTGAAAGGGAAAAAAATCAATTTATAATGTAATTATTTGACTTATTTTTTGTCAGTAAGTTATTTTTTAAGCATTAGTCATAAATATTACAAGAAATTTATAATACAAGAAAACTTTCTTTTTTTTGTCATCTGGAGCACAGCCCCTTTAAGTTCTTGTAGCAAAACTGGTTGATCTCTTAATATATAATTATATATTTAAACAACGGGGCGGAACGAACGTTATACATAGGTTGAATAACCTTCACTCATTTACCTGTACTCAGTGAATCTACCAGAGTGCACGTACATGCCATAGAATATTTACCTTATATCGATTATTTCAGTAAATACATACACATTTTCTTATCACGGATTTTGTACTTTCATCGTCTTTACTGAAGTATATATCAGCTGATGAAATTGTAATTTATTATTTTATATTGAAACGGATATCCGTACTAAAGACAAAACAATCACGTCTTGTTTGAGTCAAATGCTTAGGTGATTACAATGTAATATTGTATGGCCTATAAAGTGCATAGCAGTTCATATCACAAATAAGTTATTGAATGTAAAGTTCGGTCAAATCGCGAATTGTAAATATTTAGACAAGTCAGCCAGTCTATCTCTCCGTCCGTTCGTCCGTCAATCTTTCTGTCAATTGATCATTCATCCGTCCGTCCATTCATCTGTTCGTCAAACTTTCACAAAATTTTGACAATACTTTTCACAAATGAAATGCTGGAGAGGTATTTGTTGGCAGTGGATGGAAACTCAAAGATAACAATTTGGTGTGAATTTTAGTACAGTTCTGTGCGTAATGATGTAGTTATATTTCTACATAATAAATATTACAAACCTATTTAATTTAGATTGGTGGCTTCTGGAATGTGTTAAAGGGACATAAATATTCACTAAAGTAAACCGAGGTGGTACAGACACGTTTATGTCCCTTTATATTTTCCTAGTTTAGTTTATTTCAATAGATACAAATGTATTTGAATGTCAGGTTGCTTCAACAGAAGAAGCTCGTGTCAGATAACAACTTTGAATTTAAAGAGAGAAAAATTCTAATTAGGAGAATTTCAGTTGATTATTGCCACAGTTTTCGGATATACATAAAGCTAGACATAAAGTCAAAGAAAGGGCTTTGATATTCAACAATTCAATTTCGTATGTAAGATGTACTTGACATTAATCCAATGACACTTTTTGTGTGCTAGTTACGCCACGTTGACGCACGTGTTTCAAGCAATTGTTTCTTCACGTGGACGAAGAACGAAAACAGGAAAGAGCATTTTACATTAACCCTGAGATTAAAATTTCTAGTTCATTCATACTGCCATGAAAGAGACGCAGGGATTTCTCAGGGGTATTCTCATTATGCATTCACACCCACTGAGACTTTGCAATGAACTTTGTGTACAGGTCATCCCCACAGCCTATCAGACATGCAAATAGATCTTATATTTCAGAATATTCGCAAGTCTTTGCTCTTGTATATTTGATGAGTTGCATTAAGCTCAAAGTATGAGTCGTAACCACCTAGTGGTGTATTTTTTTGTAACATTGTAGGACATCGCTTTTATAAAGCAGTATTATCGTTTTAGTGTTTGGAAAGCTGAAAATATAGAATTTAATTATTATTAACAAGCGGAAACGGTTTCACAACCAAAAGACAAAGAATTTCAAATATTTTTTTTTAATTTAGCTCAAAATCGTTTCTGTTAAATCGAAACAACGAACTTTTATTTCGCTGAGATCTTAGGTAAAAAGTTCCCGAGGTCTAAAACGGAAGATTCAACCGTGAATGCTGGCGTGGAAAACCGCTTACAATAAATGGAAGATGAAACATGGTGAGATTTGTTGATGTAAGAAGTATCATAACTGCTATTTAGAATTAGAAATACTTGAAATTTAATTCGGAAAGGGATTGTTCCAACTGTTTGTAATAATGAAAACGTTTAAGTAGAATAATAATATTTGAACAAGAATTAATGTTTTAGTGCAGGAGTCATTGATTGGTGAAGTATTTCTAAACACGTTTACTTTCTCTGTTTGTTTTGTTGTGCAGGTAAAAGCAACTATCGATAAGGGTTATAAATTTCGCCGCAAAATTCTAAAATGCAGACAAATAGCAAAATGTGAAATCAATTTTGTACTGAATAATTAAATTTTCATATATATTCTTGTTTCATTGATTTGTTGGAAAGTTTATTTTAAACCAAAGTCCGTTTTTATGCCGTCGGAAAAAAGCTTCATGTGCAAACGAAACATTCTGTAGGTTTTATTTTTTTATAAACGTAACTAATGCACAGCGAACAGTGCAGACAATGCAGACTGCACATATTTAAAGTCTGACCATTATCTGTAGTAGATGCAAAAACAACTTAACACTACATTTATTATCAACGCAAGGACACAGGTAAATTTATTTCCTAGCAGGAACCATTTTACGTTTCGTTTACCTTTACCCTTGTACCTCGACCTTTACCCCGGCACTTGATGTCCGCAAGTAGATCTCGCTATTTGAATACCTCTGAGTCACAAAACTTTCGACGGCGACGCCATATATTGAAGTACTCCTGGGTCGCGGATGTAAGCATATTCTGATAAATGTATGAACTTTTTAAAAATCGTGTCTACATTAGGTAAGTTTGCACATCTGCACATCTGCTCAATATTTCAGATATTTAAAACAGTAGTTTGATCGGAAAACATACACGAAAAAAACGTGACATTGCCGTAAAAGCATCAGACAGAAGTGACAGACAGCACGCAGTATATAGTCTTACTTTAGAACCCGCTTGCTGTGAGCTCGACAGACTGCACGCAGTATATAGTCTTACTTTAGAACCCGCTTGCTGTGAGCTCGACAGACGGCAAGCAGTATATACTCTTACTTTAGAACCCGCTTGCTGTGAGCTCGACAGACTGCACGCAGTATAAAGTCTTACTTTAGAACCCGCTTGCGGTGAGCTCGACAGACTGCACGCAGTATAAAGTCTTACTTTAGAACCCGCTTGCGGTGAGCTCGACAGACTGCACGCAGTATAAAGTCTTACTTTAGAACCCGCTTGCGGTGAGCTCGACAGACTGCACGCAGTATAAAGTCTTACTTTAGAACCCGCTTGCGGTGAGCTCGACAGACTGCACGCAGTATATAGTCTTACTTTAGAACCCGCTTGCGGTGAGCTCGACAGACTGCACGCAGTATATAGTCTTACTTTAGAACCCGCTTGCGGTGAGCTCGACAGACTGCACGCAGTATATAGTCTTACTTTGGAACCCGCTTGCTGTGAGCTCGACAGACTGCACGCAGTATAAAGTCTTACTTTGGAACCCGCTTGCTCTGAGCTCGACAGACTGCACGCAGTATATAGTCTTACTTTAGAACCCGCTTGCTGTGAGCTCGACAGACTGCACGCAGTATATAGTCTTACTTCAGAACCCGCTTGCTGTGAGCTCGACAGACTGCACGCAGTATATAGTCTTTCTTTAGAACCCGCTTGCTGTGAGCTCGACAGACTGCACGCAGTATATAGTCTTACTTTAGAACCCGCTTGCTGTGAGCTCGACAGACTGCACGCAGTATATAGTCTTACTTCAGAACCCGCTTGCTGTGAGCTCGACAGACTGCACGCAGTATATAACCTTACTTTAGGACCCGCTTGCTGTGAGCTCGACAGACTGCACGCAGTATAAAGTCTTACTTTAGAACCCGCTTGCTGTGAGCTCGACAGACTGCACGCAGTATAAAGTCTTACTTTAGAACCCGCTTGCTGTGAGCTCGACAGACTGCACGCAGTATAAAGTCTTACTTTAGAACCCGCTTGCTGTGAGCTCGACAGACTGCACGCAGTATAAAGTCTTACTTTAGAACCCGCTTGCTCTGAGCTCGAAAGTCTGCACGCAGTATATAGTCTTACTCTAGAACCCGCTTGCTCTGAGCTCGACAGTCTGCACGCAGTATATAGTCTTACTCTAGAACCCGCTTGCTCTGAGCTCGAAAGTCTGCACGCAGTATAAAGTCTTACTCTAGAACCCGCTTGCTCTGAGCTCGAAAGTCTGCACGCAGTATATAGTCTTACTTTAGAACCCGCTTGCTCTGAGCTCGACAGACTGCACGCAGTATAAAGTCTTACTTTAGAACCCGCTTGCTCTGAGCTCGACAGACTGCACGCAGTATAAAGTCTTACTTTAGAACCCGCTTGCTCTGAGCTCGACAGACTGCACGCAGTATAAAGTCTTACTTTAGAACCCGCTTGCTCTGAGCTCGACAGACTGCACGCAGTATATAGTCTTACTTTAGAACCCGCTTGCTCTGAGCTCGACAGACTGCACGCAGTATAGTCTTACTTTAGAACCCGCTTGCTCTGAGCTCGACAGACTGCACGCAGTATAAAGTCTTACTTTAGAACCCGCTTGCTGTGAGCTCGACATAGTTGCCACAATGACACGTTCATGTTTGTGCGTCTGTGTGTGCTTGCGTCACTTAAGGTAATAATAATTGATAATTATTGTGTCAGATCTTGACATTTGTCATGCTTGAAAAGATTAACGGTGTATTTACCAAGACAGTTTGTTGCTCAAAGGTCAAGATCATACTAGAATGTCAATGTAGATAATAAGTGCTACCTTTAGTTTGAACAGACGTCTCCCTTCCGAAGCTTGGGTGATCTAATTCAGAACCAGGTCTGTTGTTGAAATATCTATGTCCCACTGTGATGTTTAAGGTAAACATCAAATGTAAAACACGAAGATAATATATACATAATACCCTGTTCTATAACTTGTAGACTCTGATAAAATACAGCTCTGGTCATACATTACACAGACAGTATGTGTCTGCGTTTTTGAAATAATATTATGTGTATTGTGAGGTACACAATATTTAGAAATGCGAACCTACACGTAAATGGTTGACATTAGGAACCCACGCGCATGTATGATAACGCCATATCGAACCATTCTATCTATCATTGTCTAGCCTCATTTTAGAGTACAGTTATTGATTTAAACTAGATTAAGCATCAGTTTTATTGTTTTATGTCACACTCATTAAAAATCGTTCAATTCTGTAATGAAAGAATAAATCACCTGCCACTTTTTCCACCGTCTGGCAGGGTTTTATTAATTGCATGGCATTGCTTTTAAATGGAATATTAATATTTCAGTGGTTGGCAAATTGAAAATATAGAATTCAATGATAATGAATTAACGGAAATGGTTTCACACAGAATATGATAGATTGGTTTTACACAAATATTGTCCATTATATAAATTACGTAATTACTATGATTTTGTCGCGTAGAACTGTCACTGGAATTGTTAAAAAGACTGTCGTGAATACATGAGATCCACACAATCATGTGAACCAAAACGTGTCTGTCCTGTATCGTACACAATCAGTTTTGACCGGGAGGGAGAGGGGAAGCCACATATACCAAGAATCGCAAAAAATACATACACACACGTCTGTAATCGAATAAATACCGTGTTCTCGTAGTATCGCCTGTTCATGGGAAGTTTCGGAAAAACGTCGAAAACAAATAACTTATCCATGTAAAATTTAATAAACATTTATGCAAATTAATAAAATCTGGACTAAATCTGGAATAGAAGTCTAGACATTTTAAGAAAAATCGACGTCATTTCAAGCTCCGGCAGATTATTTTACACGAGATTAACTTCGTTACTCAGCAGAGCTATTTTAATTTGTTATTCTAATAACTGTCTACGTAATTCAACGCCAGATTCAAAACACAGATCCGTTTGACAAATCATCTAAGTGTACATGTCTGTCTGAACGTGTAGACATGTAATTGTATCACACTGCTGTTTTGTATTGCCAGTGATTGTAATGATGAGTCATCGGTATTTGTAGTGTAAGTCTTAGAACTGTAAATAAAGTGTTAGACATAAGCGTATTTGTGGTCCTCTGAAGAGGGTGTGCGTTTTGCAATGTGTGATCGAATGACAAGCAGTCGATGATTTTTGGACAAAACTTCTGACGTCACTCATGACTCCACCCATTTTTAGTGATTCAGTGTCGTCTTGGTGACAGATCTTGTGCTCTGTTCTTCTAATTTGAAATAAAATTTGAAGTATTATTTTCATTGTAAAACTTATCGCCAGACATTCATTCTGTAGTTTGATTCATTTTTTTAGGTAAGCGCATTCACAAAAAATTGATATCTCAAATATCCTTACTGCCTTCAACGTCGTTTATTTAATGTCTATGTCTTGTATTTCCACTTAAGTTTTTTTAGGTTGGGGGACTAGAAGAGGAATTTTTTTGACAGATTAACTTACACTTCGAGTTGGCGTTTACATCTGAAAAGTCAGATTTCATTTCAAAATAAATACTTCAAGAATCATTTTGAAAAGTTGCCGTCATGCTGCTGTTTTTTCGTCTTTTCTGTTTTTTTAGACATGAAACTTGGTTAAAAATTTGTCTTAGTTTTGCAATGGTTCAATTGTTCAGGTCCATAAATAGTTGCTTAGTCCTAGGTTTATACTGTACAAGAATTGTCGGACTTTATTATGTGGTCTTCAGTAAGCTTCAGCCAAATCATGTGTGTTCTTCTTGAATACTGTGAAGATCCGATTTCTCGTACAATTATCCACTTCCAAAACACTTAGACTATTGCCTCTCAAATACAAAGTGAAAACTTTCTATAAACTCAGAGAGAAAGTACCTCGTTAACAATACAAAACCAAATAAACAAACAGAGAAAATGAACACTCATCGAGAAAGCTGCAGAAACTAATAGGATTGTGCTATTATGCCTACAGAACGCGTCCATTACAAAGTATTAGTTTTGTATTGGTTTTGTTTTATCATTTGGCAAGCTTATTGGATGCCTACCACTGCATGTTAACATTTGCATGTTTAGCTGAAGTAAAGGACCCCTGGTTCTCTTCTGTTATAGACATTGCTTTTTATGTCTTATGTTCTATTCTAACCTACCATCTTCTTGTAATGGAGAATGTAAAATGCTCATAAATCTTTAAGGAAAGTAGTAATAGAAGTGGCTTTACCAAATGGATTTCATATCATATAAGAGCAAGGACAGACGGTTGACTTTAGTGATTATTTGGTGAGCTATAAACAAGTTATAGATATTGACATCGTTATGTTATAAAAGAAACAAATAATATATTCTTGAATTACTTTGGAATAAGAGTCAAGCAATTTGGACGAATGTAAAGATGTTGTAAAAAGTTAAGTGTGCAGATGTTTTCAAAGCAGATTTTCGTGTACAGAAGTAAATGAAAGTTTAAATTTAACCTGAATTAGTTGATCTGCCAAAATGGCTAAAAGACATAACTGAAATGGCATCGTATGGGACGAACGAGACGCTTTTAGATGTGCCGGAAGTGACGTTTGTTTGCGCGAGAAGTAGAACGCCAAGGTTTGCATCCTTACGTTACATTCTAGGAATGGTTTAAGCTTAAACTCAAGAATATTGGTTTGCAGAGTGACATTTATGCCAACAGTAGAATTTGAAAATCTATTAAATATTTAAAAGAAAAAAAACCCGTAGTTTTTCGTTTAAAAGAAATGCGTTCAGTTTGTCTTTTATTCCGTTTCAAACATTTCAGATTGTAAAAAAGTTTACTATTTTGTTATGTGTTGATATTTTTTTTAAAGAAACATACTATCAAGTTAACGATATTCTTTTGTTTGTCACCAACATAAATGATTAATACTTTGAATTTCATATTATTATTTTATGCAATGTTCGTTTGTATTACTATATTTTATCATAGACGTCATAATAATGATAATTGTTAACTTTCAAATTATGTCATATTTCATTTTACAAATAAACGCTTTATTTATAACATATTATATTAAATGCCCATTTCGAATTATACTGCATTGCGCACATATTTGCGAAAACTATGGTGTTTTGATACAAAGTAAACCTTGCTCTTAACGTAATGAAAAAGTCAGAATTTGGTCATAAAATTTGTACAATTAAAAAAAATTACTAGATCGTCTTCCTAAATTACAAACACCATACATTCCATCCGCATAAATGGGCTTGGTTTTTTTCTGTTATTTGTGTTGTTGTTTGTTTTGTTTTAGATTCAAGCTACATTTGTTGTTTTATAGTAAATACCCCTTCTTTTTTACGAAAGTGATAATTTTTATAATATGGACAGATAAATATCAATTTTATATTGATAATACCAGTTTAAAACAAGAGATATGTTTGATAAAATTCTAGGAATGGGTTTTTGACAGAAAAACAGGTTCCTGTTAAACGTATTTACTTGAAAGTAAATAATATCTTATTAAATTCCCAGGTCAGAGCTGAAAACGTCAATTTTAAAATATTTCAATGAAATAAGTGATCACGAAGTGTAGTTTACCGAAATTAACAGTTTTAATTGAAATAAGCAATGTTGGCCAGACTCAAATGGCAGATATTGATTTGAAAAGTAATTTACATCAGAATTTTCATATTCAATATTTCTTGTCGGGATTTGAAAAAAAAATCAAACCGAGAATATTCGAGTTTTCAAAAGCAATGCTAACATCTGTTTCACCTTTGCATGGCAATAACACCAGATAACGTGCATGCATGTTATTAAACTCGGAGAAAATCGGATGTAATCATTACAACAGACATTTGATTTTCAAAATGATTAAAAATGTTGATTTTTTAGGGTCGTGTTACACTGAATTTATTTAGAAATACAACAAAAATTGTGCCGTGTAATATGGTTATATATTCAATATTTCCTTTGAACACGCTTGTTTTTAATCAATGTTTTTAAATGTTTCACGTTTATAAAGTGTCTGATTATCTTAGAAACTCTTGTAATAAGCGGCATTGGACCTAAATAAGTAATTCTTTATTTGACAGTCTGATACAAACTTCTATATCTACATTTGTTATGTTCAGCCTCCATCCTTGTCAATAAGTTCAAATATCTACATTTGTTATGTTCAGCCTCCATCCTTGTCAATAAGTTCAAATATCTACATTTGTTATGTTCAGCCTCCATCCTTGTCAATAAGTTCAAATATCTACATTTGTTATGTTCAGCCTCCATCCTTGTCAATAAGTTCAAATATCTACATTTGTTATGTTCAGCCTCCATCCTTGTCAATAAGTTCAAATATCTACATTTGTTATGTTCAGCCTCCATCCTTGTCAATAAGTTCAAATATCTACGTTTGTTATGTTCAGCCTCCATCCTTGTCAATAAGTTCAAAAAGAACTACATAAACAGTTACAATAAACGTAGGTTTTGTGACATTTTATCAAAATGAATGAGAAACCTCAAATGGACAAAATTGATTTTCAGCTCATTATTTGCACGAGGTTTTGCGATGAAAGACAAAATTATCAGAATTGTCTAGACAAAGAAATGCACAAAATGTATCGTTAAGTAAGAAATTCGTTCATGTAATTCAATTACTTTGTTGGTTATGTCTTTACATCTGCATTGCAAATAAGCCTTTGGTTCCTAGAAAGGCAGATAACATTTGAAAGGTCTTTGACACTGTTTAGAACTTAGTTTGGAACGTAGCGGAAAGTGATAAAAATAATACTAAAAAAACTCCAAAAGTTTAGCATCTTCTTCATAGCTTCAGAGTTAAATAAATTAATAATTATGTCAGTACTGTGTGCCAAAAAAACAAACTTCACTGTTAAGGTTTACAGGTTACACGAATATTAGCTAACATGCTGAAACATGAAAACATTTTGTCTGCAATAAGTAATGCAGTCAGCATAAACAACTACACTGCCTAACCGATAGATGATATAAGTAGACATAAATAAAACATTTCAGTTCCCTGGGTAGTTGCAGGAAAAAATGTAGTGAGCAAATGTCGACAAACTACAATAAATTAGAATGAACAAAGGGGGGTATTGCATGTCATAGGAAATGATATATTGACACTAAATTCGATCTTAAATTTTCAAGGTTTTCAGGTCTGTGTAAATACAAATTTTAATCAATGCGCCAACGATAAAAAGCATTATTAAGCAGACACTTAACAAAAGCAAACATTATATATGGAAAATAATTGTACAAGAAATATGTACATGACACCTGTATGGATTTCCATGTGACTAATTGATTAATTACGTGAATATGAGGTACCACATGTCTGCAATCTTTCTGGCGAAGAAAATTTACGGCAGACATGAAAGGCATTTTTTTCGCCTACTCTGACCTAAATCACGTTTAAGCAGTTGTCTGCTCCTGCGTTTCGTATTTCTTTGTTTAATTACGGAAGTATCATCCCATTGAATGTATGATGTTCATTATGTGATTGATAGACTGTCTTGTGTCAAGCACGGTTTCAGAACCATCTGTGTTAACGTCCACATTGTATTATTCTCATGACAAAAGCTGATGTATACAGTAGTTAAGACATCTTTAAAAAAGAGTGTTGTCCCCTTGGTATATAAAACAATATGCGAACTGTTGTTGACTTTTTTATCATTGTCACGTGGAACATATCGAAGAAAGCCTTGACATTTGACCTCATCCTACCAAGTATAATGCGCTTACTGATTATTTTTTCATCAGCAGGTTTAAAATCATTTATAAAACATGGCTGCTTATTATAACAACATTTTCTGTAGACCGTAGATCCGTATTTGTATTGTTACGATTTGGATCAAAATATTAAACTGGTATGTTGTACTTATATATCATCGCCTAATACAACACTGCATTATATCACCAGTTATTAAGAATCATCTAAGAAGCATCTAAGATTGACCTTGACCTTGATCCCATAGCAAGAGAAGGGCAAGTAAAAGACAGTGCCCCATAAATTATAACCTGTTTTTGATAAAAGAAGAAATTGAAGTTATCTGACATGTTTCTTTATGATCTAAACAATGTGCAAACTTTGTTCAACCACTTAGCAGTTTTGCTGGCAATCTGATTTTTTTCCAGATGTAATTTTCTGTACTAATTATATGATTTTATATCTAAGAACGTAAAATTTAATGACGCATCTACAAATTCGCGTGTTGAACTATGCCATGGCGACTGAAGTAACCACCTTCTAATCAACTCGTTCGAGTGTTGAAAAAATATGTCTTCGAAGCGTTAAGTCTTATAATGCTTATAAAAAATCATTTTACTTATTATCTGTTTGAGCGTTGGTGAGTGCAGGAAAAACATGTCTTTTTTAAAGTCTAATTTGTATCAATATTTATAACCGTTTGAAAAGACGTGATCTTAAGTTTTTTTTAAGGCAGTCGAGCTCTGAAGATTTTTTTTTTCTAATTAGGTTTCCTCCATATTCAAGATGTCTAGTAATTTCTTTGTAA
Organism: Cyclina sinensis; assembly: GCA_012932295.1. Classification (NCBI taxonomy): domain Eukaryota; kingdom Metazoa; phylum Mollusca; class Bivalvia; order Venerida; family Veneridae; genus Cyclina; species Cyclina sinensis. The sequence continues at coordinate 2,904,723 of JAAONU010000016.1, read as the reverse complement.
GGCATTGATTCTTTTTAATTGAGCGTTATTTTTTTTTTCATTTTTTTTTTTGTTGCTAATAAATGAACTCGGAATTAAGATAATTATTTTAGGTTGCAGGCTTAATGTAAATGACAACAGGCAGATGTGTTGGCAATTTTAATGCCTAGCTTTTAGAAACGTGCAATCAAACAATACTTATTGGTGCCATATCTATTTATCTAAATTGCTGAAATATCTTGTGGGTACAAATTAAATTCTTCAAACGATGTTGATAAATGGGGGTAATTGTTTTAACACCATTACATATCACCACTAAAATAAATGAGTTGCAGCTTTCAATATCATTTGCAAATAGTTGCAGAATTTTTCAAAACAACTTTTTAAATTAAAAACTTGATGAAAAATAGAAAACTGGGACTTAAATTTAAAACAACTTTTAGCTCATGTTAAAGGCATGTGATTAAATAAAAATTAAAGTCGCCCTTTTTCAAATCTAGACCTCTTGTCTTCTCTCAAATTAAAGAAAACCTACTCCCAACATTTGCTTTTTTGTTCTGTTTTACAGGAAAATAGAATAAAATATAATCCGAACAGTGTCGAAGAAACAAATGCTTCGTATAAAAATGTTCCTATAAACTTGCTGAAAAATATGGAGAGAGAAGGTACCGACTGTACTATGGTTTGTTATTTTCATTCAAATATTCAAAAGCGCTATTAAAAAGGAAAGAAAATGGTTTTAACAATGTTCCAAATTTATATTTTCTGGTCGAGAACAAGAAAAGTCTGGTATAAGATTGATAATATTTAAATTCGTTCGATTAATTTCATTTATTCGTTTGCTGTTTCCAGTTTTGCATATAAAACAAAATTGAAATGACAGAGGTGTTCTTATCTCGGCACCGAACGATTCTCTCAGGGAAATAACACATGTTTTATGGACAGTGCTGTGGAAAGTTCATGAATATTTAATTCATTTAAAGATGAAGGATTTTTTTAAATATCTAAAATTTCAGCGTTCCCTTTGCAGTGTGAATAAAGCATCACTGAGCAGAAAGGTTACACACATTAAGCTGATGATGAAACAAGTGTGGATAATACATTTGACTTTGACCACAATGCCGATAGGTATCTGTAAGCTGTACATCTAAGGCCTTTGATTATTACGTTAAGATTTCTGATCGAAAATTGTACATAAACTTACATTATACCATTTTATGTCTAAATATTTCAAATTGTTTTAAATGAAACCATTTTTCTCAAAGACTCTGTTCACTTGCTTTGTGATAGCAAAAAATAAGAAATGCTCACACAAAAAAACACAAATGAACGACCCAGTGTGCAACAACAAAAGTAAATATCAAATGTTAACCCTACTATAGCGTTAAACAGACTGAAAATGACAACGTGCAATTTATTTTGCGGACAGTGGCTTCATGTTCATCTCATGTTTGATTAACTATTAAGGCTTGTTATGTGCAGTGGCACGTAATATAAACTATGGCGGATATTCAAATCATAATTGTCAGAAAAAGCGTACACGGAGAATACGTGTCTTAGAATACGTGCCTTAGAATACGTGCCTTAGAATAGAAACAAGACATACAGTAATCATGTTTGCTACACCTTTCTTTCTCTTTGTGTCAGTTGTTTTGTTGATTACTCTATAACAAAAATGCAGTGTTTCCTGTGGGACGTTGTTTGGACATATATAAACCTGTATAAAGTGAAAATGCCTGCATAAAACATATTGTGGAGAGTCTTGAGAGACAGACGGACGTTAACGAATGAGGTTTACTTAGTTTGAACATTTCACAGGTCTTAAAAAGGTTTTAATCTCCTGTTTTTATTATTTTTTTAATTAAAAAACCTTTCATGAATGAAAAACAAATCATGTAAGCGTGTCAATTTCTCATTGGTGTAGAATAATAAAATAATTTATGTTCCATTCAGAAATAGCACAAAAGGTTAGATGATAAATTTTCTTTTGTCTGTTACATAGATATTTGCTCTCTCTTTTATAAGAATTAAAACTGACTTTCTTATAGTATTTTAAGTTTTAAAGTTTATTGTTTTTTCTTGGATTTTTATTTTTTTCCTTTACTGAATTCCATTGCCCGACAAACCAAGTTGTTCTTTCATAGAGCTAGATATGTTCACACGTTTTACATGGTAAGAATGAAGAGATGAATGATTGATTCCTTTTTTCGATGAATGTTGTATAACGTTCCAAATTTTCTGAACGGAACAGAAATCCCAAAGGAAGTCTCTGTTTCTTCTCAAGACAGTTCATAAACATAGTTGTTTAGGTTTTTCAACTGCAGAGAGAATTCGATTTTGTAGTTCCTATAAAATATCTTACAAGGAATTTTGAAAAGTTTTAGTAGTATTAATAATGCATTTAAAGTTCAAAGTTTAGTGTTTACTTTGGAACCAAGGCTATTAAGACTCTTAAGTTTTTGGAAGTTAAAATTTTGGTCTTTTGGAGAGATTTACATTATACTTTTAAAGGACACTGATGTTGATAAATTTGTCCAGTTCTCCTACAATTTACTCTCATGAACTATAAAAATTCCAGCGATTAACACACACACACACACACACACACACGCACACACACCAGATCTGATATTTTCCCGACGGACAAAAACACTCTAAGAAATTCAGTCTAAAGAAGGCATTGACTTCAAGAAATATATTGTAAGGATGTTTTGTGATTATGATATAACACCCTTCCAGAAAACGGAAGCATCATCAGATTGACTGCTGGATATCCGGAGGCATTGATTGAAAAAGATGTGTAGATATGTCAAGTGATGTTTCAAATACATCAGTATTACCCTGTCCGTACCATTGTCCTCCTGACGGATGCTGTATAGATTTCAACAAGCATCGTCCTGAAATAACAAAATGAACAATAACATACATTTCTATATATCTGATATTTTATGATTATTCTTTCTGCTGTATTTCAAAAGCGATGTTTCAAAACCGTTAGTTCATTCTTGGTGATGTTTGTTTTTTTCGAAGGGAAGGAATGCTCTATAGATATAGGAATGATGCAAAGGAAACGGCTTCAGAATTGTTTGATATCACTTGGACATAAGCCTGAAATTCACTTGAACATAAGTCTGAAAATTAACCATAAAAAATCAACATGAAAACTTGCAAACAGCTCAACGTCTCATGGTTGAGTATTGTCGACTATTTTGTTAAATTCTTAAGAATAACAAGCAATTCTAAATGCTGGGGATCTTGAAAATCTTAATCAGTGATTATGTATCACAGTAGTTACTTAATGTTGTCAGCTAGACTTTACATGTTGAATTATGCTGACGGCAAAAACAAACCAATTCAGGTCGTTCAAGTGCTGTAAAAATATGATATACAAGATCATTGTTAAGATATATTTTTCAAAAATTTAAAGAAGCAACAAAAATGATTTAAAGTTAAAACTAGAATTTTGGCAGATACTTCCTTTTCAAATTGTCACCATTTCTCTCTCTCTCTCACTCTCTCTCTCTCTCTCTCTCTCTCCTGTTTGGTTCCTTCCCCTGTATTTTGACATTTGACTTGACTAGAACCGTACATTACACTCATATATTAGTTATTCAATCTCTATGGAAAATAGTGCAAGAAAATAGTGCATATAAATGTTTCTAACATTGTTTAAACCTGTCATGGTGAATGTTTATGTCATTGCCTCTGATAAAGTATTGTGCTGTGAATTATTTAAACTAAAGGTTTTTTTTCCTTAATTTTGAAATGTTGACACGTAACTATCTTGTTTTACCTTAGTAGTTAGTCTCTTTCGTGTATTATCTGTGAACTAAGCAATTTCTTTCTGTGAACTTCCCTACGAGAAGACTTGTTCGCGATATCTCTTTGTTAACATGGCATGACCAGGAACAATGAAATTATTTCCCCGTTGTCACGTGATAAATAACCTTCATGAAAAATCAACATTGATGTCAGATTTATTTAGTTTGGAAACTAATACTTTGCAGTTTTCAATTACTGTTGGCAACTTTTGCAACTCCAGTACAATTATAAAACAAAGCGCACAATTCGTGACAATTTTAACGTATTTATTTGAATGCTACGGAATCAGATTCTGTAGAATGCTGATGGTTAGAAGTGTTTGTTGAATTTGAGAGATAAGAATAAATATGGGAGTAGAGCATTTAATTATTGTAAATTTAAATTAAAGCTAGGAATATTGGATGGGCTAGTAATAAAAGACCCGAAGTTCTTCAACGGTTAAATGTTTTAGTCCGCTGATTTTGATAAGATTGTAACTAAATCTTTCCTATTAGCTGTATTGTGTTGATATGTGGCCGCAAGCAGTATCTCTAACTTCCAGTTTTGTCACTGTTTTATGTAATATGTATCTTTTTTATGTATTTCTTTTTGTTTCTTACTGAATACAAAAAATAAAAATAAATAAAAAAAGCTACTAAACTACTACATTATATATCTCAGTGCGTAGGAAAAATGATCTGTTCATTTTGTCTTAAGCGTGAAAAAGTTCTTGTTACTTTTCAACAGACTAATGGAAGCATCTGTGATTTCATACAGATTTTCGTATAAGTTCAAATAAAACTATAAATGAAAAAAACCCTGTTTACATGTTGTAAATGAAAAAGAAAATTACGTTGAACCTAAATATAAGGTTTGCTGTTATAACAATACGTTAAATTCGCATGTGACAAGTGGCCCCTTAGTTCTTTATTACAGAGAAAACAAAACAGGAAGGGATGCGTATGAAACAAAGGAAAAATAAATAGTTATAGATGTGCGTGCACGTCTGTTCGCACAATTTACAATGACTGGACAAAGTTTGAAAAAAAATAACTGCTATGAATGTTTCATTTTCTCTTATCGAATATTGTGTAATTTCCCATTTGTTCAAAATGATGAAGGAGTCCCGTAGGAAAAGTCTTTTTCCGGTCATTAAACTATGTTGGTGTTTTTGTCAATGTAGTTAGTATAAGATGTATTTAAAATATCTGATGTTTCGTACTTCTTACTAAAGTTCGTCATTTTCCTGCATTCAATTTTTAAAGTAACTTCATTGTAGAATTCTTCATTTTCAAAGCAATAAACTGATAGAAATATATTCAAACTACACGATTACTAAATAATAGTAAAATCTTATAAGTATATGCATGATACTTGTTGAAAGAAAATAATAATGTTTTTTTTTAAATCACCCCGAAGAGAACATCCTACATATGGGAATGTTTCGTAATAATGACATAACAGTATTACGTTGGAACGGAAGCATTATCATATTGACTGTAGAATGTCCGGAGACATTGATTGAGAGAGATATGTTGATATGTCAAGCGAGATTTTTAATCCATCAGTATTTTTCTGTCAGTTCCATTGTTCTCCTGACTAAGGCTGATATATAACTCAACATATAAAGCTATTGACGAGAAGTGCTTAACATTTTGAAGCGTTTTGGCATGGCCATGGCTCAGTACATCATTTGAAATTTATACCACCCCCTTTTCTAAGTTTGTTTGGGTGGACAACATTTTTTCCACTCAGACTTTTTAGAAATTTCAAGTATAGTACAAACTAGTGATGAAAATTATAGACAATTTAGGCAGTTTTCATGTTTTCTAAAATCGATGTAATACTTTAGTTTTTTTGCTTCAGCAGTCTTGCCCTTTCGTAAACGTTTATGAGACCAACTAGCCATTCTGCATGCAAATTGATCTTAAAAAACTATAAAAGCTATAACTATCTTTATGTTATCCCTGATTTTTGTATTTAAAACCACAAAAGCTAATAACGCATGCAAGAATTCGCGTGTTATTATATGCTTCGGCGCCTGATTTTGATCAATGCCCTAATCAGCTTTATCAGATGTTGAAAAACTATATTGTCTTTGACAAATATGATATTTTATCGGTGATAACGCCGTACAAGTAACTCCTCATAAGCTACTACAGCGTGGACTCGGTGGCCGAGGGAAATGTGCAGTGTGCTACGGAGATAGCGACCCGGGATCAAATCTTGGTAGCAGTTGAGATCTCGGTAGATTGCCAAGTGGTACCTAACTGGGTAATGTTTCCAACAGTATTGGCCTAGCCTGGGGGTCGGGGAGGTAAAAGACTCGCACCGTGGGCTCTTCTGGAAATAAGTCGTTTCATTTAGTCCAGGTGGGGACTTTTGTTGACTACCCACGTTAAATAAGAAACCTTTACCTTTGACTGACAGATGCAGGAAAGATAAATTGTTAGAAGTTTGAAAACCGGTTACCTTGTTTTAGTGTGCTAAAGTTTTGAACGTACACCGCTAATTAACCCAGCGTTGCTTAAATCTGAAAAAAAGTAATGCATGACTTAAAACGCTTTTCCATTTTTCTGAATGTAACAGTTTTAAGATATACAGAAACGCTGAAAAAGACACCATTTGAATAATTCAATAAATATTTCATTATTGTACAAGCATTATCTGTATAACCAGATCATTTTTATTTGTGTACAACACTTAAGTCGCAGGCAGAATGCATCAGATAAGACAAATTTGGCTCAAGATTTGTGAATGTAAATTTCAATATCTGTCAACAAAAACGTCGAAATATCTCAATTTATTGTTCACAGGCGAGGAATCGTATACTCAGAATATTCTTAACTCAGTTTGATAGTCTGCAGGGAAATCGTTGTGAGAAAATAAATCCTACTAACTAGATTTTACCGAGGAAGGGAACAATAATTGTTCTCATCTATAGTATATAACAAATTTACCACAATTCATTACACTCCTGAAATCTGTAATATATGTATTCGTTTGTATGTAATAAGTTCTACAGAAAGCTGGTTAAAAAAAGCAATTCATATAAGAATTCAAAACATTCAAATGACAACCCGGATTTAGATGAAAGCAGACTCAATACAGTGAAACCTTAGATACTTTTTTCGTATTTGTGTCCACCAAACTATTTTCATATTTCCGCTTCTTAAAACCACTAAAAATTGTAATTCATCTAAAAGAAATTGTTGTACTGAAAAAACGTTCTTGCCAAATTTCATAAGACAGGTTTCGTTTTTAGAAATATGAAACCTGTATATCGTGTTTGTACTGTATTACATGGAGGACGAATTTGATCTGAATATTCCACAGATGATATCATACAGAGAAGTAGTTAGATAAGATATGTAGTAAATTAACAATAAACAAATCTATTTTCATTTCCGGAAAAAAGATACTTAGCTAAATGTGTGAATATATGATAATCTTCTTTCTTTCTTTTTTCTTGCGAAAAAAACTTGATTTATGCAAATCATTCGTTTAGCGGTTATAGTTTTGGGACAGGAGTGTGACAAATGGCCCCTTGTATATCATATAGAGATTTACAGACAGATATATGAGCATTTTGGAATATTTTATTAATGTTTCAAGGGCATTATGTAATCTGTTACTTTAGCAGCCTGACACATAAAAACCTTTGGGAAAAGACAAAATATGTTTTTTAATGGCATGTACAAAGCAGTTTATTACAGTTTTCATATGAATAGATCTTAAAAACTCTCCTGTAGAACTACGAAGGTATTTCATTTAAATGCTTGTAAATATAAATTTTGCCAGTGATAGAACTGTTGTATATATATGTTACAGTATAGTCTGTTAGATTTAAGTGTTTTTTTTTTTTCTTTTCAAATGGCAACGTAAAAACATTGACCGCAAGAATAGCTCAAAGAAGTAAAATCAATTACAGAAATGTAATAAACATAATGATGGTTCACAGGGAATAACTTAAGGAATCCAGTGAAGCTGAATATTTCAATTAAGGAAAATAATTACCCAGAAATGAAAGCGAGAAAAGAACAGAGTGAGTTATCATTGGTATAATGAAGTCTGTTTATGTAATTCATGTCTGATTATGTGCCACACTTTTGAGAATGAACTCTGTTCCTTGGAAAGGCGATCTAGAAAATACAGACTGTAAATGCTGGTTTAATAATCATACACTGGACAATGACAACAAGTACCAATACTACTTTTGGTCTCTAACCAGCAAAGAAGAATTGTTTATTCAATTTCTAATCGGCTTTGATTACGTGAAAAACAGTGGCGACGAATATTTGCATTGGAAATTTTCCTCTTAATTATTTCTGGGAGTAAAGTAGAAGTCCAACTCGTAACGTGTCAATCTGGACTTTGATATTAATCCAAGTCTTGTTTTCGATACAAAATTGTCTGAGGGCTATGCATATATTTGTTTATTGAGTGTGGTCTAGAAGCGGACATGCTGACATTGCATTTGTTATTTACAAAGCCTTAGATTAAAGGCATCGTCCTTTTATTGAAATAGCAACTTCATGGTATCCCTTTCCTGGACTGACAAAGTGAAAGGTTTTTTCTTTGATAAGAATTCACAACGCAGATAGAGGTCCAGTAATTACACGGATAGCATCTTTTAATTTCCTTCCAGGTTCAGGATTAAATTCATTTTAATTTAAATGGTCTATACGCTAGATTTTTAGTATTTCAGTGTCGTAACATCAATTTGTACGTTATCTATGCTTCCATCACGATTCTGTTTATTACCGTATCAATTTTGTATTAGGTTAAACTTTTGAGTCCTCTTTGCTCTCAAAATGCCTGCTGACTTTATATAATTGAATAATGAAATATTTTGCAAGCAGATGTCTGTTGCTAGTCTTGGTATCTTAGGAGCAAAACACTGTAATGTACATTGGTTTACCAAGTGTATGCATTTGGAATACTTCATATTTATTCGCACCGTTAATGGTGTAGACGTGAAAATAGGAACGCGACTTTTCATCTACAGTTTCTTATAAATGGATTGTTTTCTGTCTAAATTTACTTTCTGGATGATTTCTGCATCGTTAAATACCCATTGTATAATCACATCTGACTACAGTTATGTTCCCAAAACCAAGGAACTGACTTGTTTTTTACTCTAGCGTCGTCTGAATTGTGGAGAACCTGAATAAAGTTGAGCATTCAGTGTTGACGACAGAACATAAAAAAAATTACTGATTTAGAATGGAGGAGCTTATGTTATTCAATAGTAGGATACTGCGTCATCGCGCACCTGTTTTATGCTCTCTCGCGGACCTTTTATTTTTGGTCAACTATTCGTTGCATGAAAGGTAAAATGGTCCTTCTCAATAAGAAATTTGTAGAGCTGCAAAAAAAAAAAAATCATTTTGTGTACCGAAGCATGACTTGTGTGCTTTGTTTTTACGTTAAGAATTGTTATAACGTAAACTTCCGTTTTCAGGAAGAAACCTTTAATTCTTTTATTTTGTGATAAAGAACGTCCTTTTGCAAAACAAATTACGTTGAAGATTTCACGTTCTTGCAATTTTTTTTCAGAGGCAGAAGGAAATTATATAGCATTTCAAATATTGTGATTTGCATTTTCAGGAAAGAGAGACTAAAATATGACCATACAGACCTTTTCTTGCAATGAATGCAGTTAAATTTCAATGTTGTTGTGATTAATGGAACCAGTAAACCTTTTTATTGTGCTCCTTAAATGTTTCATCTTAACCTGCTACTCACAGTTGGTAGAAATGAATGTGAAAAAGAGATGCACCGCATTGTAAATTATTTCGTAGACGAACTTCTGAGATTGTTTTATGTTTTTACATTGCATTTTTTTGCATTGGTTAACTGAATTGTACCAGTTCGCGAGAAAATATCTTATATCGGCGTAATAAAAGTCTTTTGTCTCTTTAAAGTTGTAAAAAATAGCCGTCTTCAAATCTAACATATGCAAGTATGTAGTATATGTTTTACTTCTACCAAAGAAAATATTTGTTAACAATTTCAAACAAAGTATATTGTTGTTAATGATATTGGTCAAAATTTGAGCGTTTTCATACTCTACAATATAAAACATGAAGAATATTGTACAAAACCCATAGTCATATATAATGTCTTGCAGCAAAAAAAAACTGTATCTAATCTCTGAATGATCTTGATCCCCTTACACGAAACAGTAGTCGGAACTGCATTCACATTCAGAATATCTATAAATAAACTTTTTGCCATATTATGCTTTTGCGCAAAACACTTAATTCTCTCTCTGAGTCCTGCCTGGAGTTTATGGCAATGGTTATTGTATTGGTCTTAGGTCCAAACGGGATAATATATTTTACCGAACTGAAAGATATAAATAATATTTCTAGAATAACGCAATAATTCTTCCTTCGTAAATGGTAATAAAATAAATAATTAACATTTTTTATGTATGAAACACTTGCTCTGAAGTACCACTGTAGGAATTCGTGAATTGTATTTGCATAAGTAAGGATAGCCTTCTGTTTAGATAATGAGTCTTCCGTCCTAATATTGTTCCAGCAATCGATACATTTCTTGTTTTTTTGCGAAGGCTAGAATAACGAACGAGAGACACGGTTTGGTAATACAAATTCAGTTTAACTTTACATTTTCTGTTCATTCCGATAGAAAAGGATATAGGTGGGTAACGGTTAACAGAAAATGTGGTCACAAGATCTTTTCGAAAAAGCTTATGCTGTCATATGCTTATGCGATCATACAATGGACGCAGAATGAACGTGCTTATATTATCCAAACACCGGAGTAATTCGTCAGTTTACGAATGAAGCGTTTCTAGAGAAACTGACATTGCCAAGTTAAAACGTTTTTTCCATGATTGCTTTCACGTTTATCTTTGTCAGATTCTATCATTTTGACGTGAGTACAAGTAAATTGTAATCTTCTATTTAACTAAAAATGTCTGCAGGAGTTACAATAGAGTTATATTTTGGGCACTTTTCTAATTTTTCAATTCAAAATTTGTCTTACAAATAAAAGCTTAGCAGTCAGAACAAGTTTCACTGTGACAAAACCTAAACAAATTACAATTCACTTACATTTCAAAACCAAAGCAAGGAAATTATCTGTTCAACTAATGTACTCAGTTAACTCAATTATAGAACAGATTTGCGCAGAAATTTCGAGAGAATTTATTGGAAGTGTATTGTCTTGTAACAAGTTCTGCAAAATACATACCTTTGACAATAACGTTTGTGTAAATAAATTTCGTGTAAGTTTCGTAATTTATTGACAGTTGTGACTAACCCTTTGAATTTTTTGTCCTATTATTGTTTTTACTTGAACACACAAGAAAAAAAGGCATTTCTTTAATTTAAGAAATACCTATTCTCCGGTGGATCTTGACGGTCTGTGCTTTCAGAGAAGTTAAATTCTATTTTGTTTACCAACAGTAACTGCAATAATATTCAGTCGTCCCATGATTTTGCCTTGCTCTTGAAAAAGGACACCGTGCTCTTGAAAAAGGACACCTTGCACTTGAAAAAGGACACCGTCCTCTTGAAAAGGGACACCTTTCTATTTCAAAAAAGATCAGTTTAAGACTTTGTTTATTGTACAGTACTGGGCATTTATTGACTGGAATAACTTTAGAATTAATTTAAATTCCGTTTGCAAAACCATCGAAAAACTCTCAGCTCAATTAAATACCTCCGTAGGGAGTTGATATCCTTTTATTGATCAGTTCAGTCAGGTCCGTATATAACGTAACCAATTCTCTTGATACCGCACATTTGTAGACTTGCCCTTCTCTGTGTCTGAGTGGTGAGTAGGCTTGCCCTTCTCTTTGTCTGAGTGGTGAGACGGCTTGCCCTTCTCTTTGTCTGAGTGGTGAGTAAACTTGCCCTTCTCTTTGTCTGAGTGGTGAGTAGACTTGCCCTTCTCTTTGTCTGAGTGGTGAGTAAACTTGCCCTTCTCTTTGCCTGAGTGGTGAGTAGGCTTGTCCTTCTCTTTGTCTGAGTTGTGAGTAGGCTTGCCCTTCTCTTTGTCTTAGTGGTGAGTAGACTTGCCCTTCTCTTTGTCTGAGTGGTGAATAGGATTGAGTAGGCTTGTCCTTCTCTATGTCTGAGTAATGAGCATGCTTGCCCTTCTCTCTGTTTGAGTGGTGAGTAGGCTTACCTTTCTCCCTGTCTGAGTGGTGCGTAGGCTTCCCCTTCTCTCTGTCTGAGCGCTGAGTAGGCTTGTCATTCTCTCTTTCTGAGTGGTGAGTAGGCTTATCCTTCTCTCTGTCTGAGTGGTGAGTAGGCTTGCCTTTCTCTCTGTCTGAATGGTGAGTAGGCTTGCCTTTCTCTCTGTCTGAGTGGTGGGTAGGCCTGCCTTTCTCTCTGTCTTAGTGGTGAGTAGGCTTGCCCTTCTCTCTGTCTGAGTGGTGAGTAAGCTTGCCTTTTTCTCTGTCTGAGTGGTGAGTAGGCTTACCTTTTTCTCTGTCTGAGTGGTGAGTAGGCTTGCCTTTCTCTCTGTCTGAGTGGTGAGTAGGCTTGCCTTTCCCTCTGTCTGAGTGGTGAGGAGGCTTGCCTTTCGCTCTGTCTGAGTGGTGAGTAGGCTTGCTTTTCTGTCTGAGTGGTGGGTAGGCTTGCCCTTCCCTCTGTCTGAGTGGTGAGTAGGCATGCCCTTCTCTCTGTCTAAGTGGTGAGTAGGCTTACCCTTCTCTCTGTCTGAGTGGTGAGTAGGCTTGCCCTTCTCTCTATTTGAGTGGTGAGTAGGCCTACCCTTCTCTCTGTCTGAGTGGTGAACATCGTCCATTTTCACAGTTACCGTATTTAATATTTCTCAAAATTGCAGCGATAAGAGCATCTGTCTTTTGTTTATTAGATATCTCGTGTACAACAAATATAAAAATGTATAATCTCAAAGCTATCAAAGGCAAAGGCATACAGTTTTAAGGATAGTATTACGATGTTTTGACGTTAGATGCAGCAATAGATGTGATTAAGGTGACATTTAAACATAATCAGGGTAGATTGGCTTAGAAAAGGTCTGAGGAACCTGATTTAACGATTAACATTGAGGGGATGTGCAAAATTATGAGTAGGTTATGAACGTTTGAAGAGCGTTATGTAATTTTATGTAAATTCAAGTTTGAAGAGAGACAAAGAACACGGCAAGTTTATTTACGGCACCCTAAACCCTTGGAATTATTTGGTTCCGTAATTACTTTATTGGCAATTGACTCAGATGCTAAATTTCACTTCATCTGTAGTTTATTCATACGGTAAAGCTCTCTATGTTCAGTAAAACACCATATTGGATACTGTATAAACAAAAATAACACAGATAAGTTACAATTGATTAATAACAGTACAGTGGTAATAATTTAAGTTATCCAGTGAAGCCGAATATTTCAATTAAGAAAGATAATTGCATTGATATGAAAACATGAAATGTTGCAAAATGAAGTAAGATTTTACGAATCAAACATTATATAATCAACTCTCTACTTTAGAGAGATAATTTTGCAAAGGCGGCTACATATGATGAGGTAATATGCGTTCAAAAATAAAAGTTCAATTTTAAACTCCTGTTTTCATTATTGAATTATTTCGTCGTTTTTTTTATAAAAAAAAAAAATATGGTCTCAAAACTTGCAAAGATTAACGTTTGCCCCTTTCCTTCTGAACACTCCATTAATCATGTAAGCAAGTTTAGAAAAGTTGAAAGCTTGCTCAGTATGAAACGAAACTGTATCGAATGACATTTACAAAGCTCTTAACTTGTCAGTCTGGCCTTGGAAATTCATTTAAAAAGTAATTCATCATTAAAGTATTTCTTGCGATGCGAACATACTTGGCTATGCATTTGTCTTTAAATAAATGGGATCAGTGCTGTTCGATCTCGTCTTTAGAATAAAACATCAGGCTATTTCCTAGACAACGACCAAAGTATTCTGATTAGAAACAATCCGGAACTTTGTCCACTGTCGGATTTATCATTTCAACTTATTTATTAAGGGTATGAGCATTACAGCAACGGACATTCAGCTGGACAAAAATGTTATATTATGTGATACAATGAGTTTGTAGTGTCATTAGTGAAGAATTGTAGTGAAAGACTGAACATATTTAATATTTTCTTCCATTTCCATTCTTTTACAATTTGTCGGAAATAGATAAAAGATTTTTTAAACGCAACATATAAGTTAAAGCCATATTATTCCTGAAAAGTGAAAACGGTAGTATTTTCAATTCCAAACATGTCTCGCAGTTTGGCAAGAATGTAGAATATCATAAATAGTACCCGAGTCACCCATATATGATCCAGTGAATTTTTGTTGCTTACAACTGATGTAAAAGAATTTAATATTTCGGAAGTACTATATTTTTTACATTTTTAATTGACCGAATCCCTGATGTCTTCAGTTTCGGAACAATTGATTTCTTGTCTGTTTGTTATCCTTGCCATACCACATCATGCAGCTGTGCTGAGGGGACAAGAGGCGAAAGACATATTTATCAAAATAGAGAACAAGAAATTGTGTTGAGGTCACCTGGCATGACGCGAAACCAAGTAATAATATATCATATCTTAACCCAGTTGTACCTAATGGATTATGCCATCCTTGTTAGAAGGTCAAGTCTGTTTTCAATAAAAAGGGTTTCTGGTGTAATTTTTTTATGTTATTCTATTTCGGGAAAAAAGTCCTTTATGCAAACAGTGTAGACCCTGATCAGGATCTACACTGTTTGCCTGTGTCCACTTTTGCAGGCAATAATGGGTTAAGCTTCATTCCCCTAGTTATTATGCGTACTTGTAGAGAATGTGCGCTATTGCTGTTCTTACCTTCGTGAGCAAATGGCAAAAGCTTTCCGCTCACCATAAAAGGAAACACCAATATGTAGTCTCAAATAAAGATCTTCAACATCAAAATTAATTACATTATTTCGTAATAAAGAAGAACGTCTTTCTCGAAACAAAAAAAATAAATAATTTCAGTTTAAGATTTTTCTCTATTTTTTGTTATTTTAGAGAAATAACTAAATCAAATATCTCGAAAAGGGACAAGAAATATTGCCAAACAAACCTTTTTGGTGCACTGTAAAGGAAATAGATGCAATTAAATTTCAATCAAGTTCTGATTAATTGTTTCCGTAAAAGGAGCAATAACGACAACATCATTGATTGTGTCCCTTTTGAGTCTGCAAATTCAAATGTAACTGCATTTAATAGCAGTTCTCTCTGGAACACATGGTTTACGTTATAAGATAATTATACACAGAGGTTTAACCTCAGAGTAGCGGCTTTCTTTAACTAGACGCTGTCTCTCCTGGTGAAAACTTCGAAATCTAGTAACACGACATTGAATAACGTAATTTTAAGGATTTTCTATTTCTAATATATGAACGACATCTTACAATGGTAGGATTCTACGTCATCGCGCACCTGTTTTATGCTTTCTCGCGGACCATTTTTGTCAATAATCCGTCGCTTGAAAGTTAAACTGGTTTTCTTCAATAAGAAATCTGTAGAGTTACAAAAAATCGTGTTGTGCCCCGAAGATTGGCTGTTGTGCTATGTATTTACGTAAAGAATATTTATTATATAAAATTCTAGTTTAGGCCTGATAACGGGTCAAAGTTTCTTTTCTGAATGCATTGATAAAATACAATAAACTAGAATTTTACATTATAAAAATTCTTTACGTAATACAAAGTACACCAGTCAATCTACGGTGCACAACATGATTTTTGCAACTCTACAGATTCCTTATTGAAAAAGGCTATTTTAATTTTCAAGCGACAGATTGTTGATCCGCGAGAGAGCATAAAACAGGTGCGCGATGACGTAGTATCCTAATATTTCTTAGAATGTCTAAGAAATGTGTGTTTGTATCAGTTCACACAAGCGTAATTGGGTAAAAATTTAGACTTAGCAAATTGTTTCATTAAGTTATTGCTTAAAGTTATTTTAGTCCTAGTAATTACAGTAAAGCTACATTGGAAAGTGAATAAATTGCTCGTATTTCTTAATTACGAAACACTTTCTATGAATTACTACTTTGGGGATTCTTGAATTGTATTTACATAAGTTTCAAGTTCTTCATG
The DNA here is from genome assembly GCA_012932295.1 of Cyclina sinensis. Taxonomy (NCBI): domain Eukaryota; kingdom Metazoa; phylum Mollusca; class Bivalvia; order Venerida; family Veneridae; genus Cyclina; species Cyclina sinensis. Next base: position 2,888,860 of record JAAONU010000016.1, on the reverse strand, counting down.
TTTAATTAATGACTTTTCTGTCCGACTCTTGTGCCAACCATCAATAAAACTAATGTTTAGTAGAGCGTCCAAAGTTATTTTTTTGTAATAACCGTAAGTAACGTTCTTAGAGAGAAAATTGATTTCATTGTTACCATATAAGACTGGAAAATGTTAAGAACAACTGCGATCACGTGACCAGCTATACAATTACAAATGGGGTATTTTATACTAGAACTATGCAATTAATTAAATTGTGGATTTATGTGTCCAGACTGAAGTGTGAAAAAAAACAGCATCGCAAAATGACTTTTTTCATACACAAGTAGCGTTTGCCCATCAAGAGTATTGTTTATTTCAGTGTGAATGTCTTCTTAGAAAAGTTTTTCTTAGAAAGCAGTTAGAATATTTGTCTGTGGACAAAACAGTATCTTAAATCAAGGTAGAAAAAATGTGACTAATAAATCCTGCAACAATCAGAAAAATATTTCTACGTCCACACATAAAATACTTAGTCAGAAGAATTGTCTTTACTGCGTAGTAAGTTAAATACACATATATATAGAACAGAAAAGAACTTTATTAGATTTCCATAACATAAACTATATGAGTTTAAATTACTTCGAAATAACTTATGATCAAACAGTAAAACATTATTATATATAAAATATACATATGCAACAAATGACCGACAATACATTTGATTATTCCGTTAGGGTAACTAATCAACCAGAATATTTCAGTTATAGAATATGACTGTACATAAATGAAGGAAGATAGATCAGAAATAAGCCATTTTTCAGACACGTCTACAACATTTATAAAGAATGTAGAAACGATTTGGTAACGAAATGTCACTTGCATCTTATATATTTTATAAATGTCACTTGCATCTCATATATTTTACAAATGTCACTTGCATCTTATATATTTTATAAATGTCACTTGCATCTCATATATTTTATAAATGTCACTTGCATCTCATAAATGTTATAAATGTCTCTTGCATCTCATATATTTTATAAATGTCTCTTTCATCTCATATATTTTAGAAATGTCACTTGCATCTCATATATTTTATAAATGTCACTTGCATCTCATATATTTTACCTTTTATTTTGTATACATTTGCAACTTCTGACCTTTTGCTTCTGACCTACCTTGTTAAGAGAAAATAGCCCTTTTAGTTAACTTAGAATCCCATAAATTTGATAAAAGTTAGGGGTTATTCATAAGTAGTATTAATTTCTTCAGAATTTGCCACATACATTTCTCAGATTCTTTCTTTTTAAATTTTTGTTTTGCCAACACAAGGTTCTTCAGTGTTATTGGATTTGTTATTGGCCTGTTGTTTACTGAGCTTATTTCAGTGTTATTAGATTTGTTATTTGCCTGTTGTTTACTGAGCTTATTTCGGTGTTAATAGATTTGTTATTTGCCTGTTGTTTATTGAGCTTATTTCGGTGTTATTAGACTTGTTATTGGCCTGTTGTTTACTGAGCTTATTTCGGTGTTATTAGACTTGTTATTGGCCTGTTGTTTACTGAGCTTATTTCGGTGTTAATAGATTTGTTATTTGCCTGTTGTTTATTGAGCTTATTTCGGTGTTATTAGACTTGTTATTGGCCTGTTGTTTACTGAGCTTATTTCGGTGTTATTAGACTTGTTATTGGCCTGTTGTTTACTGAGCTTATTTCGGTGTTAATAGATTTGTTATTTGCCTGTTGTTTATTGAGCTTATTTCGGTGTTATTAGACTTGTTATTTGCCTGTTGTTTACTGAGCTTATTTCGGTGTTATTAGATTTGTTATTGGCCTGTTGTTTACTGAGCTTATTTCGGTGTTAATAGATTTGTTATTGGCCTGTTGTTTACTGAGCTTATTTCGGTGTTATTAGATTTGTTATTGGCCTGTTGTTTACTGAGCTTATTTTGGTGTTATTAGATTTGTTATTGGCCTGTTGTTTACTGAGCCTATTTCGGTGTCATTAGATTTGTTATTGGCCTGTTGTTTACTGAACTTATTTCGGTGTTATTAGACTTGTTATTGGCCTGTTGTTTACAAGTCATCTGGTATAGAATTTTATAATTTGAATGATTCATTCATCTATGATATTTACTAAATATCGACTTACAAATTCATTCTTAATTTTTTTTATTTTCACGGTCAGTTCAATCTGACGATTCAAGCTAGCTCTGACAAAGGTCAAGGTTATTAGTTTGAAATAGTCACGTTGGTCAAATATTTTACTGATTTGAATTTTCCTAATTGTTAGTATCAACACCTTTCATTTTGGTCACCTTACTAAACATGTAGAAATTGTTTTAATCGTTCAGTCTAGCGCCATTAATACTACGGAATCCTACAAAACGATAATTTTAAATTCCATTTTCCAATTGCATCATGAAAAAATCAATTCATTTATGTAACTCCGAGGGGATTCAACTAACCTCCTACGTTTTTATTGATCGGAAATCGTTGTCATTTGATTGAAATTTTCAAATTATTGCCTAACGTGGATTGCATAGTCAATTTATCTAATGCATTTTGTACACTTACGCAAGCTTGTTTTGTTATTTATTCACAAGTTTCGTGAATGGATGGGCGTGTCTCGGTCTTACTTGCTGTTTATGATATTTGCTTTAGCAAGGCTTCTAGATCACTCAATCGCTGTTAAAGTATTGTGCACAAATCTCCTTCTAAATCGTACAGAGTGCAATATAGGTTGGTACTAAATATATTGGAAGTCTGCCGGAAGATTATTTATTCCGAAGTAATTGTGTAATAAAAAGACCACTGCCTGCATTAAAACTGCAATATCATATCAGTGTGTGCCTTTTGGGAAATTCTGATGTAAAAGATTACCAGGAAACTTGTCTATGTTCTTTAGATGATTTTTTTTGGCAACGTCTATAAAACTATATATTTTTGATGGAATTGTTATTTTTCTTACTTCTAGTAACGTTAAATCATGACTTATCACATTTGACATAAATCAGTCCCCTTAAGATATTGTTAATACTTCTCAAAAAAACATCTTATATGTAAAAGGTATATTATTCCAAAAGAATAGTCGGTACTGTCTTAGAACTGAAAAAAGTACTGACCGTTTCATATCTGTATTGCTGTTTTCTGAAAAATTCAATAAGGTAACTGATCTGATTTACTGCGCCTCTTCCATAAGATGTGCTTTTGTCAGACCAATATAGAAAATAACATTTACACTGACGAGATAAATTATTAAAGTAGTTAGGATATTTATCGTTACAGGAGTACAACATTCTTGCTTCAAGTGAAAGGCAGATCACATAGATATGTAACAAACACAGTAATAATTCTCAATACCTAGAAGTAATGGGATCAAATGAAGCCAAATATTTCAATAAACATGGCAGTAGCAAGACAAGACATAAAGGCAAGAAATAAATAGTTACATAGACGTCATGAAGTTTCTTTCTGTCATTTCGGTAAGATCACAAAGCTCTTATTTAAAATCATCAATGAACTTCATACATACGTTTGAAATAGGCCAAGTGCAATTTATTGTTAATATGTACGTACATAACAAGTACGGCAAAAGTCTCATTCAAATTTTAGTTTATTCCTATTGGTGCTGTTTTGACTAATACACAATGCTCTGGTACAACATGTTTGACATCGTCGGAAACCCACGTTCGATCCATTCCGTTTCACTCTATTTATCTACGGTACATAATGTAGTTGTGCGGAATATGTACGGGGGTCACCGACGATGCGTGTTTGAATCTGACTCAAAATCTCAGAAATACGTCTATAATTCATGTGAAAAATTTTGATGTAGTTTTTTTCTATTCTTTAAAGAAATTCTATGATAGGAAATTTAGATGAAAATGTCGACACTGTTCAAATAAGATCGGCTGATGTAAGCGGTCGGAAGAGAAAACATGTTTTGATACTGATAAAATATTAATGTTCGAAGTCGACATTTAATTGTTAAACAAAATAATACTTAATGGTTATAACAAAAGTATTTAAAATGTGCAAATTTTTAGAGAGTACAATATCATCTCGTGCCGTTATCGTTTTAATCTAACATACTATATAGATATACAAGGAAATCTAACGTACTATATAGATATACAAGGAAATCTAACATACTATATAGATATACAAGGAAATCTAACATACTATATAGATATACAAGGAAATCTAACATACTATATAGATATACAAGGAAATCTAACATACTATATAGATATACAAGGAAATCTAACGTACTATATAGATATACAAGGAAAATCTAACGTACTATATAGATATACAAGGAAATCTAACATACTATATAGATATACAAGGAAATCTAACGTACTATATAGATATACAAGGAAATCTAACATACTATATAGATATACAAGGAAATCTAACATACTATATAGATATACAAGGAAATCTAACGTACTATATAGATATACAAGGAAAATCTAACGTACTATATAGATATACCAGGAAAAATCAATACTTAGTAAAAGAAAACTTTCTTTACCGTTTTTTTTAAGATTTAATTTTTCAGTAAAAATAAATTAAAAAAAAAATGCTTTTATTGTTTCGTATTCGAAAGTGAATGTCTTTTCTAAAAAAATGATTTGTACATTGAAATCACCTTAAGATTTAACATTATATTCGGTGTTATTTGGATATTTTAGGAACAGAACAAAGCTACATTTTTGTACTCTAAATACAGTTTGTAATTTGCCTTCCCAGAAAAGAGACAGGAATACAGCGCCCGAAAATTACTAGATGTTCTCTTCTGAAAATGGATGTAATTAAAGTTCAATTAAGTTGTGCTTTATTGCTTCCTTTAATGGATCAGTTACGTCATATTGCTTTTGAACTTTCCGGATTTCTTCTGAAATGGTTAAGGTACTTGCAGTTGATAGACGAAATAATGTTAAACAAACAATTCACGTTATTTTTTTGTCAGCTCACCTGAGCACAACAGGCATGATGTGACTTATTGAGTTCGTTAGGCGTTCGTCGTCAACATTTTACTTCAAGTGACATCTTCTCCGATACCGCTACGCCATTTTCCTTTTTTTTAAGTTCCTTATATTGCTCCTTTTTAAAATTGCTCAAACGGTTCCGCTCCGTAATGGCTGCTAAAGCTAAAAATAGAACATAGATTAACGGCATCTCCTCACTGCAAGGTGTTTGTCCACCAGACTTTACAGAAATGTTTCTTAAATTGCCTTGTTTAAAGTTGCTCAAACTATTTTGCTTCGCTGCACATAAAATAACAAAATATATTTTAACGACAACTCTTTGTAAACTGCAAGGTCTTTTACCATCATACTCACAGAAATGTTGTATAATTATAGCCCTCTGTTTGGAATCAAATGACATCTCCTCACAATCTAAACCATTTTCCGTCAAATGTTCCTTATATTGCCCTTTTCAAACTCTGCTCTAACAGTTCTGCCCTTCTGCATTTAAAGGCCATAAGAGCTCAAAATAGAAAAGAACAGTATAAACGACATTTCTTTCTGAACTGTAAGGTATTTTCTATCACATTTTTATTACTATAGCCCTGTATTTAATTGCCTGAGGTGTTCCACTATGTTGCATAAAATGTCTGAACATAGGATTGCCCTGTGTTCAAGGTATACGTAAGCCATTAGGATTGCCCTGTGTTAAAGGTATACGTAAGCCATTAGGATTGCCCTGTGTTCAAGGTATACGTAAGCCATTAGGATTGCCCTGTGTTCAAGGTATACGTAAGCCATTAGGATTGCCCTGTGTTGATAGTGAGTCGTCTTCCTTGTATCGTCATCATTTTTGGTCGCCTGAGAACGACATACTCAAAGTGAGCTTTAGGACTCCTCTGTGTCCGGCGTTTGTCGTCAGTTGTAGGCCATCATTATTTGGCTACCAAATATTACAGCTCTGCCCCATTGTAAATAGGTGCTTAAGTAGAAAACAAATGAAATTACATCTCTTCCTGTATGACCTTTTCAGCTCATTTGAGCATATCCTGTTCGAGGATAGCTATTGGGACTGCCTTGTTTTTTTCTGTTTTTTGCTCAACTGAGTTTTTTCATGATACAATTATTGAATGGGATTAAATAAATATTGGCCTGGTGACATTCCTTGAAATTATTAATAAATGCTGTCCGACTAACGAATTTTAAATTATTTACTCCTACCCCTGCATTTAAATCAATGAATATATACTGAAGGCATCGAGAGCTAAAAAGGGTAACACGTATACAAGTATTCAATCAACAATCATGTAACATTTCAAAAGATAAAGCCATTTCCGTACTGCAACAGAAACTGTTTACAGGAACTATAAAAACTGAAACAACAAACTGATTCTTGAGAAATCCTCTATGAACCAATCCAGTTGAAAAAATATGAAAGAAAATAAGATATTTAGTACCTCGAAAACGTACAAGAAGAAAAAACGACAAAGAAAAAGACGTACTTTTATGTAAACAATACTAATGGAAGGACGGTTTTCTGAAATGTTACACATTGTATTGTGTTGATTAATTAAAGAAAGAACTTTTATGTCAGAACAAATACAAACATCTTTACTCAGGAAATTAGATCGGAGACAAGACCTGTCATCTCCGGAAACGAATATGTGGACAGTCTTTCCGAGATTTACAAATCCGTCATATAAGGGAAAGCGTTATTAACAGAGTCTCTGTCATTTTTACAGTGTTCCATCATGAAGGTTTGAATCAGTATTCACAAAATACAATGAATACTACCTGATAAAAACGTATGAGGTTGGTTGAACTCAGTTCAGTTATATGTACGTAGGAATTTAACATTATATCTTAAAATGAACAGAATGTATGTCATTTAATTGAGTTTTCCCTTTTTTAAATAACTCATTATTTTCGTGGGTGAGCATATTCTGACTAATATCTTTTATAGCTAGGCGTTAGCCTTCTTCGTGTACAGAAGAAATTATATTGTACCGACCAAGTTCAACAATAAAACAGTTCGTTTTAGATAAAGAGCGCGACAAGGGTCTATGTAGTATACTGGAAATATACTCATTGTGTTATTTTGTCCAAAGTATCTCACTGATAAAAAGACAAATAACTTTTGCAGAATTGTTTCATTCTATTGCGAAGTGATAGCGCCATTTGGGAAAATGGTCGATAAACAAGAATGTTTTCTTCAGATTGTAATCTATAATTCATTTATTCCAGAAAAAGTTTATATAATTCTTATGAATAACCGATCAAAGGTTAAGATAGAGATAATTCATGAGCACCATCATTCAAACGTGGGTTGTGTTACTTCGACTTAGCTTAATCTAAGCACAGCAAGAAAGGTGTATGTTACCCGAGAGGTGTACAAACCAGCCTTGTGGATATCTTCCAGTAATGCCTGAATGAGACCTATAAAGATATTTATATGATAGAGAAGGCATCATTAACAATACGCATGTATCTGTTTGACAGGGACTGCTCTGCAAAGAACTGTTATATATATAAAGCCAGTCTAGCATATCAGCTGAGTATGTGTGATATTTTAAATTCTTGGGAACTTCTAATTGTCCTAAATCATTAACGATATCTGTTAGACGGAAAACTGCTCTTGAAAGAACTCTTACGTATAAGAACACATACGCATATCTTAACACTGTGTGTATTTCCGATATTTTGAATTCTTTAGAACTTTAACATATAACTGTCATGTATCTGCATTCCAAGTTATCAGACCATGCAACATGTGTCCTTTAGTAGGTTCATAAAGACAAAACTATGCACTGTTTCAGCAAAAACAAAACAATACTTGCATATCTTTCTCACAAAAACATCCTATTAGCAAATGGCAGAATAAAATGAATATATAAGTTGCCATGTGGCATCTGTCTAGGAAGCCTAGTTGCGCTTGCTTGCTAAGTTCGACTTATTTGCTTATCCGACAATTACAGACATTTCTTAAGATAGTTAATCTTGCATCTTTTCGGTAATTGTTCTGTTTTATTAGAAGCCTTCCTTTAAGCATGTGCGGGATCTTTCTCTTGGTTTGTACACTGGAATACTATTTAAAATGCGATAAAACTATGAACACGACTTTAATGAAATAGTGTCAGATTGACCTGAAAAAAAACCCATAAAGTCAGTTTTATCAAAAGCCATCTTATAGTTCTGACTAGAGGTCAGACAATTCGGATAAAAGTATAAAAGTATGTCTTATATCATGATACTTAGTTGCCTAAATGTTTAAAGGTACAAAAGGATGCTTAAACGATGCAGTCGAAATTAATGAAATTTCTAGTCAAAGATAATGAACAAATTTTAGAGATATGATAGTATGGGTGGCATGTATTTGACACTTAGAGACTTGGTCATTTCAGTCCGGTTAATTTTGTATTGTGCAAGCAGTGGTTTTCAGATAAGACTACATTTTTGTTGCTCTTTCATGTTCTTTCTTGTTGCACCATTAAAGCATCAATGCAATTATGAAGGTCTAATGGGATTTAACCTTCACTATATCTTATATTGACTGGGAGGTGAAGTCAACAAATTTAGATTTTGCATATGATTGTATAACACGAATTACGTGGTTAATTCTCTTCTCTGTTGTATAAATTTTTATAGGAAAACCCACGTGCTTGTTTTCTTAGCTTATTTTTTACAGTTAAGAGGCCTCATTTTTATACTGGGTGTCACAGTCCGTCTTGTTTACATTTTAGTGCGGCTCATTTTTGATCAACATCTAAATTTAATCTTTAATGTATCGTTGTTGTTTTTTTATTATTTTCAATGAACCACCAATTACTTCACTACATTTATGGATACCAAGAGGAGAAATTCCTTGGTACATATATTCGGACAAAATGGGATTTAATGTGCAAAAGATCATACTTAAACATTTTTCATCACGTCTAGATGAGATACGATTACTCTGAAGTCCTTGTACCGGGTGATCAAACTTTTTAAATAAGCTTTCTACCACACTTACAAACTTGTTGCTGGATTATGCTAGATATTCTTGTGTTTCATTTCTTTGCAAGTTTAATAATTTTCCAGAGCTCAGTGTAAGAGCTCATTGTTACAGCTCAGTGTTAGAGCTGATTGTTACAGCTCAGTCTTAGAGCTTAATGTTACAGATCAGTGTTAGAGCTCCATGTTACAGCTCAGTGTTAGAGCTCCATGTTACAGCTCAGTGTTAGAGCTCATTGTTACAGTTCATTGTTAGAGCTCAATGTTACAGCTCAGTGTTTATAGCGTCCACCTCTTTTCAATAGAGCATAGTTTGAAATGGATTGAAGCGTTGACATTTTCAAAAAATATGTAAGAGCTTATCTTCATAATAATCATATTTTTCCTCGTATATCTGTGACTATAATCCCCTTGAAGAATTACAGCGACTATTGGGAAATCATGTTGTAATAAATGGCCTACAAACTTGTCTCTATTCATCAAATACAATTTCAGAAACTCAGTGAAAGATTTATTCAGGAAACATTTGTAATCCTCCTGTGAATTACCGATTATATGTATTTGCATTAAGATAAATCTCGGTTATATCAAATAAATTGAATATTTCTATATTCCCAAAGCTTCAGTTTTAGACGATCGTCTTTGATCTTATACGACCGAATATTATATATAAAATATTTAGGTGTAAATAAGCAATTTGCAGTGTTGACAAGCAGAGACATTATTGGATTGAACAACAATGATCCAAACTTCTAGAAAGTCTTGGACAAGGACAGTTAATTTTCAAAGAAATGTGCTGTTTTCCGTAAATCAGAAGATTGTAAGCATGTTAGATGAACTAAATTCAAACAGCTCAAAGAACAAATTTATTGGCCAATCTTTCCCGACATGTTGACCTATTTTCGATCAGGTTAAGACACAGATGTTTGATGTCTAGGTGAAGAATTTCAAAACAGAGAAAATGCAGTATACAAAGGACACCATGAGCGATACGATTTTGATCATTCTTTTGTGAAGGACACCTACATTTTATTATGTCAGCTGCAAATCATACACCTATTCACCCAGTTGTCAAAATAGTTAATACACAAATATGTTCATAAGTTGTAACACACGAAAATAATTATGCCCCCCCATCGAAGATGAGGGGGCATATAGTTTTGCAAATGTCGGTCGGTCTGTCGGTCGGTCCGTCGGTAGACACTTCGTTTCCGATCAATAACTAGAGAACGCTTTGACCTAGGTTCACCAAACTTGGTTTGCTTGTTGGTCATCACCAGTAGATGACCCCTATTGATTTTGAAGTCATTAGGTCAAAGGTCAAGGCCACAGGGACCTTGATCCTAAAAACGATTTTCGATCAATAACTAGAGAACGCTTTGGCCCAACCACAAGCAATTAGGTGCTGCTGTGGGACATGTATGTTTTACAAACATTTCTTGTTATATTGATGTGTTCAACATCTCAGAATGTCATAAACTTGAAGGGAAGCGGGATGTTTCCGTGACAGTCTAAGTAGTCACTCCTATTTGTATTATAATTTTTTTTCTGTAATATATATTTCTGCAGTTCTGCTGGCCTTGTAACACACAATGCCGTGTACTACTTAAAAACTCTGAAATACTTTTTACCAACTTAATCAATACTAGGTAACCGTAACATGCGTTTGTAAGGGAAAGATTTGTGTGGAATATAATGAATACTTAAGCTGGCATGTGGCATCTGTCTAGAATTGCTAAAACTCGCTTCCTTGCTCTTTAATTCAACTAATTTGCCTTTCTGACAGTAACAGACATCTCTTAAGACGTTTAATCACGCATCATTTCCGTAAATGTTCTTCTTCATCAGAAGCGTTCCGATCATTTGGTGTGCGTGTTGGGTAATTTCAGTTGACGGAAGTTCACATATTGTGATCTCTTAGAGATAGGGAAATGTAGCAAGTAAAGTCTTAACTTCCGATTGTATTTACTCAAAAATATTTGCCAGTTTTAGGTTTACTGTGGACAGTAGAATGTTTTGGTTTATTTATAAAAAGTAGAATGTTTTTCAACTATTATATGGTTGTTCCATTCAAGGACAAATTTTGTTATTCGAAAATTCTTGATTTATTAGAAATAACAGATTATTCAAAACAATAAATGCGCTCTTTAAAAGTTACTTTATTTTGGTCTTTAATCATGTCACATAGTTTTCTTTTTGTTTACCTACCTCTCTATTTTGACTTCATTAAGATCAATTTCAATGTGAAAAATTATCAGCCTTTTTTATGGATGTTTTAAACAAAGCTACTGTCATTGTGAGTCAGTATAAATCGAATACACTCTGAAAATCAGGCTATAAATATTACTTAAATGACACTCACAGTAACTGCACGAACATTCAGTACCTAGATGTACCCTTAACCGAATATACAATATAAAGATATAAATATTAATGAAACAGTATGACCGCAGTAGGGACAACTTTTCAGTTGCATTGCATGTTTTGATATTTTGATTTTCATTTTTTACTGCCCTTTTCTACCGCCCGAATCGATGTCAAGCTGATTTACTGCACCGATCTCTAATAATCAGCAAAAAAAAAAAAAAAAGATTCGAATTACATTCGGCTAAAATTTGCACTTGTCATCTATATAGAATAGTAAAGACGCACTTACTCACACATCTTTCTTAAATCTTTCCATTCAACAGAGAGTTGCTGATTTGCCTGTGGGTAACTTTGATATACTAAACTGAAATGTTTTTCAGTCTCTTAGCACATCAAATTGTGATTGACTTTATGAAGAATAACTTCTTTTATTTAGCAGTTTGCCTTCATTTCCATACAATAAAACAAACTACTGTTTTAAGGTTCTGTAACCTTTCTGTAATCTGCTTTATGTATATCCTATTATAAAATGTTCAATATTAATACTAATTATTTCATCATTTTGCAGATCTGTTCATGTTACATTGTACTTAAAATACGTTGCCATACACAGAGTTGCAAAGTACCATATCGTTTTGTTGATGTGTTGGCATTACTTCAAATTAACAGAGTTACAAATTACAAAATTTGTATCATTTTATTGATCTATTGGAATTACTTCAATTAAGACGTAATACACAGAGTTATATAGTCTTGTATCATTTTATTGGTCTGTTGGCAATGTCATTAAATTTCAAACTTTAAAAGGATAATTAGAATGATAAGGAATGCAGTTCTTTTGATGCCTTTGAGGCTTCGTGCATACTAAGGTACAGACATATCATTCCATCTGTAGCTATTCCAAAGTCCTTAGTACTATCAGCTCCTGCTTTCATATTACGGGTTTTGAAAGCAGTAGGTTTTTAGACTAAAATTCTGAACGCCTCTTAGATAATACTTCACTCTTTAATAAATGAGTAATGGATAATGTGTTAGTTACTTCCACAGACAGGAATGTTTGTATGATTACGTACCATTTTTAAATCACATTATCTAGTAAAGCCTGTCGAGGAATTCGAGCACGAAATTTACTTATGAGTTAGAGAAAGCAAGCTAAAATAATGATTATTAAGTGAAACCTTATAAAACGGTTATAGAAATAAGTTTCTCAAATGATACGTTCTCGAAAGTCATCTTCACTTGCAAGCAAGATGTTTCACTGCAACTAGTTTAGAAATATAAATAACGAGAATCCGCTTAACCACACGAAATATTTCCTGATTTCCTTGTTGTAAACAGCTACAGTGACAGATTATTCACAAGGGAGACATTCGTTTCAAGTTTTGTATTCCTTTTGACAGAGTTCATCCACTAAAAGGATCCCATTTTGTTGTTGTTATGTCTCCCCCAAAAAATGGGGGAGACATATTGTTTTACCCCCGGTTGTCCGTCCGTCCGCCCGTCCGTCTGTCTGTCCGTCACAAAATCGTGTCAGCTCTGTATCTTCCAAAGCTCTTGAAGGATTTTTATGAAACTTGGGTCAGATGTTCACTTCATCAAGGCGACATGCAGAACCCACTTTGCGGGTGTGGTGTCTCAAGGTCAAGGTCACACTTGGAGGTTAAATGTCAAATGCCACAAAATCGTGTCCGCTCTGTATCTTCAAAAGCCCTTGAAGGATTTTTATGAAACTTGGGTCAGATGTTCACCTCATCGGGGGAGATATATTGTTTTTCCCCGGTTGTCTGTCTGTCTGTCTGTCCGTCTGTCCGTCACAAAATCATGTCCGCTCTGTATCTACCAAAGCCCTTGAAGGATTTTTATGAAACTTGGGTCAGATGTTCACCTCATCAAGGCGACATGCAGAACCCACTTTGCGGGTGTAGTGTCTTAAGGTCAAGGTCACACTTGGAGGTTAAATGTCAAATGCCACAAAATCGTGTCCGCTCTGTATCTTCAAAAGCCCTTGAAGGATTTTTATGAAACTTGGGTCAGATGTTCACCTCATCAAGGCGACATGCAGAACCCACTTTGCGGGTGTGGTGTCTCAAGGTCAAGGTCACACTTGGAGGTTAAATGTCAAATTTTACAATCGTCTGATTCAATACTGCCTGCAGCAACTGGCTGGGGGGAGACATATGTTTTTGTTCAATCAAAAACCATTTCTAGTTGTTGTTGCAGTTGTTAGAACGGCGTTATAATCTTTCAAAATTTAGCCATGGATTCTAGGTAAAGAGTTACTAGGTACTCTCGTTTGAACATAAAGCTCGATTTTAAGCTTAACCTATCCCGCATTTATTGTAGTAAGCTAAATTTTAATTTTTTACAGTTCTTGATCATGATGGACCCAATTTTTTTTATTGAAGATACTAATGACTTAAAGGGAACCGTTGCCTCAGTATGCTATAGATCTGTAAACACCTCGTAGGTGTCTACGATAAAAAGCCCAATAACTGCTGTTACAACAATCTTTTTGTGTTCCTGGAATTACAGCGCCTTCGTCTAAAATATCTTCCTCTGGATGCCGACAAAATTTGTGTGTACTTGTACGATTTAGGATTTAAGGAAGATTTTCTTTGGGTTACCTATTTACATGGATTGACCAACTGTACATTTAAAAACAAATAAACTTAAAAATTCCGACATTTTTAGCTTAATGTTTAGCTAATATTTTTTTGTTCTTTTTCATTTTCTGTTTATATAAATATTATATGTTATTGAAAGTTGTCAAATTTAATTTATTTGTGTAAACAGTTTTGTTTTTGTCTCGTATGCCTTAGCTTTCGAACGGTTATCATCTGTCAGTTACACTGAACGCTTAAACTAAATGTGACTCATAGTGAAGGTGTATGAAACATAACTTGCTTTTGAGACATCCTATATGACGAAAATACAGATAAAAAAAATAAAAATGCTATTAAGAGAGTCTCTTTAAAAGTTATAATTAATAAAAGCGTAAAAATTGTTCAGAGTTCAGTCGTAATGAATCTATATATATATACTTATTTATCTTTCTGTGTCTCTGTCTCATATCTTATAGACAATTTTACTATGCCAGTAACAAAAGCTTCACAAAACAAACATACATGTTGGTTAATGTATTTCCCAAGTGAGAACTCGTATCTAGGGAACGGTTTAATTAAATTTTGTAACTTGATTGCACAAAAAGCTATACTTCAAGTTATTTTCATTTATTGATGACTAGCCATTTATTTGTCGGGAAAGTTTTATTACAAGCCTTTCTGCTATAAAAGTCCTTTGCTTTTTGATTTTTGAATAAAAATTAAAAGGAGCACATTTCTAACTTAAAAAATAACTCTCTCTCTCTCTCTCTCTCTCTCTCTCTTCGGGAATATTCCCGAGCTCTTGTCACGAGAAATTCCCACACACGCACATGGAAAGCTCTCTGATGAAATGTAACATTTACGGAAATGATGCGTGATTAACCTTCTTGGGAGATGTCTGTTGGGCAATTTAGTTACATTAAGGAGCCCTAAATAGCGTTTTAGCATTTCTAGACAGACGCCACATGCCAGCTTTAGTATTCAGACATTTTTATATGTTTCAAACGTAAATGTCGATTGTTTCTATTGGTTGAGACTCTTCCAATGTAATGGATTAAAGCCAACCGGCTTATGGGTAAATGGAACATAAGAACATCTGACAAAAAGGACATATATCATACCTGGAACATATATCATACCTGGAACATGACACTTTGCTATGACAAATCACCATACTTAAATGTGTTAGTTTACACATCCATCAGACCTATTTCTACACACCGTCTATTCAGCTTCTTTCGCTTGTTTAATTACAGATTTTCTATTAACACTAATAACTGAAAATGAATGACAGTCGTAGCCATTGTCTTGCAATATTGTTGCAGTTTTTGGCAATATCCCATATCGGCGTAGCATGTAATTCCCCAAATTACAAGGAAAAATGAGACTGTCTTTCGTATTGACAGGTTCAAAGAATATAACAAGGTGTAAGAAAACTTAAAGACCAAAAGGTTGAGTTATGTTCTGCAATTTGGTTAAATAAGTATACAATCAATCACTTAAACTCAATTACACGAATAGTATATAACCGCAAACTCAATAAAAGTGGTGAGACAATCGTCACATTACAAACCTTTACGTCGCAAATTTTGTAATTTTGAAAGAAATTAAGGTCAAACACAAATTGTATATGTCTCTGGCAGTTTTGGTAGTTTGTCAAGAATTCGCGTTTTCTTTGTTGTTTTTTTTAAGTTGTGTTTTTTTCTTCTCTTTTTTTATCAGTCCTTGTAGAATGTTTTCAATGCTCTATGGTACAAACAGTAGAAAGGGTCTGTTCTCATGAGTCTGTGGAAACGTACAATATCAATGGAAATTTCGATTGTATTTATTTTTGTTCCTAATGTTGAATACTTTGTTTTTGCTTGCAGGACGAACTGTGTAGAAGAGAGCGAACCTTTGAACGAGAATGGTAGACTCAATAATTTTAAGGTAAGAGTGTTCTGTAAAAATGAATGAATGAATGAACGAATTAATAGATTTCGTTTTTTTCTTTCCTTTTTTTCTTTCTTTCTGTATTTATTAATTAATTAATTTACATTTTGTATTTATTTATTTATTTATTTATTTATTTATGAATAAAATAATGAATTCATCTTATATCCTTTTCATGTTTTGTTTTCGCTTTTTTGTTGCCTTTTTTAAAAAAATATATGATGAATAACTGAATGTTTGATTTGACGTTGTTGAATTTAAGGGGATTTTCCTCAAACTATCTATGAGTTGCTTTACCTTTTGCTTAAGATAGAACTAAATGCTTACAAGGGAAGAAGTCGGTCTTATACTTAGCTATGAGATAGCCTAGAGCCATCTTGGTACAAATTCATGTCTGTACAATATATATATTGGTTGAATGTATTGAAGGGAAGTTTCCCCCTTCTGAGTATTGATGAACTGTGTGGTCAATCATCTTGTTTGTACACACTCTGCCATTACTGTTCATCTCTACAAATTGAATTGTCAGTGGCAGCCACTTGGCGGACAAATTGTAGATTGTGTTCTTATCAAATCACATACTTAAGTGCGCTCATTTCCCCTGTCTTCTCGATCAGGTAATTCTATTTCTCAATAACTGATTGATACTTGAACTCAGAAACTAAATCTGGTTCTGTCTGATTTTATCTCATCATGTAGGTATTTTAGAAAAGGCGTGTGTAAATACATGCTGTTAAGAAGAGAAGTTGTGCAAAGAGTATAGATATTTTATACTTATTTAATATTATTATATTATATTTTTATGAAGTCAGTGACAACAGTCTTGATTATATTACTCGATACAGTAGTGGTTTGAAAACTTGGCCAGAAACGAGTCTGGCCTACAGTGATTTTTTTGTTTGTTTGTTTGTTTTTGTTGTTTGTGTGTTGGGTTTTTTTTGTAATGACGTGTATTTGATTAAATTTGGAAAGTCGTAAGAGTAAAATTTTGTTATGATGAAAATGTGTATTAAAATACTATGTAATAGCTTGACGTAAAAATAACATGATTTCCTGGTAAAATTTAATATAAAAATATTTGAAATATTCATTTCGTTAAACCTATCAAAATAAATTGCCAGTTTGCTTCCAGAATAATTTTAGCTTTCATACCGGTAAATGTCTTTAAGACTAAAAACTCATCAGTTATCATGATAGTACCTATTACCTTATTCAGTTAATTATATATGTTAATTATATGTTAATTATATGCCCTTTCCAATAAAAACTGAAATGCATCACGGTGCCATCTAAATTCGTCTACTTAGCACAAAACTGCCACATGCTGTTGTCTCTATTTACTGTTGACTGTTATGCACCCGATGGTCTGTCAGACTGATAACATGTAATTAAGTAAATGGCGTATGACTTTATCCAGAACACCTTGCAAAATGTCAAGAACGAGACGTCTAATGCAATCATTATCAATGTTTTCACCAATGACCTCCTTTCATGTTTTACTGTTTGCATTGTATATGTAACTCTTTAAGTTAGACTTAATATTTAGCTTATTCGTCACCGGGACAATCAAATGTCTTGATAAAGTTTGGTGGCAGATACAGATGTTACCGCAAGCCCTTTGAAACGGTCGGCTTTGGCTACAATGGTTCGTGTATACCAAACTCACGTGATATTTAAAGACAACGCTACAATGGTTCGTGTATACCAAAGTCACGTGATATTTAAAGACAAATTTCAGTAATGTGTAAGATGCAGTTTGCTAGATAATTCAATTGTCTATTTGAGATTGTCTACTGGTGTAATCATAGTCTCTATAGCCCTGATTACAAGGAGAAGAAGAGGGATGAGAAGTAATCTTTTTATTGGAATCAATAAAACTCGGCTTTTCTTTCTCTGTTTACATCCAGAGGAAAATGTTTGAATGTATATCTCCTAATACGAACATCTAACATCCCGAAATAATTTGGAAGTGCGTGTTAATAAATCTAGGACAGTATGGCGTTTTGTATTAAGGTAAGAACTTTTAAAATAATTGCGCTTGTCAAATGTTAGAGGAAGTAAATGCCTAAGCACCATCCTGAAAATAAAAATTTTTAATATTCAGTTTTGTAAAAAATTATAAAACTTATGGCAAGAAAAATGTCATTCATTGTAACAGTAAAATATATATGGTTACAATGATTTCAGTAATCATCATTTCAAACTAGTACATGTAATTGAAATGAGACAGATTTAAGGGTTTTTGGGGTTCTTTTGCAAGGGGCGTCTTTTCAATATCAGTATCAATATATTTCACGTAGGAAGATTAAACTACTTGGTAAAATTATAAACATTTCGGTAGAATAGCTTGTGTTTTCGTAATTGTTCAGTTCTTAAGGTCAGTTCTCTCTGTTTTACTAATATAATTATATTCAAATAAAAAAGATATTTGATGATATGTCGACGATATGTCTTGCTAATTATTGACATGCTCTTGTTGAGATGTTGTTTTTCTAGCTGTCACATTTGTCTGTTAATTCAGTTAATGCCGTACTGTCTGTTATGTGCAATAAAATACTATTTTTTACTAAATAAAATGTCCTTAGCAATTATCTTAGATATCTCCTCTTGAAAAATAAAAGTTGCTCTTTTAGTGAAATTTAGCCAAGCAAACATTGCTCTGTAAAGTTAGATATCCTGACACAGGAAATGCGCCTTAACGTGTTTCATTATTATGTCAAAATTTTATATATTTTCCATGCGAAGAAAATGTTATATATTATTCATGCGTATAAGCGTTTCTCTTTATTTTTTCTTTTTATTCTTTTTCTTTTTGGAAAGAAAATATCAAATAATCTGCTAGTTTAAATAATTTGAAATAAATTCATTAAGGAAATCATGTCGTGCAGCTCTCATTTTGCTGTTTTTATCTCTTGCACGTTTGTACTCTCACATCGTTCAAGATGTTTGTTTTTAAATGATCCATCCTGCCATTAGACATTTTCTCACTATTTCCTGTTGAAAACATGTCTTGAAGGAAGTGTTTCAATATGTTGTTCTCGCTAAATGTGATAAAATGTTTTTAAAGGCGTTTGGTTCATTTTGTTAGTTGTACTTTTACTGATAAACCTGATATGCCGGAAGCAGCTATTTGTCAAGTTACTGTCAATACAACGTTAGAAACTGCTATTTCTGAGTACTCCAAATTTCCGTCGCTTTCTGGGTTTTTGGTTTTATACGGTATTTACCAGTAATTAGCTTGTGATGTTAGCATATAGGTCAGTGACTATGCTCTGCTCTAAACACGTCTTGTTCTTATATACAGCTTATTGTCGGTCTTTCAGATACTGCGAGTCAGTTTTACTTACTCCTGTGTCAAAATAAAACGTTCAGAGTTAAGTATTGTTATCCAATGATGTCTTAGTGAACACTATGTTTATAATTTTCAGAATGAATATACCTTTAGACATGTATTTCACTTAGATGTCCTGTTAAGAGTTTTAGAAGGGATTCCGGAGATCCTCTTGAAAAGGACTTAACAAAAACATTTTTACGGAAAAATGTTTGCTGCTGAATTTAAACCTATATATTTAAAATGAATGGAAAACATATGCAACATTTATTAGCTAAGATTAATGACTTCACCCTGGATTCAAACCAGTACTAGCTGCTTATAGAAGGAAACAACATAGTTCTTTTTATTTCTTGTAATTTCCTAAGACTGTAGGGACAACATAGGGTGTAAACTGGATAAATGGTTACAGTTCACGTTTTTATAGTCTGTTGTCATTCATTGTTGAAATGTGATATGCTGGAGTTTTCCCTAAGCCTGAAACAGACGGATTGTCTTGTGGTTATTGCGACATTTGTTACGGAACATCCAAATCGAAATTGTCATTTATTTGAAACTTGGAGTAACCATGCCAGAAAACAAGTACACTATTGACTTCTTTCTTTAAAGAAAAAGTTGTATTTGTTCTGTAAACCGCAGCATGTTTTCAATGTGAAGAACTAAATTTATGAATTTATGTTTAACCGTATCGCCTGTATTTATTTAGTTCTAAAATTTGTCTGTTAGAATAAATGATAAGGATCGTTTATACCGTACCTCAGGAGCTCGAAATTGTATTTTTTAGTCATTTCAAGAGTTGAAACTGTGTACCTATATTCTTTTCTGTATGATGTTGTTCTAAGGCATTTTAAGGTTTTCCTTTTTTAGTCTTTCCTTTGCTTAAATGATAAGGATCGTTTATACCGTACCCCAGGAGCTCGAAATTGTATTTTTTAGTCATTTCAAGAGTTGAAACTGTGTACCTATATTCTTTTCTGTATGATGTTGTTCTAAGGCATTTTAAGGTTTTCCTTTTTTAGTCTTTCCTTTGCTTTTGGTTTAAATAAATGCAGTTCATGTTAAACCCCCTCTTTGTTATCCCTATTCTGATTAACCTAATGAACGTTTATAGCGTTAAGTGTTTACTTCGAACAGTTAGACATTTTTTTTTGTAACTGACTTTTAATGAGGTACACTGAAATCTCTAACGTCATAATGAAGGACTTCATGTGTTCAACGTTTTCATTTTATTTTATTTTCGGGTGAAGCGGTTTATAGGTTCTTCTTTCGCAGAAACTTCAAATTCAGAAAGTCTTACATCTCACTTTTGATTTTATTAGAATTATGTCATTCTTCATTTTTAATAAATTACCCTGCAACATTTAAAATTTTAATAACTTCAAGCAGACTTGTTTCATGGCCTTCTCATCTGTTATATTATGAAATACGTTGTTGCGTCATTTAATGAGTCATTTTCATTAAAAGGTGATATCTCTCATCAGAATTGCTTGCTGGTTTTCAGTTGTAATTCTGAAAGTCTGATTTGATAAAAACAGTGATTAATCAGGTTCCAGCTTTACATTTTGCTTTTTGTTTTCCGGTTGTTGAAATGTTTATACCAACAGTTTATTTCATTATTGCATGTCTGTGCTACTTTCATGCAATATACTGATACTCTTGTGTATTTGTAGTTTTGAGTTGTGATTTATTTCTCTAGAATCATGCTATGCAGAAAATGATGTCATCCTGCGAATTATTTCACCATTACATACCCAGTTTTGACACATTTTATAGGTATATTCTGTAAAAGTAAGACATATGGAGTAGGTCTTGGAAACAGTCTGATGCATATTTTTAATTATCGAAAGATCAACATTTTTGAAAAATGACAACAATTTTGAAGGATTTTCAACTTATGAAACATATGGTGTACACATATGACTCAGAACTTCCGAAAGGTAAAAACGGAAATGTTACTATAATGATAGAACGTGTGTGTGTGAGTTAGATAAATGTCTACATTAATTTTTTTTAAACCATGGATTATGGTTAACGTGATTTTCCAGAAGGAAATTTATACATTTTACTTATTTTGAGTAGGCGCTAACCCTGTTTCTGGTAGAGGGGCCGTATGAAGTTAGATAATAGGAACAGTATAATCTGTTGAATATAGTCTAAAGTTTTGAATCTAAGAATTTGTGAAAGAAAAAGAAAGAAGTAAAAAATGAAGCAAATAATTTTCCAGATTTTAAGTTTGAATTATGAATATCATTCATTATAACATCTTTTTTCTGAAAATAAAAATAAATATTTAAAAGTCTAGCTTTCTCATTAGTTAATTGAAGTGTACAAGTTATGCCCGATAAAAATAGTTCACGATATAAATTATCGGTATTTTACTTCTAAAAATTGTTGTCCTTAAATTTAGAAAATAAGTAACAACAACAACAGTTTATTCCTTATTAAGCTTTTGAGGGGTCTAGCCTACTATATAACAAAATAAAAATAATAAATATCCAAAATAGGAAATCATTGTTATGCAGTATTAGAAAGAATTACTTATTGGAAATTAGAGAAATCTGTTTTAAATCTTTATAAATATTTCCGTTTTTTTTACTTTTCATTATCTACTATTATTCAGTTTTACGTCAGAAGAAATCAAAATCGTTTGGAGAGGACACTCATAAGCTTTATAGCTTTCTGCCCAATCCCAAAATGTATTTTGTAAATATTGTTCACATGTGAAAGTAATGTTGAATAAATATGTTTAAACAAAAATCGTTTTTGAAGTGAAGATATCATATCAATATTCTTTGAATTATCATAATAAAACATGAACTGTTACTATTGACAACTAAAATAGTCCTTGAATAAATAAAATTCTTCATCCTCAAAGAAAATATGAGAATAACGTTTGTCAAACATTTAACTTAAATCTGTGAAGACACTGCTGAGAACTGACAAGAAACTATGGCATTTGTTCAAGACTGTTGAATTATTCAATACGTTGAAAATTTATCTGTTCTACTATAGGCTATTGACACATTCATCTAAACTTATTCAGAGGGATAAACACAAACAAGAGTGATGCTTGTATGCCAAGATTACAGAGAAGATATATTTTGTTGCCGAAAGTCTCCGTTGTTATTGGATATATAAAGAACGCCCGTCATGCTCAGCAGTCAAATTGGAGTGAATTATGAGTTTATAAATCATGAACACAATATCACCCTGTTCAGGCATTTTCTATAACGATTGTTCCCGTAGCTTTTGTAATCAACCGAAGACAATTTCGGTATATATCATATCCGTAACGATAACTTGTCTTCCAAGTAACAATATCTGGATTCGAGGATGAACCTGTAATGTGTTTCGATTCCCGAATTGTTGAAAGACATCAAGGCGAACAGAGAATATAAGTATCCCTTTTAATTAAATTAGTTATGATAATTGTAATTTTAATTTTAATCTTCATGTTATAATGCGTGTTCTGTTCTTTACCTCGTTTATTTGAAAGTAGATACACCAATCAAAATCCTAAAGACTGCAAGTTAACCACTTCTGTCACCGATTTGGGTATGAATGATTCAACTTAGTTTCCCAATTTCAGTTTATTACAGCACGGGTTTCTCGTCTCATTCCGGCCCAATTTTAACTACGGTAATCATTTTATATCCTTTGTGAGAGTAAAACATACTTCTTGTTAGCGGTCGATTTGGAACAGGATAACTTTCTTATTAGTGTCTTTAAAGAACCTATTTACATTACATGAATAGAAAGCAAATGTTTGATGTTTTGTTTCCGTACAGAAGCTTCACCGGTCGTAGACGTTGCAGAAAGCAATTTGCATTCAGTGTTGAAATAATAAAAAAACATATATTTTGAAAAGAATTCTAAACTGGTGTCATTTATTAAATAAAATGTGTACGTGCACATTTGCGATCTCTTATGAATTTGTATTGTTTCTGACATTTAGTTTACATAGTTGAATAATTCCTGTACTAATTTACTGGAGTCAGTGGGGAATAGATATATAGTATGCTGTGAATATGTGACACAACGACACTCTGGAAGTCTGAATGCCATTATTACCCATAGTCTCCCTGAAATATTGCTTTTATCTGAAGCAGTGTTAATTGTCTTTGTCATTGCATTTATTCTTTTATTTATTTAAATTGATTTATAATTGTTTTCTATTAGGTTAATGACAGTATGCTTTTTTCAAATATTTGTTTTTGAAGTGCATTTGTTAAGTGCATCATACTCTCATTACAAGTTAGAGTTGAACGTTTAAATGCCGGAAGCAGATTGCAGGCTTATTTGATGGCGATTAAGGACTGTATTGTTTTTCGTGTTGTCTCCATTTGCACTAGACTTTTTTTTAATGCATTTATTAAAAAATATTTTACGCGCTTTGTTCTATTTACGTGAAGTAAATTTATATAGAAAGAAACGTTTTGCAAAAGATGAGTAGGCTGGCTTATGTTTTCAAGTGAATGTAGGCCTTTCGTGATGAAATGCATTTTTGAATTGACTGTAGAATATCATGGAATATTGCCCTGAGAAATATCATGGAATATTGCCCTGAGAAATATCATGGAATATTGCCCTGAGAAATATCATGGAATATTACCCTGAGAAATATCATGGAATATTACTCTGAGAAATATCAGGAAATTCAAAACAGATACATTTAAAACCATCGTCGGATACCCACGGTTGTTGATCGTATGAAGATCAACTATCATGGTTATCCGGCGATGATTTAAAACTGTCTGTGCTTTTTTATTAAGTACCTGATTAATTCGATGATTTTGTCTTTACGACACAAGTTGGGTTAAACTAAAAAAGTGGTTTCTGGCCTATATTTAGTGTTTGATAATAATTTTCAAAACTGTTAAAGTGTTCAACCTTTTAAACCAATTTTTGATAATATTATTTTTGCGGTTAGATGTCATTTTCAAAGAACCTGGAATAAGAAAAAAATCTGCCTGTAATAGAGGTATTTGTTGGCAAGACAACCAGGTGTTTACATCACATATACCTGTACTCCGATGCCGCCAGTATTGGTAATTAGCACTAAACTAAAACAAAATATCTGTATTTGTCTTGGCCATGTTTAAGTTTGAATAAAGGAAAACTGAACTGTAAACCTTTGTACTTTAAGCATTATTTTTGAACTGGACTAAGGCCTAAGACAACGTTTATCTTAACATCTTTCTGATACAGACTGATGGATCTGGTACTTGTATTTAATTGTTTTATGTCAATTTCAAAAATCTGTTCATTTCAAGTGATCCAGTTATGTTTCTAAGACGTGAGAGTGTGACAATCCCGAAAGCTTCAAGACAAATCACAAATACTTTCTGCATCTACAGTTTTAGAGCTTACTTGTTTTTTTATATATGATTTCTTTTATAAAACAGTATTAACATGGGCAATGATAACAATATCAACATGAGCAATGATAACAGTATTAACATGAGCAATGATAACAATATCAACATGAGCAATGATAACAATATCACCATGAGCAATGATAACAATATCAACATGAGCAATGATAACAGTATTAACATGAGCAATGATAACAGTATTAACATGAGCAATGATAACAATATCAACATGAGCAATGATAACAATATCAACATGAGGAATGATAACAATATCAACATGAGCAATGATAACAGTATTAACATGAGCAATGATAACAATATCAACATGAGCAATGATAACAATATCAACATGAGCAATGATAACAATATCAACATGAGCAATGATAACAGTATCAACATGAGCAATGATAACAATATCAACATGAGCAATGATAACAATATCAACATGAGCAATGATAACAATATCAACATGAGCAGTGATAACAATATCAACATGAGCAATGATAACAGTATTAACATGAGCAATGATAACAATATCAACATGAGCAATGATAACAGTATTAACATGAGCAATGATAACAATATCAACATGAGCAATGATAACAGTATTAACATGAGCAATGATAACAGTATTAACATGAGCAGTGATAACAATATCAACATGAGCAATGATAACAATATCAACATGAGCAGTGATAACAGTATTAACATGAGCAGTGATAACAATATCAACATGAGGAGTGATAACAATATCAACATGAGCAATGATAATAATATCAACATGAGCAGTGATAACAGTATTAACATGAGCAGTGATAACAGTATTAACATGAGCAATGATAACAATATCAACATGAGCAATGATAAAAATATCAACATGAGCAATGATAACAATATTAACATGAGCAATGATAACAGTATTTACATGAGCAGTGATAACAGTATTAACATGAGCAGTGATAACAGTATTAACATGAGCAATGATAACAATATCAACATGAGCAATGATAAAAATATCAACATGAGCAATGATAACAATATCAACATGAGCAATGATAACAGTATTTACATGAGCAGTGATAACAGTATTAACATTAGCAATGATAACAATATCAACATGAGCAATGATAACAGTATTAACATGAGCAATGATAACAATATCAACATGAGCAATGATAACAGTATTAACATGAGCAATGATAACAATATCAACATGAGCAATGATAACAATATTAACATGAGCAGTGATAACAATATCAACATGAGCAATGATAACAATATCAACATGAGCAATGATAACAGTATTAACATGAGCAATGATAACAATATCAACATGAGCAATGATAACAGTATTAACATGAGCAATGATAACAATATCAACATGAGCAGTGATAACAATATTAACATGAGCAGTGATAACAATATCAACATGAGCAATGATAACAATATCAACATGAGCAATGATAACAGTATTAACATGAGCAATGATAACAATATCAACATGAGCAGTGATAACAGTATTAACATGAGCAGTGATAACAATATCAACATGAGTAATGATAACAATATCAACACGAGCAATGATAACAATATCAACATGAGCAATGATAACAATATCAACATGAGCAGTGATAACAGTATTAACATGAGCAGTGATAACAATATCAACATGAGCAATGATAACAGTATTAACCTGGGCAATGATAACAATATCAACATGAGCAATGATAACAATATCAACATGAGCAGTGATAACAGTATTAACATGGGCAATGATAACAATATCAACATGAGCAGTGATAACAGTATCAACATGAGCAATGATAACAGTATCAACATGAGCAATGATAACAATATCAACATGAGCAATGATAACAATATCAACATGAGCAATGATAACAGTATCAACATGAGCAGTGATAACAATATCAACACGAGCAATGATAACAATATCAACATGAGCAATGATAACAATATCAACATGAGCAATGATAACAGTATTAACATGAGCAGTGATAACAATATCAACATGAGCAGTGATAACAATATCAACATGAGCAATGATAACAATATCAACATGAGCAATGATAACAATATCAACATGAGCAATGATAACAATATCAACATGAGCAATGATAACAGTATTAACATGAGCAGTGATAACAATATCAACATGAGCAATGATAACAGTATTAACATGAGCAGTGATAACAATATCAACATGAGCAGTGATAACAATATCAACATGAGCAATGATAACAATATCAACATGAGCAATGATAACAATATCAACATGAGCAATGATAACAGTATTAACATGAGCAATGATAACAATATCAACATGAGCAATGATAACAGTATTAACATGAGCAATGATAACAATATCAACACGAGCAATGATAACAATATCAACATGAGCAATGATAACAGTTTTAACATGAGCAATGATAACAATTTTAACATGAGCAGTGATAACAATATCAACATGAGTAATGATAACAGTATTAACATGAGCAGTGATAACAGTATTAACATGAGCAGTGATAACAATATCAACATGAGCAATGATAACAATATCAAATTGTTTACAAATATTCTTTAGAGAAAAAAAAACAAATCTATAATGAATCATTGGGATAACTTAATGAAAACTTGTAATTTGTTTTATGAGTTGATCAGCAAAGTTGGAAAGCCACTCGTCAGATGTATCTAAAGGCGGGTATTTCTTAAAATCAATGTACTTATTCATTTGAGAAAGAAACCTTTCTGTCCTGTATAATCTCCTTTGACACAAAGAAAACATCGTTTCACAAGGATCAATAAGAGCAAAGTATCATCAGGTTGATAGCCAAATGTTATACGTTTATTAATCATTCATAATATGTCGCATTGACTTGCTATTGTATGATAGAGCTTGCTTACTCTAGTTCTTGTACTGAACTGAAAGATAACATGACAGATGTATATGACTTCTTTGTATCAGTCGGGCCAAAATTTATGATATTGATGTTAGAAGGTTGGTGCAAGTCAAGTCAAGTCAAAGTACATTTGGCAAAAACATATACATGTTCATCGCTATGTGATGCCCTAGAGACATTTAGAATATACATTTTGGCATGAGTTCAGTGTTTTTCCTGTCTCCAGTTTTATGGTGCCGCTAAGTTGGTTGGGTATAGAGTGTGTAAAACTGTACCTAACATAAAAAAATAACTCATATTATAAGAAATTATGGATGATTTATTAAACCTAGAGAAAAAATGTCAGAATGCCAAATAATGTCAAGATTAAGATAAAGAAGGATACAACTAGAATTGTAACGTTGAATTTATTCATTCTGCTTTTTCAAAGTAATTTACTTTTGATGCATATCTGCATTATATATTATTTGTGATTTGTGACCAAAAAAACTTACATTGTAAAAGAAAACTTACTACTGTTCACTTTTCTACGGTGGCACAGAGGTGACATGCACAACTTTTTTTTAATTGCATTGCCTTTTTTTATCTCGTTCCCACGAGATACTAACTCGAGGGATCGACTTAGTATCTCGTAAGAACGAGTTACTATGTCGTGGGAACGAGATAAAAAAGAGCAGTGCAATTTAAAAAACAGTATTGAATTTGAAAAAAAGAGTAGCGCAATAAAAAATAGAATCGTGTTATAAAAAAAAGAATAGTACATGTTAGTTATGTTTAGGGAACGACTTACTAACTCGTGGGAACGAGTTAGCAATGTTGTGGGAACGACTTAATATCTCGTTCCCACGAGATACTAAGTCGTTCCCTCGAGTTAGTATCTTGTGGGTACGAGATAAAAAATAAGAAAAGTGCAATTAAAAAAAAATTTATTGCTTTGAAAAAAAGGTGTAGCACAATATATTGCTTTCTCGTTCCCACGACATAGCTAACTCGTTCCCACAAGTTAGTAAGTCGTTTCCTCGACATAGCTTACATTCGCTGTTCTTTTTTTAACAACACGATTCTTTTTTTTACTGCGCAACTCTTTTTTCCAAATGCGATTCTTTTTTCAGATTTGCACTTCTCTTTTTTTTTAGAGTTAGTATCTCGTGGGAACGAGATTAAAAAAAGAGAAGTGCAATTAAAAAAAAAGTTGTGCATGTCACCTCTGTGCCACCGTACTTTTCCCAAATATCTAAATATAGTGAAAAATTGTGCACGTTTTCAGGAGAAATCTCTGATAAGATTTAGCCGTGAATCAGTTCATCTCATTCACTCCAAACTCCATAAATAATTAGCCTGGAATTGTAAAAAAAGAAGTCCGTGTTCAGTTGTTCACGTTTCCACCATTTTTTTCCTTTCTTTTTTGTAATCTGTGTAATGAACATAATGTTTTCTAATAATTACAATGGCTATTTAAGGACTTTTCAGATCAGGTTTTACGAATATTCAAAGATTATGCGATCGAGAAAAGTTTCCACTGTTTATTCTATATATTTCATTTGTTTCTTTTTTCTTGTTTAAGTTACAAAAGGCTGATAAACATATAAGCACTTTTCAAGAAACTTCAGAAATACACGATACAAATTACGTGGTCGTATTGTAAGTTTTAGCTTACAAAATTTCATCATTGTCGAAACATAAGATACAAAATTAGATGAGTGGTTTCGGAATATCTTTCACTAATAGTTCCTACCAGACTGAGTGATCAATAAAAAGGCTAATTCATTTTACTGACATATACTGTATATATATTATGATATTTCATAGAAATATTTCTCCAAAGCAATCTATGTTTCCAAGCCGACATAATGTATTACAGGATATCAATATCATTTGTGCAGAAGAAGTCGATATTGGTGTCTAACAGACAAAAACACTTCAAGTAATTAAATGTACTGAAATATTCCTACATTTCTTAATTCATGTATTACAGTTAAATCTAAAGTATGTGTCTTCCCTATTTACATACTTAAGAATAATCTCGTGCAATGAATTGTGTGTATTAGTCGCTGTCATAATCTTCGCCGGCTTTTCATTGTTTTTAGCTATCCAGTGTCTTGCCAAATTTTTGTTTGTACATTGATACTATGGAAATTAAAATTAGTCTCTTGTCTGCAGACTATCCATTAATCCGTATTCTCGAAGACATGATCCAGCCCCATATAACTGAAAGCACAATGCAATTTTCATAATTATTTATTTGTTTCTGGACAATCAATATACAAATATAAAACTGAAATCGTAGTTTTGACACAGTACAACCTGTAAACCAAAGCGTAATTACTTTTTTTATAAAGTCATTTATATAATATAGTTAATAAGCAAATGTTCAGAAATTTTCTTGAATGCAGCAGGTTCCGTGGGCGGAAACTTTTTAACTAGTAGTAATAAACATACGCATTTTGTTTGTTTGTTAATGACTTTTAAATCTTAAAACTGCATCAGGAAACGAATATCTGATACACCATATTTGCATGACAAAAAGCCACTTTGCAGTTAGTGTACATTCATTTTTCTGTGTTTCAAGGTTTCACTCTGTTGGTCTTTCCAATCGTATTCAAACAGATTTTTCCCTTTAATATCGTTCTATGATTGTACGCCTTCTTCCATTTCCTGTGGGATGCATATGTCGATTGATGTTTTCACTCGAAGGTGATTATCATTTGTGAAGTGCTTTTAGATCATGCACCATTTGTGCTTCTTGCAATAATCTCTAAAAGGCCGGAAGCAAGTTGCGTCGTTACTTGTCAATCTGTTAATGATGATAGAGGTTACAAAAGAATGTTATATTACTTCATGTGTTGGCTTATATTTTTCATTGCGATCTTTCTCGTTTTGTATTAATGAATATTGTATGGATAGGTAAACTTTCCCCTTTCCTTTATGGTAAAAATCAATTTCAGCACTCACGATGCTTGAAACCTGTCTGTTTAACATCCAAAGATGATTTGTTAGATTTTGTATCAACACTCCGCATTGGCTGGAGTCAATTTAAGCGCATGTTCCTAGCAATGCAAAGGACACTATGTTAAGATATATTAAACCAGGACACATGACTGAAGGTAAATTTCTAACCTATTAAGCCAAGACTTAAAATATTCACTTATCGTATAAGTCAATTAAACGCTTTCTTGCACCAAGATTTTGAGAAATATTTTCTACTAAGGTAAAGATCAAGACCATTGTATGACACTCCATATAAATCAGTTTAATGGTAAAGACAGAAAATGGTACAAATAGATTACTAGGCGATGAAACAGTCACTGTAAACGTCACTGGCATTACTGTGCCACGTAGAAGAGAACGGTTTACATGACACGAGAAATAAAATTGATTGGAAGGCATGTTTAAACGCAGAACATGTGCACTTTAATACAAATTTCATTAGATGCTGTTGAAATCAAGTCTAAAATAGACTCATTCAATTTACATAGCTTACTTCCCTAGGGATATTCTAATTGTCATTTTATTTGTCGTACTGGTTGGAAATGTTTCCATTTAATTGATTCATTAGCATTTCCAAAATTGCGGAATCGTGCACGTGCTAAAAATAACTTAGTTTACGTCAATTTTAAAAAATAAAAAGTTTTCTACATCCAAATCATTAGAGCTCTTCAACATAATTTATTTATTTTTATTTCATATTCATTTATTAGAACTCAGATGCCCGAAACAAGTTGAATCGTCGGGGTTTTTTGGGGTTTTTTTTGGTGGGGGTTTGGTTTGGTTGTTGTTGTTTTTTGTTGTTGTTGTTTTTTGTTGTTTTTTTTTTTTTTGTTGTTTTTTTTTTTTTTTGGTTTTTTTTGTTTTTTTTTAGGCGGGGGGTTGGTTGTTGTTTTTTGTTTTTGTTTTTTGTCACAACCTTCTTTCAGGAAAAAAAATAGCTTTTTATCAAGGCAGTTAAATAGTTTGATTTTATTTGAAGTATATGTTTACTTTCAAACTTGTCAAAATAGAATTTAAATAGAAAATAGTTCTCAAAATATTTTGAATTATACTACAAATTTTAAAGCTGGCAATGACCATCTGCTATATATTCTGAACACTGAACTTGCAAACACTTTTTGTGCTATAATTAAGTCAATCTCATGGATAAGAAAATAAATTCGGAAATTCTCTCTAGCAATAGACAAGTGAGCGGACAATCAATATCAGCTGAGTGAATCATGTTCATCGGTCAAATGTGATTGAATTATACATTTATTAATCATTCATACAATATCCTCCTATCTTTCAATAAAACGATTCCTTCTGCAGATATTGTAATGATCCAAAGAAAACCTGATATACAGATTTATTTTCTGTATCAACTGACCTATTATTTGTACTGTATTTTACATTATAATCATGTTTGTTTTAATCAAAAGCTTTTGTTAGCTTATCTGTATTTTTAGTTATTAGTACTCCATGATTTCATATCACCAGAATAACTTGATTTTTTTTCTCGTCTGTTTGCTTGAAATTACGTAATGATACAGTAATAATGGAATTTCTTTGACGTAGTATATTGGCTTTGTACACCAGCCGGCAGAGATTATTGTATTAAGGCGGTCTGAGTCTGAGATGGACATTTCATCAAGAAGTACAGATTAAAAACAAACTCACAAGTTTTTAAGAGGATTGTGTTTCCTTTACTTTCAGTACCATCCTAAGATATGACGCTAATTCAACATAAATGCGTGAATATTTGATTACGCGATAAAATGGAGACCTCTTTTATATACAAATGTATTCCAAATTGTTTCGTCTGCTCGTGATATTCCGCCTGCTACCAATCTATTTATGGTGAAATTGAAGTAATGTTCAATTCTTGATTTTAAAATCAGTAGCTTACCTCAGCTAAATGTATTGTATTTTGATCAAGAATTACATGTAATGGTGTTTTGGACGGATAATCTGTAATGGTATTCATATATGTCAAAAAATCTGTTTTTACAAAAAGACATCAATGATGCTTTTATTTGCACCTTTTGTCTCTTTGTCATCCTGTCTGTTTTAAAAAAGGATGCTTTTGCAGCTATCAGAGTACTAATTTCATTTCTTGTCCGATCATTTCCTGTGTTTAATGAATTTCTCGGAGAAATGTTGGTATTTGCTGTTTTCACCAAATGTAATTATCACTTGTTAAGTGCTTTTTGATAGATTTCCATTTGTGTTTGCGCTGTAAACTCTCAAATGACGGAAACAGGTTACAAAGTAATTTATCAATGGAAGAGAAGTGATGTTGTACGTTTCTGTCTGTGGTACTGATTGTACGTTGCTGTCTGCGGTACAGAATTCAAAGAGGCGGTAAAAAATGGAACCACTGGTTCCTATAACTTCTGAAAATTTGCTTCAACTGCTGTTAGTACCGACAATTTTACACTGGGCTACGTAACAGTGCATAGTTACATTTTTTGACGAGTGAGATGACAAGAACTGAATTGGCTTGATCAGAAAAAAATGAAAACGGAAAAATGGACTTTTCTGCAATTAGATTTTAAACTTTAGAAATCGCTCCTGAAAACTGCTGCAATAATCTTAAAAGTTAACCAGCTAACTTCGCTGAGGACTATTTTATTGGCCATGCCATATGGATTGTCATGTGGTTTCGCAATGAACGCTTTTTTGCATTGTGCAATGACATTTTCTGTCGTTCAAACTGCGTGTAATAAGTCATTAGTGAAGCAAAAATCATATTGTTTTCAAAGGATAGGAGATTCTTAGTTTTAAAGTTTTAAAGTTCGGTAGAAAAGTGAAAGGTATGATTAAAAAATATTAGCAACGCACAAACTAGTTAGAATTTTAGTGTTTAAAATCATATTGAATAGTAAACTTTCAATTCTAAATTAAAATATTTGACTAAAGCTTCTGAAACAACAACAACAACAACAACATAATTTCCATTTACGTTTATGAAATCGAGAAAAATTGTTTATTTTAGCAAAGCGAATTAGCTGTAAACACAAATAGGGATCATTAAAATTGTTCCTCCTCTGACATTTCAGAGCTGTCTGAATAACCAGGACAAATCTTTTAAAGTTTCGAATTATCAAAGCTAATCATTTTAAAGTCAATTACCATCGGTTTATCTGCTCCATGTTCATTGTGTTGAACTTTTGCATTGACTTAAACTTTAATCATTCCAATCTAATTTGTGTTTAATGTTTTATGAACTTTGGAAAAATTTGTTAGTTTCCGACAAGGTCACATTTTACACGAAGATGCGAATGCATAGTTGAAAATGTTAGTGTAAGTTAACGACCAATAAATTAAATTAGATATGACTGGGTATAAAACAATTGTAAACTAGTATTTTCTATAGTTGTCAGATACTCCGGTAAACGTCTTTCCATTCGAATTCTTTTTATATCTTCAATATGTCTACTACCATATTTTTATTGTTTAAGCATTGCTGTCCGTCTGTCTGTATGACCCGGAGTAAAAAGCAGAATCTTATAAAGTAATTATTCTAAATTCTGTTTTCAGATATGATGATCAGGATGAAGTACAGTAACTTTAGTTTGTCTTTTCTATATGTGAACTGTATCATCCGTTCATTTCCTTTTCGTTGTGATATGAACACATGATTTTGTAAAAAAGAAAAAAAAAAGAAACACACACACACACACACACACACACACACACACACACACACACACACACATTTCCTAGGTTTTATTGCATTGGCATAAGTCTTATCTTCCATTTTTATATAAAATTAAACTGAAAGGAAATCACAGTTTTCAAAAAGACAGTTAGTTATTTTGTCGAAAGTGTCGGCGAGAATTGTCAATCATCACATAAAAAAGTGTCATTGAAAGATTATACGCATTCATCTAAAGTTCATACCGAGTTTTAAGATCTATGTGACTACTAAATTATGCATTTACGATAACTGGGAAAACGTAATGGTATAAAAACCATTTAATGATCCCCATGAACAGTAGTGAAGAATACAATATTAGACAGTTACGATATAGATCGTCACTCGTCCCCAAAAAATCGAAGCCAGGCATACTGATTATAGACGTTCTCTTTATGATTTAAGGGACACGGATATTGATACTATATTTCTATAGATATTCTGCTGGTGAATTAACAGGCGCCTTCCATATAGTTTTCATCTTCAAGGAACGTTCCAGGGATGTTCGAACTATCGGGAAAATGAATGTTCCAACTGTGGAAGAAAATCGGTCAGAAATTCTGGGGGTTTTTTTTAACGTATTCTTGAGTTTCTGCTGAAAGCAGATTTTATGGTTATATTTACTTTTCTTATGTTTGTATGCATATGTCCAAGGTTTTAACATTAAGATATAACATTTTTTGTTGAGTCTTATAAAGGCAGGCAAATTAAAATTCAATTTGATATAACTTTATCGTCATTGTTGTATTAAAATCTCCCTTTATCGATTCCTTTAATCTAGTCTGCTTGAATGCATCTAAAATGCATGTCAAACATTGATGCAGTATTTTTACTTAAAAAAATAAAATAAATAAATGTAATGGCATTTGCTGCAGATAATGTACGGTTTTTTTTTTTAATTATTTAATTCAGTTTATAAATAAGCTGGTTCCTTTTTTTATATATATTAAACTCAAAACAACGTGTTGATACTTCTTACAGAAGATAAAAAAGTCAATGATCTGATTAAAATCAGCTGCTAAATAACACCCCACTAGAAGTAAGATCGTGTGCTACAGTCAGATTGGTAAAAAAGTGGGATTTGAAGCAAGCTATATCAAGGATGTTATGTTAGATATGCAACTTACAATCAGTTCCAAACAAATCTATAAAAATCTACTGACACCTCGTTCTATCAAGACTTGTAAATATGATTCATCTACAAACGAAGAAATACAAAATATAGTTTTTTCTGAGGTTAACCATTGTTCGCCGGGCTGTTTACCTTTGCTATCAAACGAAAATTAGTTTGCAATGATATAACATTTCTTTTCTCCTATTATAAAAGTCCATATCAGAACATGAGGGAAATACATGTAATCTACATTTCATGAAATAGACAATTTCTAATACTTCAGTTAATGCTGGTTATTTCTATAAATGATTGTGAGTTCAATGATGATTTTCAGTCTGATAAATGTTCAAAACATCCATAGCATTTTAAGTATTATGGGATACCGTAAATATCAGTCACTGTTATCTTTCGAGTTCACTTCAAAGACCTTGAATATTTCACTGTACTTTTGTCCTGAGAATCTGAAATAGGTTTTGATATTTACTTTCCGTTTTGACAAATACTGTGTTTAAATTTCAACAACAATTCTCTTTTATTACCAAACAAAAAATCAGTTGCAGCTACATGTTTCAAAATATAAATTCAGTTTAACGAAGATTACAATATTTATGTCTTCCCCCCCCCCCCCACCCTCTGGGGTAGACATATTGTTTTTGCCTTGTCAGTCCGCCCGTGTTCTTGGGTATTTCTTTTTGCCTACGCAACGTGAGTGAGATTAGGAAATGACATAAATCATTGTATGTTCCGAAGCCGACTTACTCTTTTTTTTCTAAATCGCTTCGGACGATAAAAGGTCTGACGCTTTCCCCAACGGACGAACGTAAGAAATACGACACATCTTTGTCACGTTAAAAATTTATACATTTTGTTATCTCCGTTTACTAATTAGACTTGGCTATCATGTTTCATTTTATTGTGAACGAGTCTTTATAATATTATTCTGCCTTATGGAAACTGAAAATCGTAGGAGAGAGAGAATAAAGTGAATTTTCCACTTCAGTAAACGTTAGTTTGGTTCCAGTTGTCCACAGTTGAATAAGAGTAGTGTTAGCGACGAGCAAAACAGAGAAATATAAAAATGTAGAGGCTGCAGTTATGTTATTTTCCAAACTAATGCTTCTTTTAAACAATTTAATTTTAAATACCGGCAATATCAAAAGTTCATTTACATGTTTAAAGCATTAATATCTCTACGGTATTTAATCACACGAAATTTATGATAACTCTCGTGTTTATACACTGTATAGATAGCCGGACCAATGGCTGTGTTTATGCACCCGAAGGATGGCATATAGAAGTTGCACTGTTCGTCCGTTATTCCGTCCGTCTGTCCCATCTCCTGTGCGCAACTCCTCCTACAATTCTCATTTGATTTTCACCAAACTTTTAAACAATGATCATTATCAAGTGCTGCAGCGCATATATTCCGGCTTTTGCGATTCGGTTATTTTTAGCGTAGTTATTGCCTTTTGTTAAATTTTACTTAATCTTGATTCTGTTCACAAATCCTACTACATTTTTCATGCAGTGTTCACCAAACTTTCACACAATGGTCATTATCAAGTGCCGCATTGCATATACTCGGGCTTTTGCAATTCGATCATTTTTGGCGGAGTTATTTTCCCTTGTTTAATTTTACTTAATATTTCTTCTGTGTGCAACTCCTACAATTTTATAAATGAACTATATTTTCGCCTATGGTGTTCAACTGGAACATAAAAAATCAGTTAAAAAGTAAGAAACTGTTTTGAAAGACTTTTTCTGTAAGAGACATGTCGTGACCCATGGGTACAAAACACTAGATCAGAATCTTTTGAAACACATCAGTTTGATAAATTTATTAATTTTACTAGCCATGCAAAAAGGTAAAGGACATGTAATAGTCTAACCCCTTATCCAAGTTTCGGAACAAATAATAAAGGTAACATCAAGTTGTAAGCTACCATGACTATGACCATTGCAATGTTTCGGAGGCATTCATGCCTTTGACACGTTTCTTATTTTTTCTAAGATTACTCTGATACAGTAAATTACTTTTCTTACCGACAGAATAAATTACTGACTGGTCGTTTTGTTTACATACATGTCAATATGAATTGTACTAGGGCTGTCAGGAACGGTCATTCTAAATAGCGATACTGATAAAATACAACTATACTATAAGCTCATGTTATATTCTGTACTTTTCCAGTTCATAATGAGAATTATTTTGTTCCATATTTCATCTTATCCGAGAAAAAGTTTTACTTTTATCTAGAACCGTCGCTGAAAAAGAGCTTCGTCGTAAATTATATCGAAGGCTGTTACTAAAAGCACAAACCAATTAACACATGTGTACAGCTTTAATATGAATTATGTATTTCTGGGATATTTATTTCTCTGCCTAGTAATGCTATATAGAGCCCCCAGTGGATGTTCGGTGGGAAGAATGCGTTCAAACTAAATACTAGTGTATGTTATCTGTTAAATAATAGAAGCTTTTGTTTCTGGAATTGTGAAAACTGTTGTTGTGTGATATCGTAAATTGATACGATCCTGCAACACTCCATATTGCAATAAATTCTAATATTTCTGCAAACAGTTTGACTCAGAGAATTGCAAGTGTTTTGTGTATGGAATTATTGAACTTAGGTAATAAATGGTGTTTCGAGTTGAGTTGTAAGCGTTTAGTAAAAATGTTAGAATCTACACTAATCTTTTCGCAAGAAGCGCTGATGATTAAAAATATGATGTGTAAAACAACCATTGACAGTTTTGTAAAGTGATAAATCTTTTCGATCGTTAGTATTATAGATGATATAAGTGATGAATATAATCATTGTAAAACCAGTAAAATAACCTCCTGGATGATCTAAAGATGGTCGTGTAGATGATTGGACTTTGTCAATTAGGTAAAGTTTTGATGTTCAGTTGCTCTCTCTCTGTCTTTCTGTATGTCTGTCTGTCTGTCTCTCTCTCTCTCTCTCTCTCGTGTTTTTTTCTTTTGTTGTTGTTGTTGTTGTTCTGACACAAGCGGAGGTTACTTTAAAACACATATGCTTTTAGTAAGTTCATGTTTTACAAATTATCCGGGTATATATTTATTACACTATTTTTTAGATATGGCTTAACGTATATTATAATATTATAATTTTAATAATTAAGTGTTTTCATAATGGCCTAGTTATTGGACTAGAGATAGTCATATTATATATGACTATCATATTAATATGACTGTCTGAAGCCCAATAACAAGGCCATTATGAAAACATTTAATAATTGAAAATTTTATTAATTAACTATACAATATTTACCAAAGAACATTAGATAGTTAACAAGTATCAGTATACGCTCAACTTCGTTCATTGTTATTTTGCTGCCGGAAAAGTGTCGTCTGGTGTAATAATTATTTGTATATAACCCGTCCGGAACCTAACCCATGCTTATTCCGCGAAATTATGTTGCAACTATAGGATATCTCAAAAACATCTGACATTAAAATTCATCAAACAAGAATCTAAATTTCAGTTCAGAAAATTCAAGATGGCTACTTTTTTCTTTAGGCCTAATGAATAGAAGCAGTTTCATAATGGCCGAGCTGGTCAGCCAATGAGAAGGCTCGAATCTCATAATAGCCGAGTTTTTTCATAAAGGCCGAGTTTTGTGTTAATAATGCGTGGAGAAGTTCATATTGGCCCTGCATTTGTAGTAAAATGCGCCTAATATTGTATAGTTAATTAATAATATATTATATAATATATTACATATATTATCTTCGGCTACTTAGCTAGTTTCGCTTTCTAAGCTTGTATGGTCGTTTCAAACGTGCAGTCTCTCCATAGTTTTATTTGATTTATTATGTTACGTTATTTTACTCATTTTGCTAAATGATAATAACCTTCAGCTAAATAACGCACGTATCTTGTGTACTGCTTGCATTGTAGTTTTTTCCTCTGTACAAAACGTTTCTAGGCATGGTTTTATACACGTCAACGTTTACTGTACACACTGCTTGATCAACATAAATTCTAGTGAGCTTTGCTCACTTGCTAGTTCCACAGCTTCTGTTCCCTTTTATTTAGATAAGCTCAACGCTTCATATATACGCTCTAATATACGACATTTTAATGTAATATATATTTCTATGTGCACCTTTTGTTTATTTATATTAACTTTTGCGTTCTTGTTTGAGAAAAGAACATAATCTGACCTTGTTATTTTTGTAACTATGTTATCATACCTTTCTGCAGGTCAATGTCAGTGCATTCTTTTTTCCATAATTATGTTTTTATGGAACGCCAAATCTTTTATTATTTTTCACGTATGTAGCATATTTTATATCATTTCAACGCATATCTCTACACTGCAGTATTTTTAGAATTTTGCAACTCAAGGTACTGTTAAAGTTTGTCCTGCTGTCGGCAATTGTTTTTTTTTCTTCTTTTTCTTTTCTTTTCAGTCAGGACAGACTATAGGCATCCTCTGTGCTGTCTTATTTTGATCCCTGCACTGTTCACTATTCAGTCAGGACAGACTATAGGCATCCTCTGTGCTGTCTTATTTTGATCCCTGCACTGTTCACTATTCAGTCAGCATGTTTTCATGCTTCTGTCGAAACTGAACGATGGACAAGTCGATTTGATAAAATCAATACATAAAATGAATTGATATTTGGAAATAAACAAAACGATGCGTATTCAAGACAACGAAACTCCTAACAAAATATTGAATTATTTATCTGACAGCCATTTTTTTGAAATATCATATAAATCTGTGAATTTGTAAACATTTCTGTTGAAACGAATGAGTTTAAAGTTCCCGAGACATATTTTACAGGGCAGGAAGAACAAGAAATCAGCTGCTACCAACTTCGGCGAGTCAGAGAAAGGACTGATTCAGTATTTCAAAAATGCATCTTATGATTCTTTCAAAAGACGCAGTAGTCGAGAGGTAGTCCGCATTTCATTGCAGTTGTTGCACCAGTAGCTTTGTAAGATTGGTTGTTTGACAGAAAATTATCTCTGTATTTGTTTTTTTTTTCTGTCGCCTCTCAGTTTATATTGCTAGTATTGTATATTCGGAGATTTTTTTAATGATTGTCGAAAATCAGATCAGAAAAAAAAACGAAGAGTAAGACATAAATTGCCGAGATTTTTTCAAGTTGTCTTGGGCGACTGTGGTAATTTAGAATTCAAGTATTGAGCTTGAGATATATTTACTAATTGTATATTTGACAGCTAAAGTTAACGAAGTTACATTGTAAATTACTGGTGCAACATTTGTACTCTTACCCAAGCGTTTGACTGAGTTTGACTAATACAGATTCACGCAGACGCTCTTGGAAAACTAACATCATAACGCTAGCGTAGATAGTTCCGTTTGACACTTTACTAATAAATTATGCATGTGCTAACCATTTTTTCTGTTAACAGCTTCTAAAACTAGGTGCATACTATATTTGCATCATGCTTATTTACCTTCTGGGGGCTGACACTGTAAAAAGTGCAGGCCTGACATGTAGTGCCCGTTTACTCTATATCATGCTTATATAGTTTGTATTGAGTATTTATTCCCCTTTGCTACTTAAGCTGATAAACAATTAACTTACATTTACCAATGCTACATTAGAGATGCTATGAGTGAATGCGAACCTTATTCAAAATTTTATTATTTTGTTTTATAACCGTGTTTGTTCCTAAGTATAACGTTAAGTCTGCATGGGCACAACAGTTCTGGACAAAAATAAAATGTTCAACGTTCTTTATTATTTTTATATATTATTTTTTACATTTAAGCCATTTTTTTTAATAAGGTTCACATGAATATGACAAAAAAGAATAAATCACGCACTGAACAAGAAGAGTGACATCCGTTTATCACTTATAAAATTATTTGGTAACGGATTTATTCGACGGCTAGGGTACAATAAAATTCTTTGTAATCGCGGCAACCCATACGGCACATTGACTATCTGCCACGTAGCTCATGTATGTCTGTACAATGTCTGTACAATGTATAGGACCCTGGAGATCGTATTTATTGCTTCTTCACGTCTCATCTCGTGTAATACATGCTGCCCTCTGACGTTTTACACATGAAGTGACACTTCAGACAATGCGAGATTCTTTTATATCACAAATATCTCTAGTGTTCTTGTGGTGCTGGATGTACGGGATATATATTGGTCTATTCTGAGCTGACCTTTTTCCCAGTATTTTGATGGTGGGAATTACTCTAATCTTTTACACTACTGTTTCTAAATGATATGGATTTACATTTCGCCATAAACTTGTTAAAGTACTAATATCAATTCAAAACTCTAATTTATTTACTTTTTGTGTGCTTGAAACATCGCCAGATAAGATAATGAATAGACATCTTAAAGAATTAAATTAAACCTTTGTGAATTTCTGGACGTGAAAGTTTTAGAGTGTAAATTTACGACATTAAAACCTACATGCAATGTGTTGTTCACGCATCTCTTCCCATATTTTTGTATGTAAAATAATTTGTTGTGTTTTATCGAGGTATGCACTTGTCAGCATTGTATAATGACGCTCGCAACACTGAAAGAGAAGTTTGCTTACGAGGAATCTTGCAATAAATCTACAAGGAGATATCTTTTTATTTTCAGATGGAAGATTCACCATTTCAAGACAGTCGTGCAGGATCGGAGGAAGATTTTCTAGAATATGAGGAGGACGAACCTATATTTAACTGTGATGTTTGCAAGAGGAGGAGGCGGCTTACCATGCCAGAGAAAGTCCTTGTAGGGTTTAGTATCATCTGTGTTATCATAATCATCGCTCTGGCAGCTCATATAGGCAAGAAAAAAGATGTTAAAGGTAAGAGATTGGCTTTTAATATTGAGTCATATGAATTTCATAAAAGAATTGCGGTACAAGTTATTTTAGCATTGCTCTGGAGTGAAACCAATCACTAACGAGTAATTTTCTCTAATTTTGAAGCTGATACAGGTAAAAGCATTGAAGAGAATAGACTGTACATTTTAACAGCACGAATTATCTTCACGATAATTTCGAAGTAAGCGTAGTCTTTGTTTCTGTTACGAAAGCCGAATTTAGGTTTAAGTTCAGTTTTTCTTGAGCAAGAAAATAGCAACTTTTTGCTCTACACGGAGGCATATTTTGTGCGTTCCAGCTCCTGAAAGATGTGAAACAACGGGATGTTTAAAGGCAGCAAGTTCACTGATGGGTGCCATGGACATGTCGGCAGACCCGTGCGAAGATTTCCACCAGTATGCCTGTGGTGGCTGGCTCAAGGAGACGCCTATACCGCCAGGGTATCCCATCTGGGACAGATTTCAAGAGTTGTCATATAAAAACATGTATATGTTAAAAGAATTTATAGGTGAGTTGAAATTTTGTTTTAATAAATGGCATCTAGGAGTCATAAAAAGCTGGAGAATATTGTTTCTAAATGTCTACACTATCATAACTAAATGTCTACACTATCATAACTAAATGTCTACACTATCATAACTAAATATCTACACTATCATAAACAGTATGTTTAAGTTCAGAAACGTCACGTTTATGCCTTTATTAAGTCTATACCGGGTCTAGGAAATATACAATTATTTGTTGTTTTTCTTCCTTTGTTCGTTTTGTCTTTATTTACTCGTTCATTCAACATTAATGCGTTCCTTCTCTTATTCATTTAAAAAATATTCTGTTTGCAGAATCTCACACCTTACATAGTTCTGCTCAAGAGAAAGTACGTACATTCCACAGAAGTTGTATGGCCGAGGGTAATATTGGCCGCAAGAAGACCATACAAGATTTCAAAAGTCTTCTAGCCAACATATCAAAGGATGGTCAGGTGTTCAACCTGCTGGACATTCTGTCTGAGGTACATAAACTAAACACGTGGCCATTGTTCCAACTCATGGTCGGACCAGACGAAAGGCATCCGATACAAAATATCATAAAGGTATGTTTTGTTATTAAAGGTTTATTGCCATCATACAGAATTATTTCATGTAGAAGTAATGTGAATGCATGAAAACAGGATTACAAGTATTCAGTGTCGTTTTCAAAATGTCATAGCCAATAAGCTTACGAATCGTTTATTTTCATAAACGAATTAAAATCAAGGCATTTTCAATCATGAATGAAAGTTCAGAACCGATACTGAAAAGTAATGTTTCAAGAAGAACCCATTGATTTATGAGGGTTTTTTTTCCAGACAAACGCATGGGATTAAATAATATTTTGTTCATTCAAACACATGGGATTAACGTTATGTAAGATGAGGGTGAAGACTGTGTATGTTTGTCTGAAGATTAATGCATAACTACATGGGATTAATTTATAATATACAGTCAATCACAAGTTCTTTGAGAAAATTTCACACAGACAAAAGACGGACGTAAAGTGTTTGTTTTAGTTTACCCTTTGTGTACCATTGTGACCATACCATGTCGTAAATTATGTCATTTTGGCTGTCCCAAGCAGCATTTTTTGCCTCGATTCGAAGGAGAAAACTGCTGTAAGTATTTTATTTCTTCACCAATTTTAATCGTATATAGCGCATGCGAAGCGGAAAATTATGCCCTACACATTGGCCCTGATGATTTTTTGTCAGATTTAGAGAATTTTCTAACATCCGGGAAAACTGATGCGCTTTTCACGATAGCAAACATAGTTTAACGAACTTTTTATTTCCTGAGTGTTGAAAAGAACTGTACATCTGACAAAAGAATTATTAGGGCACTATATCCCCTTTCAATCGATGTAGAAATAAAAATACTTAAAGCAGTTTTCTTCTCCGAATCGAGGCAAAAAAGCTGCTTGGGACAGCCTAAATGACATCTTATACCACGTGGGACTGCCACACTGGTATACGGTACACTATATTTTAGAGGAACCCAGGCTTTATATGATAATTGGAATTAAATTAATTTTGAAACGGATTATTTGAAAAGGTCGAATGATCTGTAACTTATCTATTTATGTTGTAATGAATGTTTAGATAGAGGCAGCTTCCTTTCCGTTTCCATTCGGAATCTTCAAATCCGAGGAGAAAACTTTACTGCATGAGAGAAGTGCAAACAATACAGACAGAAATGAAACCAGGTATGACGTGTTTAAATCGAGTAAATGTGTCATGAATAGATAAATACTGAGAGCAGCCGAAGGTTAAAGTTATCTGAGCTGAAAAAAACAAAGGAATTTACATTAAAGTTCTTGTTAAACATTCTTTGTTGTCACTAGGATGCAACCATCCGGTGGTATTTATTCTTGCCTTTTGGAGCAGTACAATCTATTCTGATCCAAACAGTCTGGTCAATGTTTGTTTCCTTATTCTAATAATTTAGTAAGATTAATGTAAATTTGTTCAGTAAATCAGTCCAGATCTAACAAGAGAGCTCGGCAAAAGGTTCCTGGTTGATATTTACGACAACTGCATGTTGAACCCTGTATTTTTCTACGGTTGGTTTGAATCTGTTGTATAGCTCTGAAACAGACGTCGAGTCCACT
Source organism: Cyclina sinensis (assembly GCA_012932295.1). NCBI lineage: Eukaryota > Metazoa > Mollusca > Bivalvia > Venerida > Veneridae > Cyclina > Cyclina sinensis. Next base: position 2,844,145 of record JAAONU010000016.1, on the reverse strand, counting down.
ACAGCTGGAGCAAACACAACTGTAATAATGAACGGGACAGGTACAAGCAATACAACTTATGTGACCAAGGAGACATCGACTGAAAGCACAACAACGAAGATACCACATATAAAAGATACCCACCCACACCCAGTACACAACTTATCCGAAGTAAGTAGCTTAAATGATTGCTTTTTTACCTTATTGTACAGATCTTTTCTGTGAAACATCGAACGATTGATTTATCAAGCAATATCGAAATAATGTAAAAAGAGCACATTTTCTTCTTGATTATAAAATAGAATCTTAAAGTAGCATATATACTGATTAAGATTTATTTATTACATTTCCAGCTTTTTAAAACCAAAATTATGAAGTAAAATGGCGATGTATGATGATCCTTTTTTATAAATGTATATGTAAAAGTTTCTTTTCATTATACCTTGTCTGTATGTAACAAGTTTTGTTTTGGTATGACCAGCTGGTGAAGGATTACCTGAGGGAGACATCTCTGTTATTACAAACACTGTGGGACAAGAGCAAAGCTGAAGCCGACAGTATCGCTGAAGAACTTCTTGTTCTCGAGAAAAAACTATCACTCGTAAGTTTCGTATCAAATCTAAATTTTGAATGGACAAGATCTGTTTTTCCTTTTTTTAGGGTTTAAAAGTCTGATTCCTACGTTTGTGTTTACAATTGTAATGGTGTACCCCAGATAAACATTTTTATGGTTTATATATAAAAGAAATCAGTTCTCTGTAATGTTGTTGTTGCTATGCCAGTAGTGTTGACAGTATTCAGCTTTTGTTTAAGACTAAGGTGAAACAACAGCATAGTAACGCCATTTTTAAGACAGCAGACTTACAGATATAGAGAAATCTCCAGACTTAAACAGTGTTTTTCTCTTGAGCTGAAATCACTCAGAGACCCCAGTAATGTTCATTTACATCTATTTTTTATCACCAGTGACATTGTTTAATCTTGAAAAGTAGATGGTTTAAGAAATGATTTTCACTTAGAGTATCCGTTTCCTTAAAAACAGAAGAAATTGTAGTCATAAATGTTTTGACCTTATTTGACCATATTGCATAAAATGAATTGTCTTTCCTTACAGGCCCACGATATTGATTTACACATTCACAATCGGTCACAGGCCTACAACGCCATGTCTGTGAGGACACTTCAGTCTAAATGTGGAAACATGGTAAGTTAGTTTCCTCAAAACATTAAGTTGTATTTTTTAAATCTAAATACTTTATGGTGACACGTTATGAATTTGAGATAAAATTGTATGCTATTGGCTGATATTCATATATTTTTGCAAATGGTTCAATTTTCTATGTACATACAGTATCTACCTAGAAAACTGAATCATTTGCCAATAATAATTTAAAGACTAAAGAAAGATATTATATCTGAGAATTTTGAACTCGAATATAGTGTAGAACAGGTAAGTTTGTAAAGAAAGTAATATGGCCTACATGGTTTGAGAGTAGGTATATTTTTACTGACTGGTCTTTTAAGCTGTTTCACTATGTTTTTTACTTGTTTAGATACATTGGACTACTTATCTAAATGGTTTAATGGGAACAGCTTCCAAAAGAGTAACAGACGACACTGAAGTGATAGTGTTACATGAGAGAGCGCTGATGGAAGTCTGCACGATTATTCAAGAGTACAAACAAAACACAACATTAGTTGGGTACGTCAGAGTATCAAGTCTGCCAGTATAATACTTTCTTGTTTGAGTTAACCTTTGACTGGAATTTCAGAAAATAACGAACTAATCTTTCAAATGAATCCAAACATTTTGAGTCATAGTTCAAAAGGTACTTTATTGAAAATTAATTGAACGATGCATGAATGTAGTGCCTGTTCATGTTCTATATTGATCAAACAAAAGAGACTGTTGGTAAGAAATATCAAAGGTATAACTATAAGGCTCTCATCTTAAAACTTCCAAGAAACATGCCAGTATAATTTTCAAGTGTTTGATACACACAGACTGAGTATTATCTTTCAAGCGTTTGATACACGCAGACTGAGTATTATCTTTCAAGCGTTTAATATACACAGACTGTTGCATTACGGGACATAAAAGAAAATATTATTAAATGTGGCTTTTTTCGGAAACAGTTGTCTAGTGTTGGAAATATTCCTTTACTGTATACTTGATATTCCTTTAAACATGTTAAAGATACAAATGGTAAAACTACGTAAGCTTACACCAAAGTCACATAGAGATTTATACTTCATGTTCTCCATAAGATCAGAGAAGCAATTGTTCAAGATGTCAATATTGCTTTTTATAAAGTTCTTTGAAAATTTAATCATTGCAGCCTTCTCAAACAGTACATTGTGATGAGCATGGCAAGGTCAATGTTTGCGTACTTTGACATCAGCACATTTGATCCGACCATAGACCCGGATAAAGGTATGGTATAGATAGAAGGGTTTGAAACATCAATGGCCGAAATTCTATATTGTATATAAAACTGCTAGTATTTATGACTATGTCAGAGTAAGATTCGATTCTTTATTTTAAAGAGGTTTAACTGATTTTTTTCTTTGGTTATTTTGTTCTTGATTTTTTTTAATATAGCGACAAAGATTTCAATAGTTAAAGTGATTTTATTAAATTTAAAGCAGTTCTTTTAAAAAGATTTGCAGCTGAATGAATGTAGCAGAATTTACAATAACCACTGTTTATTGTAAGTGAAACTTTTATTAACAGTATTTTCGTAATTGTGATCCCAAGCATTCACACTGATCATCTATCCATTAACCAAACTGATTAAACTGCGCATGCATGTATGTTTATTTGTAGAAGTAGACATGGAAGGAGAACACTGGAGACGATGCACCTTCTACACAAATAAAGCTCTCGGATTGGCTACCGGAGCAATATACGTCAATGCTACTTCAGTAGACAAATCAATGTCAAGGGTAAACTTTAAGCCTCGTTCTAATTTTAGCTTTTCTAATACGCATTCTGTACACATATAGTTTTTCTTTGCACTTACTTAAAATTTCTCCAAATCTTGGGAGATAAATAGATCTGCATCAATGTGAATTTCCATTCAGTAGAGTGTAAGCTATTTCACGTGTTTTACAATGATTTTAATGAATTTTCCCATATTAGGAAAGAGGGAAAGTGTTTGCATGAGTAGAAATAAAAACTATAGTTTATCTGTTTATTAAAGGAGGATCTTTAACCTTTTTATCATATTTTGTTGAATAGTTTTAGAAACTCTTTAGAGTGAATGTGACTTTCTATGATAATGCATATTCTATAGTAGCTCTCTCTCTCAAACAATATCCTTGTAGAAACCACATATAATCTTGTAGAAATGTATATTTAATCTGGAAGACATACACGCACATATAAAAGGTAGCTTTATTGTACCTTTATCTTTTGTTTCTTTACCATTTTTCTTCTCATATAAATTTATTTTTGGCTTGTAAACTTGATAACTTTAGTGTATATACTTTGCCTTTTACCTGCGTAGGATGTTGACCGTGTCAGAAAGGTTTGTATGCTTGAACCCTGTCGCAAAGCAAAACCTTGTCTTCTGCTTGAAAACTTTAAGCAGGAAAATCATGCAGTCGGATATACAATGTATTTCTGAATATGGGGGTATTCAGAGAATGACTCTACCTTTAAGCAGATAACTTTTGCATGTTGTAGCATGTTCTTGTGCTTAAATCATTTGGTTACTCTTGCTAGATTAGAGGAAATGTCGAGGCTTAAAGACTGCAATTGTACATGAAACAGATGTTTGTTATTATCTTATCATTATTATTATCATTACTATTATCATTATTGTTCTTATTATAACTATTACTATTGTAAGTATTATTATTATTATTATTCAAGCAACGTTTTTTTTTTGGTTTGTGCATACAAAAGAAACTGTTCCTTTTTTCTTATATTTGCACAATGTCTTTTGTTAAAATTTTGCTTGATTTCAAATAAACTTTAAGGATTAGTTTTAAGTCGAGTTACATTGGGCAGATATTTTTGGTAATCTAACAAAAGGCAAATTTATTTGTAAAAATGCTACAACAGTCAGATTATTATTATAATGATGTACTATTTATTATTCTGTGGGTTGTCCAAAAACAGGATAAACTTTTATAAACTTTAGTTATATCTGTAATGTTGTGTTAATGTCTGAGAATTAAGTTAAAGACGCTTATAAAAGGTTCAAGACCTACAAAGAAGTACCTTTGTGTTATTTCAGATTAAGGGTCTGGTTGATTACGTGAAGAAAGCTTTCAAGGATTACCTACTGCGTAAGATATGGATGGACTCCAAGACAAAACAGCATGCCGCTGGCAAGGTAAATATCTGTACAACTTTATGTTTGTTATTTTAAATGGAGATTAAAAGACCTTAAGAACGATTCTCATCGGTTAGCCAGTACGGTCTCAAGTCGGTCTCAGTTGGCTGCATCAGACCTGTTCCGTCGACTTAACTCATCGTCATTAAAGTCGTCCGTCTGTCTACCTAGACGTCGAAATTGTCTCTGTTGTCGCACATCAGTTCAGTTCATCTAGTTTACCTCACATTTTACCCATTGGATAAACTAACAAACGTTTATACAGGTGGGTGTTGACGACACTGAGCTGTAAATTATACACTAAAAAATAAAAAGGCTGAAGAATTGTCAACACTTTAAGCTTGTCTCTAGGACGATTTAAAAGCTGAAAATATGTTTATGTAAATATACTTGTCTTCTTCCAAATGTTACTTTTAGTGTATTTTTTATACTGAGATCCGTCCGTTCTTCCCGCGGAGTTATATAATACATTGTATTTCGCGACCTCGGGAGTGCATTATTTCATCACCCCTCGGGATGACATGTGCGTATAATTATTTCAGTGCAAAGAAAATTACCATTATTTTTCATACACTTCAAATTTAATAGAGAACATTGAGAAAATCTTATGAGAAAATTATAGGGTTTATTTCATCTTATTTGTAATGGATCCCGTGCAGTAAAATTTTAAAGAGTACAACATAACTATGAAATCTCATGAATTTTATGAATGAGAATCACGACTTCAGAATGCTACATAAATGAAGTCTGTCGAATGATAAATTCTTTACACAACGGTATACCGTTAAATATAAACTCCTCGATATTAATGAAATAAATAAGAAATTTATTTTGCGAAAGTAATACATACCGTTTCTCTTACTTACGTTTTTTTTCTTTAAAAACTGTACATAGTCCATAGGGGTAAAATAAGGTTTGATGTTCCGACCACCTTGACTGGCCTTAGTGAAAAGTGATCAATTCAATAATAAATAAAACCTTAAAGTACTGAAATGCAGCATAAGCAGTCTTATGTTCAGCCGTCATATCAACTGTAATACAAGATGTCAACAACAACAACAACAAAATTATCAGCAGCTTTTTCCGAACTTTCCTGTCATTCAGTATTTGACTATTTTTTTTATTATTATTTTTTGAATACATTGTTTTCCATTGTACATAAAATATTACAGTTGTATAATCTTACAATTTGTGACGACACCGTCTTGTCGTCTGTTACAGCAACTGTATCTATTTCTTGACTGCTATTTTTAGACAGTGAGAAGTACTTACACCCACTTAGTGTAAAACTTCCAGTTATTTCTGTGAGATAATTGTATTACTCGGCTGCTAATCTAATACTGTTTCTCATCTATCTACGCTTGTTGTCACTGATGATGCTTTGTAGCACGAATTAATCTTACAAGGAAACATTGTATCCCAGTTTAGGATTTTAGTGTGGTATTTGTGTTTCTTAATTTGCTCTGACTTGTAAAATTTCAAATAAAAGAATCATCTTTGTTAGTACTACAAAGTGCTTCAGCAAAAATGATTGATGTAACATTATTTTCTTCTCGTGTTATCAGAATATATACGTTCAAAGTCACCCTTCTGTATTGACAGCTAGCATTTTGTTTGCAGTTTTGCTTTTAAAATTTAGAGTGACTTTGTACCGTCATTGTATTACCTTCAAAGTTACTCTGCTAATCCGTCACGGGATATTTGTATTTGTATTTTTTGCCATCACAATTAAAACTGTACATTCTAAAAACAACACAGCATATAGGATATATTGTTCTTTTGTAACCGAAGACAGTATGTTAAAAACACTTCTTTAATCGTGCAATATTCCAGCTTTTATTAAAATGTATATAAATATGATAATGAATATTTCAGATTGATGAAATGATAGAGAAAGTTAGTTATCCGTCTTTTATCCTGAACACAACATTTCTCGACCAATATTATGAACAGGTTAGTATAACAATTATCCTTATAGTATTAAAACATTAAACTGATATTGTAAACATGTGATTATTTATTATCAGCTATCATAGAAATTTTATGAAACATAACTCATTTTTTGTTAAAAGAATATTAGTTTTACTTTATATATAGAAAAAAAGTACTATCAAATTAATTTGCCTCATTCTGAAAACCATTAATATTATTATATCAACATTATTCATTTTGTTGTCTATATTTTACAATTTATTTGATCTAAAAAAGAAATTAATTCTGTTTTAGAGAGAATAAATGTCATGTTATTATGTTATACCTTGTTACATAGAGAAAATTTGACTTTTTCAGTGTGTGATCGAAAATTTATTTCACGAGTGACTATCAGATTTTTATATTTTCACGAGTGGCGTAGCCACGAGGGAAAATATTAAAAATCTGATGGCCACAAGTGAAATAAATTTCGATCACACACTGAAAAAAATCAAATATTCTATTTATTTCATGCTTTTCAGTGTTATTTCGGAAAAAAAGGTAAAACAGTGATAACATGAACATCTTATCCACCCATGGTGCACCCCAATATCTACTATGTCTGCACGTGCGAGACGCTATTCAAAGTAGTTCCAAGAAATTCGATAAAAAAATAAAGACAATCTGGGCTTTCAGTGTTTATTTCTTCACTCATAAGCACAAAAATAACATTTTAACAAAACATTTGTAATATTTATTCAATCTAACGAAATATTACATAAACTGCAAATACATCAATGAACTATAATCCTCCGCGTCAGGACATGACGCAAAATTGAAACGTCCGCCATATTGTTTACAGTTTCTTTAACAGTAAAATCGCGTTCTGGTCCACTAAGCTCTTTAAACGATAACTGAACAAAATAAAAAGTGTTTTCATATTCATCTGGATTTAATTTAGTGTTTTATTTAAAATTCAATCACTGTCATCTGATTCTGTCATGCGGATACGTTTATATGATGGTCGAACTGTGTTTCTTGTAATTGGGGTGGAGTGAGGGAAAAAAAGTAGTCCGGCACATTATATTTTGTAAATTTCACTAGTGGTTTATCATAATACAATCAGCTGATATTTTACAACAAAACACTGGGAAACCTGAAATAATATGTTATATCATGTTATTATGTTATTATTATAACACGTATATAAATTAAACTTTAACTGATTTATTTCAGCTCTCTGTTGGCTCGGACTGGTTTAGAAATTTACTTAACTGGCGTACGTTTACAATCCAAAACATGGTTAAAAGTTTAAATGAGCATTTCGACAGACATAGCAGGTAATTGATGAAGGACTTCTGCCTAATTCAAATTAAAATCGTTTAGATTATAAACACTGATGTGTGTAGAGTTAGTGTCTTAAACTGTCCTGTAGTGTGTATGTATTGACAGAAACACTTTTTATCGTCTAGTTTTCAGGTTAAGTGTAAGTTGTCAGTTTTAGGTACTGTTAATAAGTTTTCACTGTTTTTACCAACAAGTTTTGACGTAACATCAGAAATACAGTGGGTATTCAGAATCTTAACAGAATAGAGAAACATTTTACAAACAGTCTGTACAAATTGTTTCAGTCTTCAGTACTTAAAGTACTTTCGGGAACTGCAATCTGTAACTTTAATGATGTTATTTTATATATCAATTGTATATTTTTGTATATATTTCAGTTGGTTGAATCCGCCGATTACAGTTGACTCCGATTATTCACCTGTCCGAAATGACATACACTTTCCTATAGCCCTCTTTCACCTACCTATATACAGCAATGAAGGTCCAAGGTATGCACATCCTTCAACTGTGACAAATAATACAGTCACGTGAATTGACTGCTTCCACTTATAATCATAAAAATAGAATAATCATATAATGCTGATACACACCACATGATAGTGTGATGTGAAAAGAGGCATACATAGTGTTCATGCCATCCAAACTGTTGATGTACCGCAAATCGTACTGGTACCGTTTATTACGATATATAGTATCTTTATCGAAAAAATGCTTACAAAAAATAGTCAATCTATATTTTTAAAGATCCAGTTTTGCAAAAGTTGAATATCAAAAAGTAAAAGAATGAAAGACAATCACTCATGGGTTACTGCAGGGAAGTATTTATAACGAGGACTTGCTTGTCAAAAGATAAAAACGGGTTTTATCGTGCTCTGTCACAATTCAGTAACGACAGTTCAAATTTATTTTTTTGTTGTTTTTATGCCTCCGAAGGAGGCATATAGTTTTTAATTGTCTATCCGTCCGTCTGTCTGTCAGTCTGACTGTCTGTTCGCTTTTTTTCCGGTCCTTAACTTGGTCAGTAATGGATGGATTTTAAAATAATTTTGCATCAATGTGTGGCACTTTGAGACGATGCCGTGTCCGGTAAACAATTCTGTCATTCCTGTATATATTTTTAAATGACTAAGAATTAATGTGTTTGACATGATGACGACTTGTCGCGCGCAAGAATCTGGTGTCCAGCTCAGAGGTCAAGGTCACACTTGTACGTCCAAGTCATGATATGAATGTTTCATTAAAGTGCATTGATGGTCGTGTCCGGTCAACAATTTTGACATCCCTAGATGGATTTTAAAATGACTTGGCATAAATGTTTTAGACATGATGACGACGTGTCGCACGCAAGAATCAGGCCTCCACCTGAGATGTCAAGGTCACACTTGTATGTCAAAAGTCGTGATATGGTTGTGAATAGATAGTCGTGTTTTGTGGATAAGTTTTGTTATTCATAGATGGATTTTGAAATAGTTAATGGGTAAATGTGTTGAAAATTGAGACAAGGCCTAGATTTGTAGCTTAAAGTTAAAGGTCACACTTAACTGGAAAGGAAATTTCACGTTAAAATACATTGATCATTGTTCCGGTTAGCAATTTTGTTATTCATGAATGCCTATATTGGATGTCATGGAATATTTCTTGAAAAAATATGCTATTAGAGTTTGAAGTTATTTGGTATCAACACTTATATATGAAAAATAATACTGTGTTCTAAAAGAATTTATTAGCTATTATATATATAATCACATTTATCTCAACTGACAAACAACATATGTGTTTAATTCTCTTGTTGTTCGTTGTCATTTGTGATAGTTACTGTCTCAGTATAATTATGTATGGTATTACAAATTTAACAGTTTGTTAACGCATCTACTTCCTATATAAATACAATATGATACAAATTAAAAATGAATGATACAGTGATCAGATGTAAAAGGTGCTTGTCATTTGACTGACACCAGCAATTTCACAGACAGGTAACCTCCAAACTGTAAATATGTTTAGTAATTTATGTTTTATTAAACGTGTGCCTACTCCAACCTACTGATATGTGTTTGTTAACATTCCTTTCTCCTTTCACACTTCTTCTTTCACACTTTCTTATATTATCTGGCCTTCATTTCCAGTGAAAAAAAATGTTCTTGTCCTAAGTATGGCTTCGGGGGCATATGTCCGTTCACAACGATAGGTCTTGTTTGTATTAAATTTAATGAAAAAAGGTTGTATAAAACATTTATTTTTATTTCAGTGCCTTAAATTTCGGTGCCATCGGGTCCTTAATTGGTCACGAAATAACGCACGCCTTTGACGTCATAGGTTGGTAGTTTTATTTCAGTTATCGTTTCTGATTGAGCTGTTCACTGAGAACTGTTTAGAATATGCATTCTTAACGAGCAAAACGAAAACAAAACATAAGTTTTCGTCAGAATGGAATGAATAGTCGATCTTCGATTGTGAAATACGATATAATGACATTATATCTGCAGTGATTGCACTTCAGAAAGGTGTTCTGGCCACACAACTACTCTGCAAGATTTGATGACGTCATATTGGCCTCCTTTGTGTGAGGTCACCAATGTTTTACTTCATAATAATTAGGAGTTAGTTTTCAACTTACAAGTAATTATCGATTCTAAATAAAGTATACATTATTGTTTGGTTGTTGGATTCCAGAAAGAATACGTGCATTGTTAACATTCTTAGCCAGTATTTTTGTTCTGCAGGAAGACAGTATGATGGTTCAGGTGTGCTCAGAGATTGGTGGGATCCTGTGACAGCAAGACAGTTTAACGAGACAACTACATGTATGAAAGACCAGTATGATCATTTCAAAATTAATAATCATACGGTATGTTTTCTTGTTTGTTGGTTATTGTAGGTATCTGTTGTAAATTTAACGAACAGTTACGGTTTTCTTGGCATCTGAAATAAGTATTTGATAATTTAAGGCGACGATCATTTCGTTTTAAAAGGTTAATTCAATGACTTTCAAATAATACATTAGTTTTAAGTTTTTCCAACCGTTAGAAATTTTATACAAAACGATTTCAGAATACAAAATTTATTGACTTTGGAGAGCCTGCGCTTTTAAAGAAATGTGATATTAACTAATAATCTACAAACAAAATGGGGCTAGAATGTGAAAAAAATAATTAAATGTGTCATTTTAATTGAATGAGTATGAGAAAGCTACTTAAAATATTACAGAGCAAAACTTTTGAGTAGTCTACAGCAAGGTTAGGGGTTTTAAGTGCCGACAACTTTATCCTGTACATACATTTGTGACCAAACACTGTGCGTTTTAATGCATCTATTTTTTTTCTAGATAAATGGAGAGCAAACACTCGAGGAGAATATTGCTGATAATGGTGGTCTCAGAGCGGCTCATATCGTAAGTATAGGAGCTTTTCATCGTGTTTGGGCTTTGTGGGCAGTGCTGATTTAAGCAGGCATCAGACAACTCAGAATAGATAAGCCCGTTTTGTATTAAACCTGGATAGCAGGGCTCTTATTGGATCTAGGGAATTGAACACTTTTAATCGGTCCCCAGAAGAGTTGATCAGATCACTAAGGACACAGGGCGTTTTAGTTTACCAAAGGTAGACAGCTTTGGAAGGAAGTCCTTTGCCTGTAATGGTGTGTCTCTTTTTTGTGTTATCCCTAGTATTGGTGGTCATTACATGGTTTTCAATTGTTTCATGCCATGACATTAATTTTTGTTACTGTTGTGTTTATGTACATGTATCATACATCTTGTCAGTGCCATGTCATGTTTGCTTCTTCCAAAATAAAATAAAAATAACAAAGCTTCTTAAGTTCAGATTCACTCAGTGGTCACTTTAAGTATGTTCGCGGTACGACGTAAAGCTAACACTAAAACTTGCTTTATCTAGAAGATTTTTTGTCAGATGAAATACCTGTACAGGTGTTTGTAAGCTTATTTTGACCAGTTTAATAATAGTTGTTACGATATTTTAAAAATGTGGCTTAACTTGGATATTTAAGAAATTTGGTAATGACTTTAGATATTTAAGTTAACAAGATACTATAGAATGGATTATTTCAATAATTGAAAATGAACACGTGCCCGCATTGGTAAAAATGTTAAGTTAAATTAAATAAAATGTCAACTTCTCTTTATTAGACCGTGAGATTGGGAGAGACACCCGCGCCCAATGTGTCCGTTGCATTGTAGATATCAGATGGCTATTTTTTATGAAGAACTCAATATTTCTTTACTCTTCAGCAGTGTAGTTTTATAAAACCTTATTCTACAATCCTACCTTTTTGTATGTGTATATTAAAGGCATATGAGTTATGGTTGAAGGAGAATGGACAGGAGGAGCCAATACCAGGAGTGACCTTGACCAACAGACAAATATTCTACGTCAGCTTTGCTCAGGTACCTACATATGATTTAAATAAGTAATAATTAATTTCAGTATTTATATTGAAGCTTTACATTCTAACTAGTTGTTTAGATTATAAGGTTTTAATTCCTCAAAGGTTTAAAGTGCCCAATGGTTTATATTCCTCAAAGGTTTAAAATCCACAAAGATTTAAATTCTCCCGAAGATTTAAATTCGACAAAAATTTAAATTCCTCAAAGGTTTAAATTTCTCAGAGGTGTACATGTTTTAGCGGCTGTTGAAGTTGCAATATCTCAGTGCGATTCCTAACCATATTTGCATCATTCAATATTTTTATAATTCTACTATACACCAGACATTGTCACAGTGTAATGAAAAAAAAACATGAATAAGTCATAGTAATTTCTGACACTGTATACATGTATCATCATATAATTTTATAATTATATAAATTTTGTTTTTTAGTTATATTGCTCAAAATGGACAGATTCCGGGATAGAAGATTTCTTACTGAGGGATACCCACAGCCCCGGACCATACAGGTACTTCCTACCTATTTCCTGTTGATTTCCTGCAAAAGTGAATGCAAATACATTTACACTTGTGCAAAATCTATTACATATTTATTCATTTTACGAACCTGTTGACAATATTCCTTTAATTAACCCTAAAATTTGCTTAAATTTCATTATTTCCGATTTTTAACATTTCCGTCCTGTTAGCTTTGAAAAGGTTTATTTATGTTTCAGGATCCAAGGTGCCTTGTCGAATTCATTATCATTCCAGGACGTATTCAAGTGCTCTTACGTCTCCAAATACAACCCTGCAAAGAAATGCCTTGTCTGGTAACGTGGGTGGGGAACACCCTAACGACGAACCTCAACGGTGCTAGGCAAACAATCTATGTTAACCAGCATTTCGCTTGCTAGGTATTTTTATGTTGCACTGCCGAGACAGGAACTGTAAAACTTTAAGGGGTAACGAGCATTTGTGAGTTTTTTTTCTTATTTATGAGATTGAATAAGAAAAAAACCTTTAAAAAGGACTTTCGTATCGAGTGGTTTTTTCTGTTATCGGCGTTGAAGATTTGTCTTGTGGCGTAACAACTGATCGAGTCAAAGAAGTTTGACTTCACTGTCTTTCAAGAAGAAACTTTAGCTTTAATTTATAGTTTTACAAATTTGTGTATTTTATTTTGTAAAGTTAAAATAAATGTTTGAGCTAGCTGTTTCATTTTATTTTCCACACAGAATGGTATATTCCATATCTTTTCATTTTGCTTTCAAAAAAACTATAAAAAAAACTATGAAATGCATAATAGATTGTTATATTTGAGTCATAATGGTTGTATTAAGACATAATCTGAGCCACTTAGTTCAAAGTATGTATGAATCTGCGCGTTTTTGTGCAAGCAAAATTAACAGCAGTTGTAAAAATAATCGATTTTTTTTCAATTCATTTGTTTTAGTAATGACAAGCACATGATTGCCTAAAATGACATAGAATAAAAAAATGTAAAAGTACGAATACGACGGCATGTTGTCGTTACTGAGGATGACACTAAAAAGAGGATATGAATCCACTTTTTTCCATTGTGGTATTGAAAAATTCAGATGAAACGGACTCTATATAATAATTCACAAATATATTAGTTTAATGTAGTTTCAGAAATGACCAATAGTTAATACATCTGTGATTTCTGTACAGCAGTAGTACTGGCAAGTATTTGTGCTTTGTTTAGATTGTAATAAAAGAACCCAAGAGTTATCTGTGGCTTTTCCATGGCCAATTTTTGCTAAATATTTTGTCATGATTTTATGCAGTATTAGAGCGTCGTGAATAAAACTGCTTGTTACTTTGAAGTAAAAACCAGCATAAAAATACATATCAGCTATTGTTTAATACAGTATGATGTACTTGTATTGCCAGTGGCACAAACAAATGCTTACTAGTAACTACGTCATGAAATGATTTATGACGTTATAATTTGCCATAGAAAATGTGATGCCCTTGTTTATGGGGGCAAATTTGAAATGACAATAAATGAACATGACATTTTGTTGGAAACAAAAGTATATGCATTCGTTATGCAAAATGTGTTATGCGTTTGCCCAAGAGTGCGTGTGATTGTCTGTATTTTTTATATATAAAATAAGAGTTTTTTGATAACGTGTTTCATTTTATAAGCTTAAAGCAGAGACCGATACATTTAGATGGTTTATTTATAGTTGTTTTTATGTTTTTTCTAATCAGACTGTTCCGGTGTTAAGTTTTCATATTTTACCTTGCTTGCTTTCGCGATGTGATTTTAGTTTCAAATGTTGTATTTATTATCTATATGATCATGTATTCTAATTTGACAAGTTTCGCACTAAAATCGTTTCGTCTTTAACAATTAGAGCGATTTACTTGTTTATATTTTTTTGCTATTTCATACTTTATTTCATTTTTTTGTTTATTTTGTTTATCTTTATTTCTTTTTTTGGCTATTTCATTCTTTCATTCAGATATCATTTTTATGTTCCATTTCGCACGTTTCTTGGATCGTTTTCTTTTCATAACATTATCATTATTTTTCTTTTATTTCTTCTCAATAGTGCATTTAAGTTTTATTTCATTTCAAAAGAAGTTAGAAAAATAAAATCACGTCAATAGTGTGTCATTTGCAAATAGCATTGTACTGTCGCGAATCAACCAAACAGACTTTGACTTGTGTATGGGCGATTTTGTGGCATTGATACAAATATGTATAGTGTAAAAAAAAAATCCAGTTTGTTATGAAAACATGCTTCTATTTTTGCAATAAAGATCGATTTTATAAATGATAAGAATGTCTTGTTTTTGATTATGGAATGTTTTACCTGCACTGTGTAATGTTATGTAAATATTGATACACGGCTTATAATATCATTAGGCCAGTAGTTAAACACTCTCAATACTACCTCACTGTGTTTGCTTACATTAAATCTTAGGTATCGCAAACACGTTCACTATGTCTACTTCAGGGGTCATGAGTCTTGGGATTTCTTCAACATTAAATGACTCAATATTAGTGTTAAACAATTAACCAATTCAGTTACGCAATATACCAGTAAAAAGCAATTATACTATCATTTATATACACATATCAGGAAGGTAAAGATATGTACATTTATAATGGTTACACTTTGACATGACACATCTGATAATAAAACTTAAAGTAAAACTGAATTATGCAGTGTGTTTCTAAACTTATATTTCGAAAAAACAAGTCCTTCAAAATGGCGGGTTGTTTTAAAATCTAGATCTGTTCAACACTGTACGTAATATTTTAACAAATGAATCTGACAAAAAAGCCTTTTACAATATGTTCTGTATTTATAATGCATTCATTTTGTACTAGACTGACCAGCCATACAGGACTCCACGTATCAATATTGACTCTGGACATCCGACTTTCCGAAAATTTGAGGTCTGGTCCAAATTGCCTTGTTCGTGTGTTACTTTTCCGACTGAACCATTCAACTCCGATAAACTGGTAAAACCTTCAATTTTAAGGTTGAAAAAAATCTATGGCAAGTGACAGGCTTCCTAAAGAACACAAATTCCGTTCCTTCACGATCATTGTACTTTGATTATTGATGGCTACTGTATTGTTTGAAAAACTTCAACCTTCAGAACTTCAAATCACGGACTGTACAGCCTTTATCACACCCCAATCTTCCAAAATAGAAACTCATCGATCTTAGTTCTTAGATTACTAAGATACTGAAAAAGAAAATAAAGCGGTTGGTTAAATAGTAAAACTAATGATTTTAGTGTACAATTAAGCATAATTCAAATACATGTATGTACTACGTGTATCGTGACGAAATATTTCAGCAACTCAAACATCCAACAAAGCTTATACTCCAGTTAGTAACAACTTCAATAAATCAATACGCTAACAAGCAAAAGCAATGCTGAGAGATTGCTCACGATAAAACTATTTAATATTTAAAATTTAATCGTGGAAACAAAAACAAGGCATACCTGCAAATTCTCTTAAAAATAGTATTTAGGTAAATGACATGTAACGTACAAATAGTAGCAGAAATACGTCACAATGTACATTAACAGTGGCGCAAAAATACAAGACCTGTCCGTGCGTAGACAACTTAGTATTAATGCTGAGAAATGTACTTCATAGTATATCAAGGCGATGATTTCACTCATCCAGCATGTGGGTAGCGTCTGCTTCCCGACCTAATCTTTCAGACTTACTCTAAATACAAAGGTCGCAAAACCACGCTACGTAGAAGGGTAGCTGGCAAGTATGTCGATGTTGAATACCTTACCTCTACTTTGCTACACACATCATCACGCACCCAGCCATCCAGGTCTATTATCACCTGCCGATATCGACCCTCGTGTAGAGCCTTGCAAGCCTCGCAAGATGTACAGGAAGTGGCCACTTTATACTTGTTCTTCCACTCAAAATAACTGTTGTACAAAGTTTCGTTTTTGCTAACACGTTTAATGTAATCCGCTAGACCTTTTGCATCTTTGAAATCACTTATGCTAATATATGAACCTGGTATCGGGATGTTTTCATTCACTGTGTTCAAATCCCAGTTGACAATTGGAATATGTTCTCTCTTTAATGAACCCCAGTATTTTTCGGTCACATAATCTTTACACCTGGAATTTTCCAAGGCAAGGTAAAATTTATATTTGCTCGTGACGTTGTCACAAGTACTTGGTTGTAATTGGTTACCACATATTCTATTATAGCAGTGTCCAAACAAATCCATATCCAAATGTTTCTGAAGTTCTTTTATAAATCTGTAACGCCTGTTAGAATCTTTACAATTACTGACGACGCCAACAACTTCACCAGTTTTTTCTTTAAAGATATTTCTCGATTTCATGGTTTTCAATACAGTAACAGCCTCGCTTGCGTCTAGTCTCTTTCGAAATCCATAAGGAAAATGTAACGTTGCGTCGTGACGATACCACATCGTCCAGTTAAAAATCCCATTGAAAACACGTAGATTACCGAACAAGTTCGGCGGTGGCTCGAGATTGGTAAGCAGCCATATTTGATCCGACCTGCGGTAAGAGGGGAAGTTAATTATAGCTTTTGTATTTATCTTCCAGTTCTCAGTCCACAGATCTGTTAAGTGAAAATTAACTAGATCAACATTTGCAATATCAGACTTGTTGTCTGTGAGAACGCATTTTACTGGACAACTTTTCATGCACAAGCTTTCCTTTTCCAGCTGACGTTCATGGTTGAATGGTTTCCAGTACAATATTCTGTAAGATTTCACAGAATTTCTTCCCAGAACTTTCACAAAACGATCCCGTCTGTCATTCTGTAACAGTTGTGTCCGAACTTTGGCATGTTTCATCTTACCCAAGACGAACACTTGTGTTAAAATCATGAGTAATATAGATAATATTCCAAACTTAACACACTTTCGACGGGTAACACACCATGAAAAAAGCGGTTTCACACCTGAAAAAGTTTCCATATTTATCCAGAAAAAAGGCTATATTGGTTTAAACCTTCTTACCACGAATACTGAAACATTTAACTGATAAGTGGATGTACTATCAATGATCAGTTATCAGCGGAAGTGTAATAAAGACATGCCATAAATATTGAAAATCAATTCTTATTTTATTCGCCAAACAAAACACGGGCTACCCGGGTACAATTGAATAAAAGTTGTGTGGATAGATTTTCCGACTGATGGTTTATTTACTCTTTGAAACCGGTAAAATATTTGTAAATGTAATGGATTATTCATGGTTCAGTTGTCATTGTATGGTTCAACTCTCATACAGAAGTTTAACACATAACTGAAAAAAATAAGCAATTTTGCTCCTAAATAAGAAGTAGTTTTGGTGTTGAACGCACTCCGGTGCTCCGAGTTCGATCCCCCGCTCCACCACTTAATTACTAATTGTCTTTCGGAAGAGGGGTTAAACCGAGGTCCAATGTGTCAGTGCTATACACAGAGCAAGGAAAAGAACCAGGGGTGGATCTGCAATGGGATGTTTTCTGTATCTTGCACTATCCCCTAAACTAAAAAACTAACCTCTACACCGGGGAGTGTGTGTGGGGTGGGGTGGGGTGGTGGTGGGGGGGGGGGGGCGTTCGGTCATATTGGCAACCATAACAGGCGATAAATAAACTCAGATCGATGCATAGAACGCAATCTGGTGTTAAAAAGGCGAGCGCGATTTAGAGCCAACTGCGATGCTAAAAAAGCGAACACGCATTTATGCGCGCTCTGTAGTTTAAAAAAGCGAATGCACTTTGGTTTTAAATGTGTTCTTGTTTTTTTTTTTTTTTTGTAATTTATAATTTTATTTCAGGATATATAGTCATCACAGAAAGTAATCACAATGCAAGAACAAAAAAATATGATAAACATGTCAGTAAACCAAAAAGTTAAATTTGATTCAGAATATTAATGTGACATACAGTTTTTAATATTGTGTTTTGTTTTCCATATTAGTCTAGGGTGAGTTAGAATAAAGACATTTGCATAATAAAAAGCAGTTATTCCCTGTATTTAAATTACATAACTCTCGCTGACATTTTGAATCTTCTGTATATCCTGTAATATTGTAATGATGACAAAAGTCTCATGAACAAGAAAAAATGAAGACAGAAAAAAACAGAAAAGAGAAAAAAGGCGAAATCAGCTTAGTGGGTGGAACCTTTCGGCGGGGGTGATTTGAAGGAGGGGGGAAATGTCTACATATCCTCTACGATACACCACGTACAGTGGAGCAAACATGGTAAAAAAAAAGCAACAATAGATCCTAAAGCTTCAAGGTCATGTTAAATTAAAGCTGATAGCATGACTTACATTCCTTTATAAGGATATATAATTACGTTAAGGATTTACAAGCGATACAAAATGTCTCCACTGCTTCTCAAAGGTTTGCAAACTTAGTGTTTTAACTGCATTATATTTATCAGTTTTAAACAGAAAAACTACAGCTTTTTTCAGGCCCTCTAAATTTGGTAGTTGTAACCTCATTTTGCAAGAATAAATATATGACTTACAAGTTAGGATTATCTTATTTAACACATTTGGAAAAATAACATTACTAAAAAAGTATATCTGTTTTTGACCAGTTAATTGAAACTGATTCACATTTGTTTTGAAGCCATGTTTTAATATTTTGCCAAAAAGTACTGATTACTGGACACTCCCACAATAAGTGAAATATAGTTTCTGGTTCCCTGTCGCAAAAAGAACATTGGTTATTATCAGTAAGGCCCATTTTAAACCGTAGATAGTTGGTTCCTAGAATTCTATGATTAATCCTAAACTGTAGCCATTGTAGTTTAGTGGGTTTTTTTGTGGTTGTGAAAGGTAATTTATAAACCTGTTTCCAATTAATATAATTATTCAGATTCAATTCATTTATCCATTTTTGTTGTGATCCTGGTTTTTCTTTACTTTCAACAAGTAAATCATCAATTTAACTCTGCAACTTTTTGCTTGTTTATAGATTACTTTACTCATTATGGGTCGAGTTGGGTATGCTTCCTTTTTACCTTTATTTACCACATTAAGAATGGTTAGAGAAGCTCTAATTGAAGCAATAATGTTATTGTAGCATAAAAAGTTATTTCGCGGAATATTATACATCCGCTGAAAACCTTCATAGGTGTAAAAACTACCATTTTCATTCATAAAGTCATTTACTAACAATACACCTTTATTAGAGTAATTATTTTAACAAAATGATCTCCCTGCTATCTTAAATTTTGGATTGCTGAAAACAGGCTCAGAGAGGAATTATTCTATGTTGTTGGATTTTTTGCAGATAATAAACTGTACATAGCTAATATTTTTTAAAGCGAATGAACGCAATCTGGTGCTTAATAATTGAATGCTCTTTTGGTGTTGTACAATTTCTGGTGCTTACAACTTGAACGCGCTTTGGTGTTGAACGCAGTATGGTACTTAAAACTTGAACGCGCTTTGAAAGATAGATATTCTTGTCATAAGATGAGATTACAATTTTATGTATGAACAAATCTGTGAACATATATTTACACATGAGCAACATATATGATAATTGACGATTTTGGTGTTGAACGCAGTCTTTTGTTTTAAACTTGCACGCACTTTTGGTGTTGAACGCAGTCTTGTGTTTAAAAATTGAACGCAATTTTGGTGTTGAGCGCAGTCTTGTGCTTAAAAATTGAACGCAATTTTGGTGTTGAGCGCAATCTTGTGCTTAAAAATTGAACGCAATTTTGGTGTTGAACGCAGTCTTGTGTTTAAAAATTGAACGCAATTTTGGTGTTGAGCGCAGTCTTGTGCTTGAAAAGCGAATGCGCTTTAGTGTTGAACACTCTTAGGTTCTTAAAACCTGAACGGGCTTTTTGGTGTTGAATGCAGTCTTGAGCTTTTAAAGCTAAAAAGTGAATACGTTTAAGTGTTGAGCGATGTTTTCAAATTTACACTTTACGTAAAATCACACTTCTCTCGTAGCTACTGTCTTCTCAAAGCAAGTAGGCATACCTATCGTTAAAAAAAGATGAACTATAACCAATATTCATTGCAACATAAGTTAGACGATTGAAGAAAAACGGACGGACGGATGAATGGAAAGCTGACTGACTGTTACCTTGGGCCTTGTCGTGTACCTTGCTGGTAGGTGACTGGACTAAGATGGTTCAAGAGAAACTATGCGACTATATTTCATGGATTTCGGCGAGAAGGTAAGAAGGGAGACTAAATTCTTCCATTGTTTCTAAACACAGCTGTGTTTTGCCATGTCATACTAGTATTAAATTGTTTCTTCATTATAATGTGATAAGAGCACCTGCAAGAAAAGTTATAAGTTTATGTTGTTAGTTTCTAAGATGATTTCATTTCAAATAGTAAGCGCTCTGATGCCATGACAAATCTGAACTAAGATGTTAAAGTAGATCTATGAATAGTTAAAAATAAATGAAACTAATCCGTAGGCTACTTAAAGTTATATTTTCAAAACCGCTACGTTTGCAAGGTCAGTTAAGGTTTATGTTAGCTTTTTCTGACGATAATTGAGAAGTAACGTAATACCGGAGGTAGATCTAGGTATCCAAAGCTATGCCGTTTAATTTATTGTGAAAAAAGTATTAAAATAAAACACATTAGCTGCACCCCACCCCACCCTCGGCAAAAATGATATAACAAAAATTATAACGTTCAGTCCAGATTTGCAAAGGAATGTTATTATAACATGATTCTTACAGTTAACTGCTTACATTCTATTATAAGGTTACGCACTTTGCAAAGTTTCCCTGTTTTTACGATTGAAGCGACCTCTGATTCCGTCCTTGTCGGACCCGATACCTCACTCGAGCTCATAGTCCGCCCCTGCATTATATTAAATCAAACGTGATGAGAAAACAAAGTTTATTAAGTATGTAGAGAAACGTGAAACGTTCAGTTGAACACGTATATATATAGAGAGAGAGATAGCAGATATCTGTTTACTTGAAAACACACGTGTCCTGTTACAAACAAGTTTTTACAGTGTGTTATTTGAAAAATTTATTTGTTATTGAAACCAAATCCCTGTGGGAAAAAAACGCTAGGGTTAAACACATGCATACATTATTATATACAAAGTGTGTGTTGTCAGTTTATATGCTGCTCTGTGCGTGTAGTTAGGATTTAAGAGAGCAAGATATGGCTTGTTTATCTGTAAGTGTTACAAAGACGCGACTTGTTCGCAATGTGATAAATGAACTATTGGGATGGACTAAAATTGTTACAGGTTCACCGCTGTCATCATCGTCGTCACGTTTGCTTACAACGTCCGTAAAAATGCAGATTGATGTCGGCGGCATCTATCCGCCGATTGTTACACCATTCAATGCTGATGAAACGATTGCATACGATAAGCTTCAACAAAATATGGACAAATGGAATAAAATACCATTTAGAGGTAAATAGAAATGTGTACCCACAGGGACCTGGTGTCGAAATACAAATTTACTGGGGCGTAGCGGTACATCCATTGATATGGTTTGAGGCGCAGAACATCCTGCATCTACAAAGGTTTTACGAAACATTATTTCACGTTTATATATTCTATTTGTAGGTTATGTAGTTCAAGGATCTAACGGCGAGTACGTGTACCTCAGAGAAGATGAAAGAGTAGAGCTCGTGCGGCGGGTCAGTGAGATGGCGGGGCCAGGCAAGCTTGTGATAGCTGGAGCCGGCTGTGAATGTAAGTGGATAACGTTATATCTTTGTATTGTGTGTCAGTGCATGAATAAAAACTGTCTATTTGGCATATCCATTACAAAAATAGTATTGCATTCAAAAGTGTAAAATGATATGGTAAGAGATTTGACAGTTTATCCAAGTGTGTAATAATAATTCATGGTCATTTTCCCATCTGTTTTCATTGCACGGTCACGAGCGTGCTGTCATTAATGATACAGTGTACATGCCTCAAGTCATGTTACCCCTGTATGTCCTGTTAGGGCGTTGCATAACACCTATGTCCGACTGCTCGTCTTTTCATCCGTCCATTTCTTCTTTCAAATAAAGTTTCTCATAGCAATCACTTACTTTTCACTGAAAACAACATAGCGCGTGTTAAGAAACTATCTGTATTTTTTTCAGTTTTATTTTCAAAACTTTTTTTAATGTTTATAAAAAAAGTTTATTCCCATTTCTAATTCTTATGACAATGAGATAATAGTTCTCTATACCCTAAGATATGTAAGTACAATATAACTCTGATTCTATAGGGGAGGCTTCAATAGGATGTTGGCATCTTACATATCTTTTCTTTCTTGTACAATACATGCATATTTGTTCAGAAAAAAATTTTCATATGTATGAACTATGATGAAGTGTAATAACATATTCGTGTCCAAACTGACCAGTGAACACAGTCTTTAGAAGTTTTATTAGGCACGAGTTGAAGTACCTAGTTTACATGTACAAACACATGTACATTTGTAAAATAATAAATTTAAAGGTTTTAGTAAACTATTTTTTCAGCAACAAGAGACACCATCTTAATGTGTAAGAAGATGGCGGAGGCCGGGGCTAAAGCCGTCCTGGTAGTAACACCGTGTTTCTATAAGGGCCTGATGACCAACGATGTTCTGTTGTCACATTTCACCAAGGTGGGTAATTTAATAAGCTTAGATAATGAATTTATGCATGTATTCATGAATATACTTCAGAGAGATGAAATGAAAATAAAGCTAATGCGCAGTATGTGTATGTATTTTGAAACTCAGATGATGCCGCAGCCTTTCTGATCAAAGCGAATTTACAATCAGATCGAGTTTTGATTCTACAGTCTTTGAGATCGATGTAAAACAACTCCCTGTAACTTTGTATGTTTAGCAGTGTTTGTGATATTACCCGGTATACTACCGCTATACGTGTATTAAAGAGGTCATAGTTAAAATAGCTGTTGAAAAACTGCTCTAAAATTACTATTTTGTATTTTTGTACCTACGTGTAGGTAGCTGACGCTAGTCCAGTTCCGGTTATACTGTACAGTGTACCTGGCAACACAGGAATAGATCTTGCCGCAGAAGTTGTGGTGGAACTGTCCAAACACCCGAATATTGTTGCGGTGAAGGACAGCGGCGGTGACGTATGTAAACGTACACAATCTTCTTTAGCCAAGATACGCACACAGTTCATATGTCATATAATCTAGAACTTTTGAAATGACTGAATGTTTTGCTGTATTTGAGAATTTACTATTTTGATTCAATCGTACTTTTGTTTTGCTGAGACATTTGAAGAATTGATAAGTTTTCTGTGTGTTGATATGTTTTTAATTTAATTTAATAACGATACATTAATTGCAAGTTTTACATGCCGGTTTTGTTCGTTATTTCGTATCTGCTGCATTCTTAAGACAAATAAAGGCTATGGTGCTATGTATTTAAAGCCCAATACATTTAGAGCTTCTTTTACATGACATAATTTGTCTTTTGTCTGTGTTTCAGATAGCAAAAATAGGTTACATGGTGCACGCAACAAAGGGCAATGACTTCCAAGTTCTGGCAGGATCTGCGAGCTTCCTCCTGGCTTCATATACTGTAGGTGAGTTACGAGTGTCAGGGACTTGGTTGCTTTGGCCTGTTGAGATACCTGCAAAGCAGTTAGAAAATACATACACAATTTAATTGCCTGACCTCTTCAGTAAAATTACAGACTTAAAAAAGATACAATGTTTTGGTACTGAGTCAAAGTTGGAGAGGAAGTTCTGAATGATTGTGTTAACAAATCTCATGTGTTCACTCTGTATAATTATGATGCGTTTGTCCACGTGTTTAAAAATTTAGGTGGAGTTGGTGGTGTCCTAGCCCTGGCCAACATCTTGGGCGAACAGTGCTGTGAGGTAGAAAGACTCTTCAAGGCAGGAAAGATGGAGGAAGCAAAGTTATTACAGCATAGACTCATTGCTCCAAATATTATGGTAAGTGACGTCAGAATAAAAATTCAAGAGTTCATTTGCGACTTCAGATAGAAATATTTGTCAGTTTTAGGTGATTTAATAATAATGCTTTCATTTACTAACATAGTACAATTATTTACTGACCGACAGAATCTACGACGGACGTGTTGCATATACTTGTTAAAGGGTTCACTGAGTTTATCAGATTGAAAGTTTACCTCTTTCTTCTTCTCCGTGTTCTTTAAAGGGCATGCTTTGTTCAGAGGAAATAATGACACAGAATTAATAGGTAGGTAAGAAACTGGTATGAAATAACTGCAGTCAACTTCCTTAAATATATAAAACATTACATTTATCTCACATTATCACATGAGCGTTTAAGTTTTATTTTTCTATGATTTAGGTGACAAAGAAGCTTGGAGTTCCAGGTTTGAAAAAAGCCATGGAGATGCTGGGATATTTTGGTGGTCCAAATAGATCACCTTTACAAGCATTCTCAAAACAGGGTGAAGAATCTCTACGGACAGTGCTCACAAATGAAGGCTTTTTGTAACAAGACAGGATACTTTCTATTAAGAAATGCGTACTCTTGAATAATGTGTACTCTGAAATCCATTTATTCGTTAAAAACTGTACAAATAAGTGTTATACCAGTAATGTTATTGCGGGTGTATTATGTACACAAATGCGTAACCACCTTAACAGTGTACTTAGAAAGACTTAACTTAAACAATATATGATTAATAACCTAGTTCATACTCGCACATACGTAGTGCCAGGATACTCAGATGTGTGTACGTGCATACTTGCCAATATCATAATGAATACATAAAGGTCTTCAGAGGACATTCTTGCCACTCAGAACATTTTGACAATCAGTAAAAGACACATACACTCATTTCTGTGTTTCCCTAATAGGTGAAACATTGAATAAATGTAATTATTAATAGACTGAGTGAGTTGAAGGTACATGTTCCTAAAGGTTTCAAGAACAAGAGATAACTTTTCATGTGACTTTTTGGCTTTATATAGCCTCAGGACTGATTTTTGGCTTTATATAGCCTCAGGACTGATTTTTGGCTTTATATAGCCTCAGGACTGATTTTTGGCTTTATTTTGCCTCAGGACTGATTTTTGGCTTTATTTTGCCTCAGGACTGATTTTGTTTCTGCATTTATAGTGTTTATCTAAGTAACTTTTATCTAAGATTTACGTTTGTTTGCATAATAATTCATATATGGTAATAAACATCAGACTAATGATTAATAAACAGGTTAAAGTGTGAAGTAGTTGCCATTTTTATGCCTCCAGAGGGAGCATATTGTTTTTGGTCTGTCTGTCTGTCACAAAACTTTAACCCTGACCATAACACGCAGGCCTCCATCTACAGCCTCCAAGTTTCACAGGTGCATGCACCTTGATGAGCTCTAGTAACCCGCTTGACCCATTTACAGGTCAAGGGGTCAAAGGTCAACGTCCCGTGGGGCACATGGCGTTCATTTAAACATAGCGCTTGTTTAATATTGTCTTGCCATCCATGGCATAATTAGTTGAGTAATGTTCTGTGTTTCTTTGTTTTGTTTTTCCAAATAACTATGTAAAGTGTGGATGTAGTGTGTCTTATACAAGCCTTGTCCGAAGTCATGAAACCTTTTTACACTTTCAATGAGTATGGTATACTCAACGGTCTCTCATTCTGGAATATGCCCTGCATAAATATATGACTCACTGGTGAATTAACCCGACAGTATTACCTAATCAAAGACAATTTGGTGGTCTGTGTGCAAGCCTACAATATGTTTTTTAACATTTACAGCATATTTTTTACTTGAAGCTTTGTGAGCACATTACAGTTTCATGAAACAAATTCAATGTTACCAGAATAACAAATCAATTGAAAACTGGAGCTATCAGAGGACCACAAACCGCTTCATTGTAACGCGGGAGCTTTTGAAATGTGGGGTTGGGACAATGAATGAAGGGAGTTTTATGGCCAGTCGACAACTATGGTCATTTTGGGTGCAAATAAGGGTTGGGACAAAGATTGAGGTCAATTTTTAAATTTTTCAGAAAGGCGGATGATAAGGAAAGCAAGTTATGGCCTGGGAAGTCTTTCCATATTTTGAGGCACTGTAACCTTGACCTTTCACGGTTTGTCTCCAAAATCAATAGGGATCATACTTGATCAAGAGAAAATATATGTGTATGTTTACAGAAAGGCAGATGATAAGGAAAGCAATTTATGGTCATCTGCATGCAGAAACTGTTTTCTTAATATGTCAACTGACCATCCAACCCAAAACTGATAGGGACAATCCTTCATGTGGTTGAAGCCCAGATGTTTATTTTCGGAAAGGTAGTTGATACTAAAAGTGAATTGTAATCCAGAAACATTCCCTACCTTTAACCCAAAAATTAATACAAATCATCCCTGATTGGGTTAAATTTCATGTGTAGGTTTCAGGAGGGTAGATAATGAGAGCAAGGTTCTGTCCAGTATTCATTCACTTATGTCAAACCACTGTGACCTTGACCTTTGTTGGTTTGACCCCTAATATAGATGGGGATCATCCTTGATTTAGTTGAAGTCCAACTTTATGTTTTTAGGCTGGTAGAATTTAAGGAAAGCAAGTTAAATTCCATAAACTATTTTCTTCTGTTAACCACTGTGACCTTGACCTTTGATGGTTTCACCCCTAATATAGATGGGGAATCATCCTTAATATAAGTTTTCAGGCAGGTATATGATACAAAAAGTAATTTATGGTTTTCTTACTTCAAAGCACTGAGATCCTGGCCTTTGATTCCAAAATCAATTGGGATCATCCTTGATTGAGTGGAAGTACATGTGTAAGATTTCATGCAGGTAAATGATGAGGAAAGCAAGTTATGATATGAAAAGATTGTGTCTATAGACAGATGGAGTAGCTATTTCCAGTATACCCCCAACCCCTTCCCCAACAACCTTGTTGTGGGGAATATGGTACCTGTAAAAACTAAATACAGAAAACTTTGGCACCTGGCCATATAATCAAACTGTAATATTATTTAACTTTCGTTTCCATCAAGTTGGACCTTTCACTGGAGTTTTCTAAAGAATAAAAAAACTACTATGACAACACATATTGCAAAGGATAAAATTTAATACCATAACCATAAGTTTCAATTACAAATATATAATATTGCTTATCTCTAAAAGCATTAACAAGAATTTAGTGTATATATTTAATACAAAAGGATATATACTTATTTTTGTTGTTAAATGAGAACTGAATTGGTACAATAAAGTGTAAGCTTTCATATATATGTTCCAACACTCTTTACATACACTGTGTTTCTTCCCAACAGCTATCCAAATGTGCAGGTTTTCTTGGACACTTTGTGTGAAACTTTCAACCATCACTTATAAAAAAAAAAACATTTTATTTAACAAATTCAAGTCGTCAAATACTTCAGCACCGTCTTAATCATAATTCAACATCATTCAGTTAAAATATATATTAACATTAAAACTAGTGTTGGTTTTGTTCATTACATCTTACCAAAGAAATTTCTGTAGAATTTATTATTCCCTGTTGCAAATTATTTAAAAAATACAGACACCCGTTCAACCTTCTCACTATGAAAACAGTTTGCAAGTAGAAAAATCCAGTCATATTTAGATCTGTAGTATCAGTATGGACAACATTAAATTATACAAGTATTTCAGGTGTGATATTACATGTATATAAAGAAAAATAATGAATATCAATATATCAGAAAAATAGGAGTACAAAACAGAGTATATATGTATAATTATTGTTCAATAAAATAATAATAGTTCAGTTCCTTCACAACGATGAAAGACATAAAGAGTTTCTTGGTAAACAAGATGCCTGACTAAACATTTCGTGGGCCACCTTGGACAATAATGTTGGTGGGATACATTTTATATTAAAACTTGATTTAGTTTTATCCATTGTCCATTTGCTTTTCACACTGAAGAAAAACAAAAAAGGTGGTTTTATCATGGTGGCCGCCTTGGTTTTTCACTGTTTCTAAAAATAATAATGGCTAAAATAAAATGTTTTAACTAAAGAATATTGTTACTATGCTTTTCCGCCATATGCTCGTCAAAATCAACTCGCGGAATACAACCCAAGACTACTGTAAAACAGGTGAGTAAGAAAACATTGGCACTGTAATAAATGAACATGCATCATCATTTTGACATGCTGTATCACACACAAGCATCCTGGCATCATGAAGATGATAGGGAACTATAGATAACTGTAAAGTCTCTTCAATACTTTGATATTTAAAGTTCTCCATATACAGTCTGCACTGTTCTTGTAATATTTTCACAATGTGACTGTATCAAAGAATATAAGAAAATTAAGTGATAGACACAAGAAATAAACTGCGCTGCAAATGGTATAAATATATATATATATATATATATAACATAACTATCTAAATGAACTGTCAATAGAAGAAATACACATGCATACTTATTTAATGGTAGACTATACATTTGAAAATACATATCAAAATTAGTTTCATGAAAAAAAAATAATTCAAGCAAACCATAAATATAGCAACTATCAATGTTTGAAAATTTTCAAATTATTTTAATTTCTAATTGCCTGGCTATGAACTGTAAAGTAAGCACAGAATTTCCCCATGTAACAGAATAGGTGGAGTAAAGTATCACAATATTTGCATAACACATGACGTGATGAAATGCTAAAACTACATTTCTTTATAAAGGTCTACAAAACAGACATGAATCTATCACAAAAGTGAAAACAGATAATGTAATGTATAAGTGCAATTTTCACAAAAATTAGAAAGTCGAAAACCTGCAGTGTAAGAAAAGCGCTCATATTATTATTTTGTGGCAAGAAAATTTATCACAAAAAAAAAATGTCATAGTCCTGCAAAAATAATATATGATGAGTAAGCTGTAACTTATATATCATATAAACAAATATCTAACATTTATAAAGTTAACAAGGAACCAACATAACAAAGGAAGCACCAATAGGTTTTGTACATTGCATGGAGGACTCACGTTAACTATACCACCAGTAATCTGCAATACTGTAAGCCAAAGTACAAAAATTTAAATTTTCATCTTCAGTCTTTTTAAGAGAAAATATATTCTCCATCAAGATCATAGTAAAATTCTTTTTTAGTTCGTATAACTTTTGAAGTGCATTAGCTTTAGACATGTAGTACAAGTAACGTAACAAACATAGTGCTCGGCAGAATGATACATTTACACATAATTATGCAATGTGTTAAAATCTTATTTCAAGTGATTACCTGTTTTTTCAACGGTAAATCATGAAATTGTACAATTATTTGTGTAAATACTATCACAGATTTTACAAAAAAATTTAGGCTATGATTTTCACGGATGGAAATGACAGTAACTATTCTGGTGGGACTTTTTTTTTTTAAAAGTTTAATATTATGGCTGTTGCAATGAGTAAATGTACAGCACACTACATTTTTTCATATCATTTACTAAATGCTCACTTTTCTGTGAAGGGAAAATAAGAAAACCTCTCTAAATAAAGTAATCTACAATGTCACTATTTCACAGTCTGTTTCACATTTTAGACAACCTCTGTAAAGCTGAAGACATTATGTCCTCAACATAAATCCTCACAGTTTCTGTTTATTTTGATCACAATCTTTCGTTGTTCTATCAGTACTTGATCATCACAATCTGTCGTTGTTTAGTTTCCAAGAATCCAGGCGGAAAAGTTGCCCTGAAACAAAAATTTAAGAGGTGAATTACCACAATCTAGAGATAAAAATAATCACCTCTTCAACCCATCTTGTTTCTTTCAGTTTTTACAGTACAAAGATCAGGTAATAATATTCAAATATCAACCGGATTACAAGTTAACATATACTGATTAGATACAGTAAAAATATGACTGATCAAATCCATCGAATAAAATATGTTGTACAATTAAAACATTCTATGGTCCCTAGGGTACTTGTTGCTTGACACAAAGATTTTTTATATATGAAGAAAATGCATTTACATGCGAGAAAGTTCAGACCTGCTGGCGATTCAAAGAATCATGTTTACAGACAAGAAGCAGTACTTACTGGGAACGAGTAAATGAACAGGAAGACAAGCAGTATCAGCAACAGAAGAAGAAGTCCAATGATGAAATACCACTTGTAGTTGGCCCAGATAATGTATCGGAGGGTCTTAAACGGTGAGGTGAACCATAGGAACGATGTCTCTGGACGACTGAAATATGCGCAACAAGTTAACGTTACTATCCCTTTAAACAAATAAACAATTTGTTATAACTTAAATACTAAGCAGTTAAACTTATAACCTGAAGAATTAACAAAGAATACTCAACAAACTTTCCAAATAGTAAATTAAAACTATTATGAAGAGTTTGCATCACACAATTTATTTTGACGGAACAACCTTAAAACAGTCCTGGATTTCTTAGTAAAACAGCAAGCAGATGTTTAGGTAAAGTATAAACCAGTATTTGTAAAGACATAATTATGATAACTGTCAACACTGATTTCCATTTCATCAATACACCTATTGTTCTAGTAAGATTAGTTTCTCTTAAAGCATGAACTCTATTATCTGTACAATAACTGTAGTTTTGTACTTACTTTGGTGGTTCTAGAACTGGGTTCAAGTTGGGCTCATCCCGAGCTTTACCCGCAGGTCTGGCCTCTGCCTCGTCCTTGGCTATCAACTCTATCTCCATCTCAACCTTGCCCTAAAAGATTTAATCAATTCATTTAATGTAAATCTATAGAAATTTCAAAAGCAAATACTGATCTAAGGATTTGGTTTAAACATTAAAACAGTGATATAATAAATGATAAAAGGTTTCTGACATACTGATCAATGTGAAAAAAAACAAATCAAAAATGTATATAAGCTAAGGTGTGCATTTCTGTCCTATAAACAAAGACTAGCAAAGCTAAATATCAATCTGTACTCTCATCTAAATAGCCAGTTATAGACAGTGTACTGAAGATTGTTAAGACACAAATGACCAATCTTTTATTTTTTTTGTCTACCTGAACATTCTGACTAAATGCCAAAAAATAAAAATGTACATGAAAATCTGTCAAGGGCCAATACCAGTAGTATATGGGATGAATACTAATATGTATACACTAATACGGCATGAAGAATGTTTACTCACTGTAAGAAGTCTCTGACCATCTCTCTCATCATACACAGGCCAGAACCCTCTCAACCTCTTCTGTTCAAACAGTGACACAGTCTTCACATTGGTGTTACCCATAGTGATATCGGGCAGCTGTTTCAGACTACACTGTCCAGCACGCTTGGCAGGCATTGGCATGTTGTTGAGGTTCAGTTCAACAGTACCTGTAAATCCAAACCTTCACATGTTAGTATTACTGCATTCTGTTATAAGTTATAATCTCATCAAGTAACGGTTCATATCGATTTAAATCTTAACTTTATATAGACTAGTTTTAGCTGGATTGTTCTTTTTTGCATGTTTTACCATAGTCTGTAAGGAGAGATGGGATCTTCATCACTTCATGCAAAAGCATAAGAAAAAGGTTCTACAGACAAAGGCCCATGTGACTAACGTGTCTTTGCCAAAGGGCACACCACTTGTGCCTTCTAAGATACAAACCCTAGACATTCCAACATGGAGGTGAAAGTTCTACATAATGAGCTATGCGGGTTAATGCTTAACTTAAATGGCTAGGTGATATATGTCATACAACACAAAAAAAGGGACTTTATGTGTGATTTTTACCTAAATAAGACATTTCATAAATCAGACAAATCAATCCTTTTACTACTGTATTGAATAATGCTTTAAAGTATGCAAGGTTTCTTGCAAATTGGCTTAAGTTTAGAAATGTCTTTGAACTCATGTTCTATATTACTTGCAGGTTCTTTAATTCTGATGTTTCCACAGACATACATATCAAGTTTCTTGTGTCGAAATGTGCCACATGTAAACGTTTCAGCAGGTTTATTAACATTCACAATAATAGCAAAAACAAACTTACCTAAGAAGTCATCAAAGGAGAATTTATCATTGTCCCAGACCTGCACCATGAATATAGCTGGTAGACGCTGTTCTGTCTCGTCCAGACTCCAGAACTTCTCCTGTAAAATATGGGCATTATTTTGAAAATGTCATAAAAATAATTCTATATAGTCATACTAAATAATTATAGTCATGTTTATATAATCAAGTTACTGACACAAAAACTTTGAAGTCAGAGTGATTGCCTATTTATGTAATGTCTTTCTGGTAGGGCTGTAGACTTAAATTTTGCTAATCTTGATTTCATACTGGCCAAATGATTGTATGTTACTCAACAAGGCAGACTATGGTATTGCGTTATAAATACTTTAACTGCCAAATGCTATAATAACCTGGTAGACATTTCAAACTTTACCTTTTTCTTCACAACCATACAGTTCTCTGCTGGCATAAACTCAAAGGGGAAAACAAACCTCCAGTTAAAGTTACCTTCTCCATTCAAAGACCTGTAAAAGATAAATTAAAACTTGTACTCTTTGAAGTAGTAAACTGAAACTTTGATCTGGATGAAATCATGCTTGAATTGACAAGTAATTTGTAAACATTATTTCCTTTAAAACAAAATGGCACAATCAGTTGTCCATCTTATCAGAGCAAGAAAAATTCTGAAAACATTTACTCGCATTTCGTTTGACAGACAAGCAGAAAACAACCATTTGAAAGATGCAGAAATACAGTCCTAACTCATAATTTGATCAATACTGTTCCTCACGGAAATACAGTCCTTACTCATAATTTGATCAATACTGTTCCTCACGGAAATACAGTCCTAACTCATAATTTGATCAATACTGTTCCTCACGGAAATACAGTCCTTACTCATAATTTGATCAATACTGTTCCTCACGGAAATACAGTCCTAACTCATAATTTGATCAATACTGTTCCTCAAGACAGGAACCAACTCTTTAAACTGAAGTATTGCTGAATGAAAAGATCAGCAAGCATTTACTGTACATGAAGTTTGCTTGTTGTTGTTTTCTTTTTTATGTGAAAAGGAAAAACCTACCTATAGTGTATATCAGTTTTTTGTTTCTCATCGACACCCTGCAGCCAGCCTGTCACGTATATATCACTCATCTTCTCCCCAGTGATTGATGTTTCATCCAGTATCACGTCTACAGTGTTGTAGATCACAGCCCTCAATATGTACCTGATTAACACAGACACAATGAAATACAATACTACAACAATGTAAAAGTAATTTTTTTCTTTTTTTTCATTTTTTCTCATATGTACATCTACATTGCACAAAGTAAAATTTAAGTAAAGTATCTTAACCAACATTTTCTTACAGACAGACAAAAAGTCTTACTGAACAAACACTACAATTAAAAGAGCAAGTACTCTTAGTTAAACAGTAACTCTGCCATGATGTGATACTTGGATTCTTGTACTTCTGTACTTTGTATCCAACAACAACAACCAAGACATTTACTGAAAATGGCCACTGGCCTATATCAATTCTAACATTATGTATAAAACATTTAACCATTAAATGTTGTGAAAACCTCTGGAGATTTTCCTTTGTTTTAGTTATGCCTCATAAAGATGAGGAGTAACTATTGTTCACAGGAAATCTAATGGAATCTTTCTCAGAAGAAGATGCCAGTTTAAATCACTAACCCTGAATTACTGATACAGTAGACATATTCTATTATACTGTAGCTACAATGAGACAACTTTTTGTTAGTTACAAGACAACTTTGTGTTAGTTACGAGACAACTTTGTGTTAGTTACGAGACAACTTTATGTTAGTTACAACTTTGTGTTAGTTACAAGACAACTTTGTGTTAGTTACAACTTTTTGTTTGTTACAACTTTGTGTTAGTTACAAGACAACTTTGAGTTAGTTACAAGACAACTTTGTGTTAGTTACTAGACAAAGATACATACTCCTTTGGTTTTCTGGCCTTGATGTCAAATGGTGGCCCAGGTTCCCCAAGAGATTTAGGGAACACATCTACCCACATCATCAACTTGCCCTGAGATATTATAAGAAAATGTATTAAATTCTGACATCAATCAGACAGACAGACAAAAGACTTTTAAGACCTTGTCAATATCACAACCAGGTTTTAAAGGACTACTTTCTCTCACAGGAATGTGGAGTAATACATTTGACAATGCCCAAAAAAGACTAACATATTTTAATTCTCTTTTTTAAGTATATGTAATATTAAAACATTTGTGTTAAATTAATGTAAATTTGTTGTATCACATCAGAAATGCTGAGAATGGAACAGTCACACAAAACTTAAATCTTGACTTTTATCGCACCTTCCATACATAAATGTAAACTTATTAGGCAACAAATGGATGACAAAGTTCAAATATGTTTCTATACAGTACCTGCTCAATACTGGGTTGTAGAGGGTTATACAGCGGCCGTGTTTCCACATGTTCTTTGACAATATCTAGGGTGTTGAGTATATGTAGGGCTAGCCTCTGGTCAGGAGGACCATGGTCTACAGATATCACTTTTCCTGCCTCTGTTATATACAAATAATTTTAGACTCAGGCAGTCATAAACAGATTCTATAAGCACAACATCTTTATAAGGAACAGTATTTCAGTTCTGGTGATGTTTCTACCAAAAATGCAAGGCATTAAGACTTTGCTTACACAAGCTTATAAGGCTCTGAGGAATAACTGGAGACTTTCAAACCAAGGTCTTGAACAATGGCATTTGAGACAAGCAAATGTTAACCTATCAGCAGAGGCTTTTAACAAACATAATCTGATGACTAAGAATAATGAAATTTACCTTATTTGTATCATGATTTCTTGAAATGCATTATACATTGCAAGTTTTCATTCTAGCACCTGGCTTAAATACATGTATATGTAATATATATACTGGTACATACCAAATTCAGAAAGTTTGTAGACTTTTCTTCCAACCTTAGCGCTGTTATTTCCATAAAACATTGGTGGGGTCATATTTCTGTTTTTACAGTAGTCTTCAAGAATTTCCTTTGGTTTCCTGGCATCTCTCCACTTGTTTGGTCCTTCACTGTAATAATATATTTCATGTTACTGATCTACAGGCTTACATAGATTTACGTAAGATACATGTGTATACACTGTAATATCAAAACTCCACAGCCTACGTAAGGTTTTGTAGTGGTACACAATTTTGTGATCAAGGCCTGAAGTAGAGGTGCCTTCTACACAGGACTCCTTGTTAACAGTTCTATTCTCCCTGATATTCTCTGTATGTATGAATGATCTTTTTAAATCATTACTCATTTCAGCAAGAATGCTTAATTTCAAGTCGGTCCATCTGATGGTGGCAATGGTTAGATGCTTATCTTATCCCATTCTGCTTAGGGCTAGGTAATAAATTTCAGTCTTCATTGAAAAATCATTTTTTCCACAGTTATGATACTATTCCTTATCCTTATGATACTGTCAATAAAGGCAAGAATCAGTTACTGTAAGAGGTACTTACACGTAGTATGATTTTGGTATACCACAGCATGCCCTGTGTTTTGAAAGCATTCTGTTCTCTAGATCTATCATCGTCTCTCCAATCAGGTCATCACTGCTCACTAAGTCATAATCCATCACTCGGATTGTCAGATCTTTGTATAGGGGTAATACAGTGGTCACCTCAAACATGCTGGAAATATACAAGAAAATATACAAATGCAAAAATGTGCCATCACTTGGGAGCAGATTAAACAAGCAGGTGTTCTTTTTTCTAACAAAAAAACATACAACACTGTAGACCTGATCTTCCAAGATGCTGTCATATATTTTGTTTTTGAGACAACAAATGTCCATACATGTATCTACAATCTTAAATCACTGTCACCTTGACCCTGACCTAAAACTTCGAAGCAATATGACATGATAGTTTTCCTTCATATTGATATCATATTATCAGAAAAACTACCAGAAAAGATTTTCATTTGAAAAGGAAGTTTTTCTTACGTTCCAAATACAGGGTTAATGCAGTTAGGGATGTAGTCGTCTCTACTGTCAACTTTCTTCTTCCCCAGCTTAACCTCTATGTAGGGGTCAGCCTGAAATTATTTTATAAGAACCATTTAATACTATTAAAATATACATTCAGTTTTATGGCTGTGGAGTTTGCTCTATACTGTGTTAGCTCTACAAATCACTCATGTTCCTAGTCCTTATCAAAGGTAAGCATCTTCAAAACCTTTCATATCTCAAACATTTAGTAGATACCCAGACAGAATTACTGAAAACATTCTTTCAAACTTTATACAAAATATTTTTCTAATTATAAAACTCTTGTGTACA